>JARJLG010000069.1:0-439073 GCA_029448575.1 Mycena maculata | reverse complement strand
CCATCGGAAGCTGGGGGAATGTAATCGGGTTCATCGTTGGACTCCTAGACAAGACGAATCAGAGACAGCGCTTAGATAACTAAGGGATAGGACTTACCTCGGACTCTACCTCGACCCGTTTACGTTTGCCCTTCTGGCGTTCAGATAGGCGGCGTGGGGGCTGAGTCTTGGGAAGAACGTTCTCATTGCGAGGGCGCGGTGGTACAACGACGCCGGCAAAAATCACCTTTTGGGGTTTAGGGATGCGAGACGGTGGAGGAGAAGACGCGGGGACGTCGGCCATCTCGACGTCGCCAGAAGAAGGAATTCCAGGCCGACTAGGCGACGGTGAACGGGACAACCGCAGACCGCTAACGTCTGGGATGAGGGGCTCAGTGGGAGCACCCTCCGATGCGGCGTCGATACCGGACAGCGATATGGGACGAGATGCGGGGCCGGGGGTACGAGAGCGGATGCGGCGCGCCTTTGGGGGTAGCGGCGCTGACTCCAGTTCCTCGTCCTCAGATTCGGGCGGTGGCTTTGACGAAATGCGTCGTAGACGCGTGGGACTGGAAGGACTGGCTTCGGTCGGGGGAGGAGACTGGATAACGCGTCCTTCGCCTTTGGACGGGCGCGTGGAGGTGCGTCCGCGGGGTTCGGCGTCCACCGCGGAACTTGGAGCAGTGTTCTTGACGAACGCGCTGACGGGGGGCAAAGACCAATTCAAAGGAAGGCGATAGAGCTGGCGCTGGAAACGAGGCGCGTCAGCAGAAACAAAGGAGAGGGGTGCATGGGATGCACTTACCGACCAAGACTTAACCTCGCTAGGAAGGAACGGCGATAGTTCCTGCCGAACACGAGAGGCTGGCAGTAGCTCAAAGACCCGACGCAAGGGGTATAGGTACTTCTTGATATCGGCGGGATAGGCGGCGGGAAACTCGGTACGATGATCATGCTAGGCAAAAAGAGAGGAGGTGTCTTAGTTAACTAACGCGCAACCTAGAAGAATTGAGACATACCAATGTGGGCAACGCGAGCTCCATGGCATCCAGGACCTCCTGCTCGCTGATCTTGAGCGACTCGGGGTTCACCATGAACTGGTGTGCGGTGACCCAGCCAGGTTGCCGAAAGAAATGCCAAGGGTCGATGATTCGTCCATTGGCATCGCGGTCAGCCAAAGTGGCGACGGTGGAAGACATAAGCGAAAGAGACCGTCCGACGTGAAAGTCAGGACGGCCGGGCTGACGCTGAAGTCAAGCCGGAGAAAGTGTTCTTGAGGAATAAAAGACCGGCGGCGTTGGTTAACCAAGGGCGGTGGTGGAGTCAGGACAAGAAAAACGAGTGGCTCACCTAGCCGAAGGCTGCGCAGTTATTCTGAGATGCAGAATAAACTCTGCAAGGAAGCGCGCCTTGAGGCCTAGCTCAATTGAACCCTGGGAAAACTTTCTCAGAATAGAAAACAGGCAGTAAAACCTTTAATCGAAGGGTTTACCAGGTCCTGTGAAATAAACCTAGACATATGGGGTGTCAGGAAGATTGCCAGAATGAGAGGAATCTAATGGTGCTAAAGGGCATGACTGAGTGGAACTGCGAGAGGAGTTGACCAAACAAGCTTTGAGAACCATGTTGATCAAAAAAGATGTCCGCATATGGGAAAAACACGGTCACGTGATTCGCACGTGCGTGTTAAAATGTCGAACTTGGCCATTTCATGAAAAATGTAGTAGTGGTCAAGTTATGTCAGAAGAACGGGGGACCATTAGAAAATGCTTTGCCAGCAGACTGGTGACCGGGGACGGTCAATATTAAAGAATGGGGGAGATGATAAGCCGTGAAACCAAGTACACATGAATTTTGCGATTTTGCACGATTCAGCGTGTCAACACGCACTGAGGGACCATCAGGGCACTCTGACTGAGTGGTTCAGTCTATTAGCACAAGCTACGAGGTTAACGAGGACTTCTACCGGTACCTTCACAAATGGGGCCACCAGATATCTTAGTTAACTAAGGAAACTTGACGATGGTGGCAGAGAAACTAGGACATACAAGGCCTAAGGCTGCTTGCTAGGACACAAACAGCATACCAAAGAGGTTGCGAGGTCAATATACCGAGTGCTGGCAGGCAACAGTGGGAAGAACCCAATTATTCGTGACAAGACTATTTAGACCTGTTTTACCCAAAACTGAGGACGTGTTTGATCACGCATTGGGTCCAGACCGAGTCTGGGGATGACTTGAACAATAGGACATGATCCAGCCGTTTAGCCGCGAGGATAAACCAGAGAGAGAGAGAGATTGCAATATTGTGGATGAACCACCAAACCAAACCAGGAACTATGGGGTATCATTGGGAAGGTAGAAGAGTTGTGCAGAAGCTTCAAGACTATTCAGGCCCGGGACTAGAGGCTACAGACGAAGAAGACACTTTCTATCCACTTAATCAGCAATCACATGTGTCGTGTCAAACACCACATGTCTACCATATGTCTCAACAAGACACGACCAATCAGGAGCCAGGGATTAGGACTTGGGTGCCGCGAACCAACGGACATTGTACAGTAATCATCGTGATGTAAACCATAGGGCAGTAGTATAAAAGGGCAGCAGAAGGAGAGGGCAAGCTAGCACATCTAGGGGCGCTGTACACGTTGTGTCAGCCACTGGAACCGTTGCTCTGATAGCCGTGGAGGTTAGACTGTGTACGAACGATAGATTGCTTTGAACGAATTGGATCAGAATCAGAACACGGCAATTGATAGAACACGGCAATAGTCAGAACACGGCAAACAGACCCAGAACATTGAACAGAACACTGAAACTGTCGAAAGACACAAAAAGCGCAGACTTAACGGTCTTAAAACCTACCCTATACTGTCTCCTTGACGTCCTAGACGTTACTTGTCCAATACAGCTTGACTTGACCAGTCAAACCTTGCAAAAGCGCGAGCGACCCTTAGTTAACTAAGTGATCGACCGAGAAACCAGCTGCTATCAAGTCTAATACTTGACTTACACCCCCGAACTTGCACTCTGACTCTCTCTATTGAGGGGTTAGTTGTTGATAGTGTTGTGTGTTGTGTGTGGTTTAGAGTTCATAGCTCTGCTGCATTAGCATTTCGCATTTCGCATTCACACATACCTGAGAGTTAGCGTTTTCAACGGGAAGGTGGCCCTTGCGGCAGAGAACGCGGCTCGTACTGCATTGGAAGCGGATGTAGACCCGACAGGTCACAGCATTTGGATTAATCTCGATGAAGATGGAACCAAGAAGTGCACAAGAAAACTATCCTTCGGACTTTCATGGAGCCAACATTCGACATTAATGACGGAAAGAGTAAGGACTGGTTGCTCCGTGTCCAATATTTTTCTATTGGCGGAGACAGCTGGGATCGAACCGCATCAACGGTCTATTCCAAATCCACTGCCAATGATCATTTACTGAAGATCCAAGGTCTTTTCGCAACCTTGGTGAGTTTCAACACCTCCAAGGTGTCTTTAGCCATCCTTCAGTGCACAGGGATAAAAATTCTCAACACTCATCCTGTCACATATCTCGATGCAGCACCTTCCGCTGAGATTTCCCTTCCAGAAAGCCGGTATGAAATATCTGAGCAGATCCTATCACTCATTCCGCCAAGACTCTGGAATGATTTCTTGGGCCTGGGCCACGGAATTCATTGCATTCGAGTCGGCCAAAGTCAAGCAAGCGAGCACAAGCGATGTACCGGCATGTATGCACCACTTAAGTGTAACTGTGGATGGGCGCCTTGTTTTGCCTCTGATGTCCGTGGATCGCCAGCAGGTTGCATTGGATGAACTCTTGAAGTTTCCTTCGAGTTCAGACAGGGAGTCGGAGATGACATGGGTGCTTTCCAACTCGCAGCTGGAAGGCTTTGGCACCAAACTCCGTGAAATGGCAAAGGAAGAGGAAGTACGGCTCAAGATCTCAGTATATGGTGCTGTCAAGGTCGGTAGACATCCGTACAAAGCTACTATTACAGACGGCAAGCTATCTCCTTTCATATACGCTTGGATCTCCTTACATATTAAATTCCCAGCCGCAACCAAGACAACTCACTTGATTCTACATTCTTTTGATTCTATAGTCGCACCCGCGGACAAGGACAGCCGTTGCCCCTGTCGCATCTGTCAAAAAAAACATTGCTGGCCCAGACTGACAGAATCACATAGGAAAGCACATTCTCCTTTCATAACGAGGGGTGGCAGAAGCAAATACTGTTGCTGAGGTAACGTCAAAGTTCCAATGAATAAATCAAGCACACATTGAAACATATTTATAGGTTTCAAAGAAATACCCTTGCAGATTTTGCGGAACAGAAATGGCGGCAGATGGCGGACGCACCATCAGTATTGTCAGCGGAAAAGCAATTTTGTCATGCCCAGAGACGTATAAATTCCAAGTCAAGGCTGCCCTCAAGTCTTTGCACAGAAACCCATTGGAAGTATAACATGGGCCAGCATCTGCAGCAGCGACATCCAACATGGGAGGTAACCGTGCCTGAACACACCCAGGCCCTGCTTTCTTCCGCAATGGCAGTCTTTCACGACAAAGAGCGCCGGTTAGGTGTACCAGTTGTACCAGACGCTGAATGAACACCATCCGCCAGGTTTCAAGGGGAGACAACAGGCCAAAAACGTGGGCTAGACAATGTCACGGTGACTCCCAGCTGCACCCGAATTCTCAAAACAGCCCGAGCGTCATGAAACGCAGAAGCAATGCATATGTCAACTAGCAGCCGACCAGAATTACCACACGAGGAGTCTGCAGATGTTTTCACTTAGGTAGGCTGGTCGGCCAGAAAAAAAAATTGTATACAGATTTTTTGGGGGTCGAAAAGAGCCTCCAGCTGCCCCACAAGTGGCCATGGTGGAGTAGGGTGGCTTATAGAGTCTTCATAATGGTTGTTCAACCTATCTGTTAGTATGCCATGTCCTTTCCTACCCTGATTTCTGCTTTTTGTTGGATCGAGTCTGTCAGATCATTCTTTTGACTCTCTGGCCATAATTTTGACCATGATGCACTATTCAGCAAAAAAGATGGTGAAACTGTCTTCATTCCGACCCTCCCCGTTAGGCCATCGACACAACTGCTAAATTGAAAGCACAATTTCTGAGGCACACAGTTCTAGAATGGCCCTTTGGGGTGCATTGTAGCCTGCTCAGTTATTCAACTGCAACTGATCCATTCTCCCATAAAACTGAATGGGTGTGTGTTTCAATTCTTCCTGGCTGATTTTTATCACTCATGTCCATCGGTAGTATCATTAGTGTGTCCCTGATGAATCATTCTTGAAAAATTGGGTTTGTGAGGTGTGTCGGGGCAGTGGTGGGCCAATGAAACTCCGAAAGAGGTGTTAGATGATTGGTAAATACTTTGTAGATACCTACTGCTCTTGTATGGTGTGCCTTGGGTGTGCCGGGGAGTGTGCTTGGTGAAGTGGCTGTGCTCTCGTTTTGTGCGAGAGCAAGTTCTTATCATCCCAAAATGGAAACACCATCCCATTTTGGGACAGCTTATCCAAATGGTCACGTGTGGTTCGTTTGCCGCTCTCCCTCTCTCCTCTTACCTTTGCTCTTCCCTATGCCTCCCGACTCCTACACCGAGCCTGTTCCAGCACCTGAGTCTACTCTTGTGCCCCCTCAGTTCCAACCTACCGCCGCCGGAGTCTCTGTACCTCGTCAAATTCGGTTGGGCCTATCTCTTGTGTCTGTCGGATCTGCATCTGTTGGTCGTCTGCCTGGCAGTCGTGTTGCTTCTTCAGCTGCTTACCCGATGTACTCTCTCTCTGATGATGCTCCTGCTCCTAGCCAAATCGGGCTTATGTTACCCTCATCATCATCTAAATATGTGTCTGTTGGTATTCCACCCGGGGGCTATGTTGGTGTGGTCGCAGGGGTTCAGGTGTGCTTCCTCTCTTTACACTCGAGTACTTGTTTTCTCAAGATACTCTCCCAAGTCGGATGCTCCCTCTGTATCCGATGGATCCTCTAGTTTCCGCCAATTCCAGCTCATGTCCCCTTTCGCATCAAGTTCCACCTCCATTGGTCTTCGACCTGGAGGCTATGTCGGTGTACTATCAGATCTTCAGGTCTGTGCTCCCTCATCATCAGCGCCTGTATTCTTATCCTATTTTTGCAAGTTGGTTGTTCCCTTAGTTAACGTACTGCACGAACCTCCTGCTACAATGACTTTGACCAATGACAATGACCATGACATGATGACTGGGCTTGTTTTTGATGTTGAAAGTGTGGCTGGGACTGGGGGGGAGTGACGGGCACGGTATGAGGCTTTTGATTTTGGGGCTGCTACGCTGGAGACGAAGACTCTCGTTATGCATGGGCTATTGAATCGGAAACATTTCTTGTGCGCTGACCTACGCTCTTTGTTTGAGCTCCATGTTGGTCTGAGTATATATACACCTGACAAGAAGATAAAGCGGTTTGCTCAGCTTCAAGCAGACTTTCTCGAGCACCGTTGCATGTTGTCCTGTCTTGTCCAGCAGGATCTGGCCGCAAAAGCGGGTTATTCATTGCTGCAGTTATCCGGTGCGTCTTTTGCCTTGTGCGTCCGAGATCTGAAACTTCGCTTGGGTCCAGAATCTCAGAGGACCCCACGCAAACGCAAAATTGCTGAAGACTTAAATCGGTGTCCTCTCAAACGTACTCGCATACAATCTGTGGCTGCTACTCTCCTCCGAACCGCTGGTTCACTGGCCACTTCTTTAGATATGGCATCCCATCCCTATCAGCTCCTTCCTCACGAGGAGAAGCTTTCTATTCTTACCGAATATCACGATGCTACTTCTGCTGATGCACTCAAGCAGACGGTGTGCTCTTTCTGCGGAGCTAGGGAAAATGTGAAGGATATACATAAGATAACTTGCTCAGCACTTGACGTTTCATTGCTTGAACGGGCAGCTTGTGTCCTGCGTTCACTGTGTGATCAACCTTGTATCAAGGCATATGAGCCATCATCTGTCGTAGAAGGCTGCTACATCTTGTGTGCTCTCTGCCGACGTGAAGTGACACACTGTGCTTTTCAAAATATTCCTCTTCGAAGTTATGCCAATGGTTTGTGGACGGGAGTCTGTCCCGAGGAGCTTCAGGGCCTTACTTTCCTGGAGGAACAGTGTATTGCTCGGGTAAGAGCTACACGTTGCCTTTTCAAGTTGGAGTTTGGTCCAGATGGCCAGTATGCGTCTCGTGGAAACGTCTGTGTCTTGGCACAGGATCCTGGCCCTTTTGTTCAACAACTTCCACCTCCGCTGTCCAGTCTCAGAGACAACATCTGTGTTGTTCTTGTAGGCTCTCCAAACACGGTAATCACAGAGTCTATGCTCAAGAAATCTCCATTACTTGTGCGACGAGGGCAAATAATCAAGGCTCTCCTTTGGCTAAAAACGCACAATCCTCTATATGATGACCTCAACATTCGGTCGGTTTATCAGAATGCCTCCGTTTATCCGGAGGAAGGGATTCCTCTTCCATTTTCGGAATTATTGTGTCCTACTCCATCGTCTGAGGGCTCTTCGTATACAGACCCTGTGCAGTCAAATACAGAGCAATTCACTGGTATTGGTACTCATGGCATGCCTTCCTCCACTGTTGTCGACGCTGACTCCATCGATTCTTCCTTCCGGCGGTGAAAAGCACAGGCAATTGAGCAGCTCAAGAATGGTAACTCTGCTTTTATGAAATTTCCCTCGCGCTCCAAACCTCTGGTTACACGGAACAATCCCACCCTCTTTGGGTACCTTTGGCCTACACTATTTCTGTACGGAGTTGGGATGTTCGAGGATACCAACATCCAAACCAACCAAGAGCTACCGTTCAGAAAAGTGGACTTAAAAACACATGTTGCACACCTTCTAAGATCCTCAGTCGTTCGCGTATGGAAAAAATAACGAATTTATGTGGGAGTATAGACTCATAAACATCACGGTGGTCGCAAAAGCAATATTCTTTATATTGCCTTGCCTTTTTCACTCATCTGCTTGTTTCAGCGTGAAGAAGACCTTCTTGCAAGCCCGAACAAGATGGTCTTGAAGAGAAAAGTCGCTGCTTTTGACTTCGACTCTGACGAGGACCGCTGGCCGGCCAAAAAGGACGGTGCGGGTGGGGGGTCCGGGTCCAGGGCTGCAGGGCCAGACAAGGCGTCGTCGTCGCGTTAAATTTACTGCACCTATTTTACTGTCGCAAAATCTGTCGCTACCTACATACATAGCTTTTTCTTGAAATGTGAATGTGTATTTGCCTTGCTACTCCGGCAGTGCCTCTAAGGTTCGGCACCTGCCGCTTGCGGCCTTATCCAACCTCATATAATCCACACACCTCATCAGTTTACCAGATGTACCACCACAGGCGGTAGGCGGCGTGAGGCACCCGTGTCAAAGTCATCTTCCCTGCCATTATCACGGTGGTCCATCGTCTCACTGAAATCCACTTCTGGCCCCCTTTTCAAGAGCCCAGGCAAATGCCCGAGTTTGAATCCGCATTTCATTTCCCATTGCTTCGAGTGTATTCATCTGCTGTCCGTCCTGACAAAAACACCCCTTGACCGACGTTCTAGGTCTCCCACTCATCCCTCAATATAATCACCCCCTCATATGGCTCTCGGGCATCAGGGTTAATGCACGGACTGTGTCATTTCAACTTGAACGACTTCCTTTAGAGTCCCGAGTACTCGTCCTTGCCATTGCTGCATTGGTTCTCTCATCTCTTTCCATGAATCTGTGCTCGGCCACGGACCGCGTCCGGAATCCTTCGCAGATTTCTCATTTTTCCGCACCCAGATCTCTTTTCATGTGGGATGCAGTGCGCTCTTGCATTCCGTTCCCTGCGTGCCGAGGCATTCAAAGCAGCATGGGAGGCCGGCATCATGCTCCAGCCGTCAATCGAAAACGCTGCATCGTGTTTCCTCCTGGACCTGCTCGAACAAGGTACTTATCTAGATTTATCTCCTCGATTTGATCGTCACTGTTTCCGCAGCTGATCTCCGCGATACGTCGCGACCATAGGCAAATGCCTATGCCTACCATGTCCGTGTTCTAACCCCGACTCTGCGGGCGGAGGATTTCAATCGGGACGCTGCAGGACATTGGGCTGCTTTTTTCGTGCGTGATGTGATATATGCATGTATCTCGGCTGATCTTGCATAGACAATGGAGGCAATGCTCTCGATGCGAAGGAAGACTCAAGGGTCATTGTACATCCTTCTCTTTGTGCATTTCCAGTAGCTTAATCATCAAACTTAGCACGCTCAACGATCAACTGGGACTGTATGTCTCGGAACCTTCATCACTCGAGGATCTGCTGGCTTCACTCGAGACCTCCGTGCCCTCCTCCGGACTCACCGTGCTCTGGGCCTACATGTCACCATGTGAGTCTGACATTAATTAATCCGCATCCTCAGCTTGAACAGCACAGAATTATTCCACATACCTTGTCTTGCATGCTTATTGTCTGATACGATCACCGGTGGTGCGCCCTGTTTCCGTTAATCCTCACATTCGATCTGAAAGCATTCTAGATTACGCCCACCTGACCCCCTTATCTGAAGCTGCCTTGGTTCGGTTCCTATCTCGGCTTTCCACTCTCCACTCCATTCTTTCGCTTCTCCTGAACCATATAGACGCTACCCTGGCGCCCGCTGCTGACGACCACGCACCGCTCCGTGTCAACTCAAGCGTTGAGGCCGTCATGCGCCTGTGTGCGTACACCATTGGGCTGAGCTTCGCGAGCCTTGTGCTCCCGTTCTACCGTGAGGTGATGCAGCGGGGGGTTTCCGATCTGCGGACATACACTGCGTACAACGGGTCTCTAGACTCATATGGTGGCTAGGGGCCTCACGAGCATCTGGCCGACCATTGCCGGCGAGGCATAGTGTAGGTGCCTAGACAGATAGTGACTAGTTGTTGCTTGGGGGACAAAGAATAATTTTAACCCTGGAATCAGTTAATCGCAACTACAAGTACATAGTTTCGTACGTAGAATGAAAGCTGGCACTGAACCAAACTTCGAAAGATCAACCACGCCCCTGTGAAACTGTTTGGTATGGTTGGTGAAAGTGGCTGTGCATCTAGCCCCGGCGGTGTTTAGGTGCTCGTAGGCGCCTACAATCTCGGAGTCTAGGCGGCCGTCGCACCGCCTCAACAGGCCTCGACCCAGCATGTGTCTAGGCACCTAGCAACCAGCAAGTCTAGGTCAATAAGAGACCCCTACAAGGACATAGAACAGATATAGCCATCGGCTCAATGCGCCTCGACTTCAGCGGGTCTAAGGGCTGGTTGAACGCAGTGATACGAGCAGATTCAAGTTCTGCAGGCACATGCGCGCGACATGGCAGTCTTGGGTGCCCAGGAGCTCGCACATGCAATATGTTATCTACCTGCCCTGCACTATACTCCCGTAGACGCCGAGATGGTGCTCGCTTGGGCAGAGTTCTATGCCGAGGACATGGACGAACGTGGCAGTGTCACGCCAGAGAGCGCGCGAGACCTTGAGACATACGTCTCCCGTCCCCCATTCCCGCTTTTATTTCGGTAACTGATGTTGCTATGGTCAGGCTGGTGGGCGAGCTTAAGCTCCTGGGCTACTCGTTGGATGCATTCTCCGCGCAAAATGTGAATGTGCTGATCCAGCGACTCGAGGGCCACATACATCTTTTGAGCCACACCATTTCAATCCCCGGGATTTACTTCCCGATATGAAGTGAATTTCGAGGATATACAAGATGCGGCCCCCACATACATTATTGTGGATGGCACATTCAAATGATAGGCGGCACATTCAGATGAATGTGCCACCTGTCCTCCAGAGGCGGCACATTTGATTTCGGACAATATGCCGCCTTTGCTAAGTGGGTGGCTCCGGAATTGCCATGTGGGCTGATGGGCACCCCGCACCAATTTTCTTTCTCTTACCACCACCCCACCCCTTCGCATCGTTGGCCACGCCAATATGGTATCAAAGCACAGTGCCGCCGAGCAGGCCTTCATTCGTGGCATTCCGAATGGGATACTGATGGAATTTCGGGATGATGTACGTCAAGTGACAAGTCACGTTGCGTGTCGCGTCGCCATCTTTTTGATGCTTCGAATGATAGATGTTTACCCCGGCGCACATCACGCGGGAGGCCAAGAAATTCCTCGGCGTTGAATAGATTGATATTCCCAACTTACGGGCCTTCTTATCATCCCGTGACGTACCCGACACATCTCCAACGTGTCTTTCCACCTCTACCACCCCTGTTCGCATCAAAATCGAGGGTGCGGGGCCTCTGGTAACCTCTGCACCCCCTCTCTCCGTGAAGACGGAACCCCAATCAGCCACTCTCCCCAAAAGGACGGCTGCTTCTTTCAAAATACGCACCTCCTTTGAGGGGAACCGGGAGATTTTGGAATTATCCTCGGATTGGGATTTCGAGATCGAGGAGATCTCTGGCGAACTAAACCGGGTGCCATCTCGCTCTTCGAGTATGTATGATCCTCAGGATCTGATTGGTACGTGTTTCCAAGCCTCTGGGCGTGCATTTGATCTGAAGCCGGGATTTTAGATATTGATCAGTCTGGCGATGAGTCCCGTTCAGTTGAATCAGCGGATGACACAGGTATGCAATTTAACTGATTCCAGGCTCCTGTTTTTTGATGACTCCATAGGTCCCTCGGAGCTTATGGCCATTGGTAAGTAATTTTTGATACCATGTGCCTCCCCATTGAATTTCCGCAGATTCCGACGACGATGAGATCATGACAACCGTGGGCATCAACAGTATGCGTGCTTCTTATCAGGCGCGCTCATGCTCATGTCTGGTCAGACTCTGATAGCGACTCGGGGCTCTTTGAGTCCGAAACGGCATGGTACGACAACATCAAAGCATATGCGCGGATTGCTGACTTCAACATCACACAAAAACACAAGCACATCCGACGCATCGAAGTCATCAACGAGCTCCCTTCAATTTTTCCCCAGTTTCGCGAGCCAACTGCCATTGTCGTCAACCTCACTGATCCAAAATTTTTCGATTGAGAAGCCAAGGACGCAATCAGAGCTTTACTCGGTAGACCATCTGATTCGCAACACCGTGCGTCATATTCCATTTCCTTTTGCCTGGATTATTCTGACTGTACTCACTCCCTAGGACAACGACTCCTACCTTTCCCATGGAAGCGGCGCGGGCAGCTCCTCAGCAAACATCGTCTTTGTGCCCGGCGAGGAGGCTATTACGTGCCGACGGACTACCGGCACGTGTAGAGGTTCATTTGCATGTGCCCAAATCGACCCTACGCTTCTCGCTGTCACCCGCTACGAGCTCGGTTCGACTTCCCACGACGCGATCTTAATGGCCTAGGCTGGCACACGCCGCACTGATGGTAACACGCCAGAACAGAAGGCTGCTCTGTCAGTCTTTCCTTCCCCTGACGCGTGTTTGTAATGCCGACTTTTATTACAGATTCAGGCAGATGGTCGGTAACGCGAAGTGTACTGCTAGCGATGCAGCTGGGAATAGGTGCAAGGGCGCACCAATGATGAAACGCAAACCAAACGTAGGCAGTTTGATATCATTGCAGGCCCTTAT
The DNA here is from genome assembly GCA_029448575.1 of Mycena maculata. Classification (NCBI taxonomy): domain Eukaryota; kingdom Fungi; phylum Basidiomycota; class Agaricomycetes; order Agaricales; family Mycenaceae; genus Mycena; species Mycena maculata. The sequence continues at coordinate 426,494 of JARJLG010000069.1, read as the reverse complement.
CTCATCGGCATCGAACGTCCAGGGCCCATCATGCGGGCATCATTTCTTTATCGCCTGTAGTGTTTGGACCCCGAGTTTCAAGACGGGCCATCATACACACAGTATTTACGACCAGGTGGATGAAGCTCTGCTTGCGAAAGCTTTTGCTGGTCAGGTTTTGTCCACCGATTTGAGCACGGATACCCCGCCGTGCAGCTGTCTCGTTCATCCGAGCACCGGGCTCAAACAGAAATTTTGCCGTGTGCCGCCTTTTTCCTTTTGTCCACGCCCACCAATATTTACCATCTGCTTAAAACCAACAGCCCACGCGCACATCGTGGACGGAAAACAGGTGAAATCCTCGATCAAGCAATACCCATGCCCCGCCAAGCGCTCCATCTATGTCCCCATCGACACGCCGGTTTGTATGGCCCTGATTATCCAGAACAATACTGGTCATAATCATCCAATGCCGCCCCTGACCAAGCTATCTTTTGTGACGAAAAATACCTACAAAACCTGCGTCGAGGAGAACGGAGTTGTTGGTGCTACTGTAGGAAAGGTGGACAATGGTACGGTCTGATTTCCTTACTTGTTTTTCATTGTCTGATTAATTTTTCATCAGCGGCGTCGACCAGACTTATCCTCAAGGGTAAAACCCCGACCACCTTTGCGCCCGCGCTTGCTTCCAAACGGGTAAAGCAAGATATCATTCGCATCACAAAAGCTGAGAAGTTCCCAGGTGGCCTTGGTATTGGCGGTAACATTTATTTTTGCGGGCTCAAACCAGTACTGAAGTGATTTTCCAGGTGCATTTGAGAGGCATATCAACCATCTTTCCAAACCGCTGATAAGCATGCAAAATGGCCAAGCCTGAAATTTACCAATTTCTGCGTCCTTGTTCCACTTACTAAAGTGGAACCAGAACTTATCTATATCTTGCCCATAAAGAGCCATAGAGAGGTCCGATCTGTTGGCTAAAGGCACTACGCCTCTAGTTACATAGTAAAGACTTGTCAGGTCACCGATACCACGAGGGTCAACGGCCTGGGGAGCTGCTGTGTATTTACGCGTAATTCAAAGTCCAACCATTCAATCGAATTGGGACAGAGATAAAGTGTTATACCAAGGACATACACACACCATCCATTCTGACTACAAATTACACCTGAAAAAGTACACTACTGGAGTTGGGAATCAACGAACAAAGGAACCTTTGCTGAAAGTGGAACACGGCCCGAACAGTCCGGCAGTAGCCGACGGATCAATCCACGGCATGTTTGATATTCAACGCTTGGACCAAGGTCTGGATTGGGTAGCGCAGTTGTTGCCTAGGGAAGATTGATCCACTAAAACTCCATCATTCATAACTCCATCATTCATGTGTTGGAGTAGTTTATCCGTTTTCCCGCACCACAAGTCATACTATATGACCATTTAACCGTGGTTCTGCAGAGAGGGCTAGACACGGGTAAAATCCACATCATAATATGATGCCATCTCTGGGATTAGAATCAAATCAGAACATAGGTCTCGGAACAAAGTATCTATTTAACCGTTTATTTATCCGTTTGTATTCATTGCGTGCTCATTGCTAATTATTCATGTACTATTTATATTTTATTAGTCCTGCATGTTGTGTCACTCATTTGTATAAATACAGACAGGTTCAGAGAGAGGGAAGGCAGTGAATTCACCCCTTCTTGCTAGACGTATTCAGCTCTGCTGGTATCGTCGCTTGGGAAGCCTTGTATTCATTCGGAGTACCTCTTGGAACTTGTAAAGTTCTTTTAGTTATTTCGGTCAATATATTGTTGGTTGTTGGATCACATCTCGCGCTAGGATCTTAAAGAAACAGAACACGGAACAGACTCATAAGGGTTTCATAAGGGTTTCGTAAGGGTTTCATAAGGATTTAGGCAAACGGACTTGATAGAACAAGGAACAGAATCATAAGGGACCGAGACTACTTAAAGGATAACAACGTCTAAGGACTAATCCACACACCCCACGAGATAAAACACCTCTTGGCACCTTCTAGACCACATCTGAGTCACTAGATCGGCTAATTGAATCATATCAGTATTTACGCGTAAATAGCTATTACTTATATCTAGCACAACCAGAGACCTAATACTTGGTCCGATCCCTGTACTCGCACCATTTATTGTTTGGATTTGTGTTCAGTGTTGGTTTTGTGTTATTAGTGCTCTAAGCGCTGATTTACATTTTACTACATTTCACGCTTGTTCAGATAGTCAGCGTTTCACCGCTGCCCAAGCGCTACGTTCACGGCTATATCAAAACGGAAGGTGGTGGTATTTGTATCCTCACTTGCAACGTCTACCTCCTGAAACTCTTGGACGACCCGGGTGTGACTTCATTTGACGCTGATACCACTTATGTACAGGTGGCCGGGGAGATGAACGAATGGGAGGTGATGTTGTTCTTCAAGGCGGTGCAGCGTGGTAAGTCCCTTGACCTGTTTTCATCGAAATCTGCACCTCACATTGTCCAGCTACGTCCGTTGCTTGAGCGTATATCAATCGCGGGAGCACGGAGTTTTTCGAGGCCGTCTTTGACGAGCTGCAGCATGTCAAGCTCATGGTAACGGGGAAGCCCATCGTGCTGCAGGCTTTTGTCCCAGGCGGTAATCTGCTTGTCATGAATGCCGATATGGACGGTGCCGCCGCTATGGGTGTCTGCCACTCGGTCATCAAGCACAATGTTCCCGACTACAGCAAGATTCCCAATGACACACCCCCTGAGAAGATTGTGCCGTGGTTTATGAACATATGCTGGCGGCATGGAAAAGAGTGCTCGTTTTTTTTGTTACGACGAAAATACCACTGATCATGTATTTTGTAGACCTGTTCATGACTTCCGGGCGCTCGTTTCGACCGAGGACCACGCGATCCTAATGGATTTCGTGTACATCAATTCCGAGGAGGGTCTCGCGAAGTTCTCTGCGTTTGTGAAGGGGCTGGGCGTAAAGAAAATCATAGGCGAGTGCCGTTTACATTAAATTATGTGTTGCCCTGATCTCCTCGAGCTAGATTGGTGGACTCGTAAGGAGATAAACGCCTGGATTATCCCTTGCCTTGTTAAGTCCCAGTCGCTCATACTGGCCGCAATCTGGGACAGTACACTGTCGACGGCAAACACAAATGAGGCTCAGCACCACTGGACGAAAACTCTGACTGGCACGAAGTTGACCCTGGTTGAGGCGATTCAGACGTACGTGACCTCGCAAGGATATCTGCCGACAGATATTGACCAACCTTCAGGGCGTACAAAGTCGATAAAAACACTGCAGATGAGATCGAGACATGTCTGCGCACAGGGGCTATGACTAATTCCCAGAACGAAGTCGCCCATCGTATGGCTCGCAACTCGCAGCGGCAGTCCAAGATCGCCCAGAAAGTTCGCGAATCGCAGGAGGCAACCTCGGAGAGGAAACCGCTCGAGCTCCAGCTTGCGGAGGAAATTGAAGCGCGCAAGAAATTGGCCATGCGAACGAAGGAACTCAGCGCGCAGCTCAAGGTCGCCAAGAAGAAATCACCTGCTCTTGTTGCGAGTTCGAGTGGACGTGTGAAGACCATCGCACGTGAGTCCATTTGGGTGCTTTCATCTATAATCTTCCCTCACCTCTGTTTCAGCGCGTACAGCTTCATCAAAGTCGGCTTGTGTGGCGAATGCCCCCGTCAATATGTCCGAACCCGAGCCGCCTTTATTAAATTCAGTCGGACAGGGTATGCTCTTGATTCATTTCTCCGTGGCCGTCCCTCATCATATATCTAGATGTGTCCTCTTCGGCCGTCTGGGCCCTCAGCGGTGTCGTGTCCGAACCCGAGCCGCCCATTTTAAATTCACTTGGACTTGGTATGTTCTGCAATCATTAATCCATGGCTGTCTTCTTATATATATATGCAGATGAGTCTCCCTCAACGGCCTGGAAAAGCCCTCTTCTAGACCTTTCCAGCGGTGTCAACAACATGTACCCCGACGCGATGTCTTACACCAACTATTACGGATCCGGTAACGTTGATACACTCTTTCCATGATTTATTGTGATCAGCATTTTTCACTTGACCGGTAGCTGACGGCTTGCTCAACCCCAATTCATACATGTCTTATACTCCTCAGTATAACGGACCCGGTAGGCTCTTCCGTCATTGAATGTGTCATCGAATGCAATTCACATGCTTATATGGCCAGTGACAGCCGGCATGTTCAACTCCGATTCATATATGCTGCTGTCCACAGATTTCCGAGGTTCACTGCCCGCATACAACCCCCACGATTACAATCTCGATAACTCGGGCCTCGATGCATGGTTCCGGTATGATTCTGGCCTGAGCACTAATATTCCCTCGGCCGGGGATCATTTTGTTTCAATGTCTGCTCAGGATCCGGTCACTAACCCCAGTTACCTGGACGCCATGTTCGGCTCCAATTTCAGCTCCGATCTTGACCTGACTTCGTTGAATTCTTCACATTCCTCACCACTACCGCTGTTACCTCCCCCTCCCCCAGATTCTCCCACCGAGACTTTAATTGAAGAGTCGCCGGCTCCCGCCGCTTCGAATAAGCCTTGTCGCTCAAACCTAGATGGGCTTGAGCCAAAAATATCCTCGCCCCTGGAGCTTCACGGTCCCGCGCTGCCAGTTCACGGAAACGCGATGCCGACGATGAAAGCTCCGAGCAGCCTGCCAAAAAGGCTTGTGCACGCAAGGTGCGTTGTTGACTCACATCACGTAACTTGATTTGACGATTCGTCTTGTAGACTCGGTAGATTGAACTATAAAATACATAGATACAGTTGAATATATGCCTCTACTTGTTGCAAACCACCCCGTGGGTAATGTGCCGCCTTTGTATCGAGACGCGGCACATTTGCCTGGCCCATGTGCCTGCTCTGGTGGGATGTGCCGCCTCTGATTCGGATGTGCCGCCCACAATAATGTATGTGGGGGCCGCATCTTGTGCATCCCGGTGAATTTCCGTGGTTAAATTGAATGAACTGCACTTCACACATAAGCTGTTTTAAGTTTAGAAGGAGCCTCGCGACTGCCGCCATTACAGTGGGAAAAATGTGCGTGTAGTGATCTTTGTGAAGGATTAAATCGGAGGGGAAAAAGGCTGACCAGTAGAAGGGGATAGAAGCGAGGAGAGGAAATCGCAGACAGTGGGTGAAGGGAAGCCGGGGAATTGGTCATGTGGCGGATACACTAAGAGATTAGAAGATCTGCGTCCTGTGTTTAAGTTTACCTGAGGACTTACTGTAGCTCCGGCATCAACGAAATTGAGATCAACCGGGCCCAACCTGGAATATGTGGAACTGAATATGGCAAGTAAGGATTTCCGCATATCGGATTGTCCTCTATTCAAGGCGTGGGGAAACCATGAAGCAGGCATTGCCTGGTGACGCTGGCCAGTGACTTGGATGGATCCGCGCCAGCCACGACCGTATGGGCCCATTTCCTCCCATCATACTCCGTACCCGTTGTAAATATCTACTGATATGTACAGGAGTTGGCTGATGTTATACTGTTCCAACCGCCCCGGTGTGGCGGTGCTCGCTCCCGCTGGATAGCCTGAGGGGCATTTGGGCCTGTTTAGGACGTAAGTATCGGATTAACTTAATCATCTTTGTGTTTGTACACCTGCTTTTGCCTGCATCCGCCTTGGAGGGACCCCCAGCGACTCGATGGCCCACCAAGGGGCTCCGCTTTCCTGAAAAATGTACCCGACGTCGATTTTTGTTTTTCAGAGGTCGAGGGTACCCCCTCCCCCTCACAGCCACATGATGCCATCAAATTCCCATTTGGGGAAGACCCCTAACTTCTTCTATATGTGCTGCTTTACCCCCACACGACCCTTCCACACACTCTGTATGGTACTGACATCTAGGGAAATTACCACGGCACCTCCACCATGACTCTGGGTTCCCTCTGTATATTTTTTGCGGCCTCAGGTAAGGTTTTCAGACCCGATGGCTCCTGCCTCAAGGTTTTCTGCAGGACACAGAGGTCAATTCAAGGTTTGAATAATCACAACAGGTTTTACCTACCTTGTGTCACAAGATGCTGAGCAAGCCGTCCAAAGATTTGGAGAGCCACCCGGGCACGGATGAAATTTGGGCTAGCCGTTGCAGGCGCATCAGGGAGAGTCCACAGCACCCTCAGCAGGTTGTACGCAAGGGATGCATCTTGATGATCAATTGGGTTCAGTAATGTATTGATCTGTTGTTGGCCGATACCGACGACTTGCAAGTGTTCGCTGACAATGTTGGGAGTGATGTGAAAGCCCCCAATATCAAGACCCATTGGGCGCGTGAGGAGTGATCACAAGGTTGTAATCATGTGCTGGATATCGCCGCGGGAACGAAACTCGTCCGGGTTGACTCGGAGATCCATTGATTCAAGAGAAAATTTTCAAGCACGAGAAATTGATTTGTCGTGGGAAGGACTGCGAATTCAACATCACCAAAGAATACCATGCTGGTTCTTCTGGTATGGAAACATCACCAAATGCGGCCAACATAGGCCAACATCTACCCAACTGTGCCTCAACCTTCTTATCCACTTTATTGAACCCCCAGTGGACTCCCTGTGTGCCCAGACTACTATAGAAACACTCAAACCCTCGCCGCAAAATAAGGTATAGATTTTTTTTTCGAGACCGAGGGGACCCCCCCCCCTCCCCCCAAATATGGAAATTTCCTATCTTGGTAGCCCCTTGTGGCCCACTCCACCGGTGGTTCGTTCCCAATGACGTGTTAATTCCTCTGACCGAGTGTAGTTTTGGCTATCTACTGGCATCTTCCTGCTGCCTCTATGTCGGCGAGGTCCTTGTACATGCTGCTCCTCGTCTACCCTCCTCTAAGGCACCCGCACTCCGGACTTGCTGAAGCCTCGGTGCAGTACCTTCTATATGGTGTGGGCGCTGATCGTCGCCAGGTTTGGATCTTACTGTTCCATGACCATCTCGGAAGTATATTCATACACGCTTCACACGCAAGTTTGCTTTCTTCATCATATACGATATTCGGCCTAGACCGCGTCCTTCACGACGGGGATCACACGCCGGCGTATTTCGCAGTACATAGGTTGAATTTGGGTTGAATTGATTCTTCCCGGACTTGCGTTGCTGATGGGAACTTCTCCCCAGTGGCGAATAGGCCTGGGTGTTACCGAACATACCTGCAAACCGAACAGCCTCCCAGTACACTTGGATGAACGATTCGAATCATCCCAAGATGTAAGAAGCGTCGCACGTCTCCGTGTTCCGACGGGTCAGGATGCCCGAAGATTAAGTGCGAACTCTTGGCGCGAACAGCCACTCTTCTTGGCATGATCTGCAACGCCCATGTATCTACATCTCCCTCTCCCTCTCGTTCTCTTATTCTGCTCTATCCTTCCGCTGTGAGCATCTTTATCGCCCCAATGCACACCTGCTCACTGTCCTAGACTGTCCGCAGCTCCCACTGACAGTATTACTAACATTCATCCAGCCGAGAGCATCACACAAGCTACATCCACCACCAGCTCATCCAGGAGCAGTACACCATTCGATTTCACCAGCGCCTCGGCCTCAACTCCCCCTTCATTCATTCCCGACTCCACTCCAACGGCCTCTGCAAGCAACACTCCCCAGTCCGACACATCCACACTCACCTCGGACACCCCATTCCACGGGGTATCGACCCCCATCTTTACCAACGGTCCTAATCCCACAGGCGGACAGTCGAACCCAATTCCGAGCGCCTCCGGCGCCCACGCGTCCCACAGCGCGTCCGTCATCATAATCCTACTCGAGGCCCTGGGGGTCCTCACCGGAGTCCTCATTCTGCTCGCCCTGCTGCGCTGCTTCTACAGCTACCGACGGACGCCCAACCGCGATCGCATTCTCGCGCTGCTTCACCGCCACCAGCTGCAGCGCGAGATGGAGGAGCTCGAGCGAAACCCGCCGGAGTCCCGTCGGTCGCTCGTCGCACCACCGCCATATGTCCGTCCACCGTCGTACCCCGACGAGCACACGCAGCTGTAGACGATTTGATATTCTCGATCTCGGACTGTCAAATAGACGCACGGACACATTAGTTGTGCCCTCCATTTCTTGTTCTAATTTACATAACCTGGCCTTTTAACGAGTGTATGAGATAGATAATCAACTGGTTTCAACATTGGCATTTTGGCGAAGTGGGTGGTCACGGCAAGTTCGGTCAATATCGCCGCCCTCCAAGTCCTGCCACAAGTTCCTACTTTTTACATGTTTATTTTCCACGTTCAAGTTTCAACAAAGCTATACCCGATATCACCCGCTGCTTCTTCATCCTTGCAAACTTCATGCGACCAGGTCGAATGTATGGATTTCAGAAAGACACAGTGCGGTCTGGCAGAGTCAACATGTTCCGAATTTCTCAGAGGCCCCAGCCTTGTTTCTTTGAATGGTTTTGGCTCTCCCGTCCCCTGCCAACACGGTACAAGAAATGGAAGGAACAAAGCATAGGCAATAGAAGTTCAATGTTCTGAAATTTTGCGTTTGAACAGATTCACTTGGACGCGTGCGATTTATTACTAGATTGATTGACTATAACTACGGGAGCCTTTAAATTTATTACAGCTGTCAGTGATATAGCAGAGTCCGACAATCTCGCTTGAATTCGAGCCAGAGGCGTGCAAATCGTAGCCTGTGTTTCCTTTTTTTCATTCCATGTCAGATCCTATGTAAATTTTGCTATCATGTCTTACCTCGTCGCCGGCCTTAACCTGAGCGCCAGTCGTCATTATAATACTTACCCCACGACCGGAACATATTTCGCCGTCGCCTCATCATCCAGATGAGACCCGGCCTTCGGGATCTGGCCATTCTGATATGCCGTTCTCTCTAGCGTGATCTGAACCTGGTGCGTATCCCCGGACCATGTACCATCGTGTTGGCTGAAAGCGGTAGGGTTTGAACGATGTGCGGCGAGACTCGCAATAACCGCATCTGCGGTATCTTCGCCAAAGGAAGTCCCACTGCGGACGCGGGTGATAATGTGCGAGAACTGACGACCGCGCCGTCACCGCGGCACATTAGGTCTGACATATCCGCTGGAAGTAAGGAGACTCACGACGAGACCCTAAAGAACATTAGAATTGGGCTGGAGTTTATTCGCAGGCTGACAACCTGAAACACATACAATTATAGGCCGTGTCTGTGGTAAAAATCAGTACATGCAGACAAACCATCTGCCGGACGTTGGTCGCCTCACGCAATCAATGAACACGAATAGGTGAAAACTCTTGCGGTGGCTGGCGATGAGTGTCCCAAAAGACACCACAGTATACAGTGCGGCTTTGGTTAGAAAATGATGGAGCTGAGCGCTGAGCCTAGGTTGGGAGGAGGACATACCTGATTCGACGAGAGCAGAGATGATCCTCATGTTTTCCGAGCGACGAGTGCTAGTGGAGACCATCCAAGCCACTTCATGATGGTCTGGATGATAGGGAAAGCGATGAGACCCGTGCAAAGAATGTTCGTCACAACTGTGGTAGTAATGAAAGCATTTATCCATTCGACAAGTCGCCAGACACCGCCATTCAGGCCGGTGGTTGGAATCAACGACGCCACTGCCAAGATTCCGATGGCTGTGAAACAAAAAATGAATTCTTGCGACCAGAATGCGGAGACGATGAACGTTGGCGAGGTAGAGAAGCGAGGGCAGGATAATAACAACAGTTTCTGTTCCACACTATGAAGGTGCGGAACACCTAGAATAAAGCGAAGTCAGCTCATTTTTCGGGCCTTGCACTCTGAGTTCACAATGAAAACGTCGGCGATTGTGGTCAATAGGAACGAGCAAGTGTTCGTTACAATTCCCAGTGTTGTATTTGGCGGTCCAAAGTTCACGTCCGCATAGTCTACCAGCGAAGGGGTTGTGGAGGGGGTCGTCCATACGACAAGGTCAGCAGTCTCCAAAGAGACGGGTAGTGGGCCAAGTTACCAAAAGCGACGATGCAGCGGAAGGTGTCGATGACGCAACAAATTTCGTGCCACATGGATAACAACGCAGGAGATGAACAGACCACGGTGATGAGCGCGAACATGAGGAGTGTCGTCACCAGAAAGTAAATCTGAGCCGGCCCACGGGTCTTTTGCCGCCAGAGGAGCATGCAGCATTTCGAGAACACGTGTCACGGATAGGTTAAGACCTTGGAAATGATTCAGTGAATCTCCCGTCTCAATGTTGGATTTTCGATTTACCATAGACAATGTTTTCGACGAGGGCCCTGGCATTGGTCTGTCGAGTCAAAAGGGGGGCAACAGTGAGATCGGACGCACCCGACGTATGTTTCCTTTGTCCCTGGGCTCACTGGCACCGGAGGGGACGAATTGTGATTGGGAGGGAACGAAAAATCGGAAAGGTGGAGGTAGTGCTGGCCAAAAATATAATATAAAAAATATATTTTGACTATATTCAGCAAAATACGGATATAATACGGCCAGAGGTCAACTTCAGAATATGACTACGGATGGATATGACTACGCTATAATATGACTATAATATAATACTCCTTTGGCGTAGTCAAATATATTTAATATTCATGGTGGGCGGAAGCGGGCCAGAAGCACGGATTGTCACCTTATCTTTGCGCTCACTTTAAATGGTAGTATACCTGCAGGGGTCATTGATGGCAAGGTTGAGGTCGAACCTTACTTTGGCAATATCTTTCCTGTAGGAGGAGATTTTGATGACCCGTTGACTTGGTGGAAGGCGAGTTTCACATACTGTCCTTCCATCTTCATACTCATTATTGGTCCCAGAACATGTAAGGAACTTTACCGTTCATGGTGTGTATTGCATGAGACATTCTTGCAATCCCTGGTGTGAGCATCTCCGTGGAACACCTAGTCTCAAGTGTCAAGCACACATTATCGGATGCTTGTTCATCCATGACCGTGGAGACAGCAGCAGTGGATATTGTGACAAAGGAATGGCTAAAATCTGGGCTAGACTACATGAAATTCATTAACGCTCATAGGAAGTAAATATATTTTGCATATATTCAAAATATACTCATATTCGGACTCAAAATATAATATAATACGCTATGAATACGATACGAGGCCCCGGGGTGGCTACAATACGGATATGACTACGATATGGTGACGAGCATATTTATAGCGTATTTGGCCAGCACTAGGTGGAGGTGGATCTGTAAATCGAAAAAATAAAAATAGATCCTTATATCCATTGACAATCTCCCGTACTACCAGAGGTCCGGAGGGCACCTATCACCGGATGTGAGGGTAGGTAAGTGACGTCCTCGGAATGAAACGAGCATTCTCACCATTGGTGCTCACCATTCAACCATCGGTCGATCCAAACCGAAATGTAAGTGCTGCTCCCGCTCCCCATCATCTGTGTCGACTCAGCCATGTGGTTGCATTTTTGATCTATCGGGACCAACCCGGAAGCTGCTAGCTCGGTCAATGCACCTCCAGCGAATACCGTCACGACGGGCCAGTGATCCCCCCAGCCGGCACGGTACTTGGTCGCTGGCCGTAGAGCTCCGTAGAGCATAAAACAAGGCTCGGTAGGCCGTCCTCCCCCGAGCTCAAGTCTAAGTATATTCGTGGGCCAACATCATCAAGTTATCAACACCAATGCCGAGAACCAAACGGTTTGCCGAACTTACGAAGTAATCATGGCGTATGGTGTATGCCCAATGTATGCCACTGTATGGCAGGGAGTATAGAATGGCGAGCGTCTCCAACCCCGACGCAAGGGGTACCCACCGGAAGATGCCGAGACACAGCCTCCTAGGTAGGGTCTCGGACCCTCTTAATTCACTTTTCGGAATTTGCTTAGAACCTTCTAAAAATGTGTTTACAGGCATCAGAAAAAATCTGATTTTTTTTGTAAGTGGAGGTGAGCAGGAGCGAACATTTTGTGGGGCCAGAATCAAGCTGGAATCAACGATCACCTATTTACGCACCAAATTTTCCGCTCATTAATGTTTGATTTCGTCTCAATCTCAGTTGAATTCGGCCAAAGAATCACGCTTTTTGGAACATTATCGTGGGAAATTGTTATATGGGGCTCGGCTAGTAGGTAGGCCTCCGGCGGGTCTTAATTCACTTTTCCGACCCTGTGTTGGAAATTTTAAGGATGGGTACCCCTTGCCCCGACGTCCGATGTGTCCGCCGCCTAGAGATGAATTGGGCCTGCTCACAGATTCAGTAATTGGACCAAAGATCAGAGAGAGCTCGGACTCACAGCCTCCCAAGCCGTTACACCATCCAGGATCCGATTCTGCCTCAAAAGCAGAAAGGCCCCGGGAAGCTCCGCTACCAGCCAGCCGAAGGCCCCGGGAAGCGCAGCCATTGCCGAAGTTTCCCGGGGCCTAAGCAGAAGCCCAATAATTGTAGCCCCAATACTTGGCAGCATGGAGAGGTAGCTGGATATTTGGGTGAGCGATTGGTGACGGTCGAAAATTCAGAACACGCTGACCAAGCTAGCCTCAGGACTCGGAGAAGTAGTACTACCACATCGGCTTCACTTGCGCCTCACAATATTGTCAGGATGTTTCAGGACCGCCTAGACGCACCGCTGAAGGGCACGAAATATGTGTGCATTGCAGATTCGTGCGATATTCCATTTCAAATGCAGAAAGTTGGGAGAGCGAGGAGAAAGTGGACGGTTTCATAGTGCGGCCCGGTTCGGAGCGCCCTCCGAATACTTCCGAACTCGTCAGAAATTGATACGGTCGAGTTAAATTCCACGAAGGCCAAGTTGTATAACGAAAAACTACGCAGAGAGAAAGTTCGAAAATTTTCAGCAACGGATCCCGCAGTGTATTTTATCAGCAAACATTTAACATATGTGAGGGTGGGCGTCGATATCGATGTGTATTGTATCCAGGGGTAAAGCGTGAGTATTCCACGCGAAGGCGAGTAAGGAGGGCAACTAGTGCAAACTAACGGAAAAAGAGTGTGAGTGAAGTAGTAAAGGAGCATTGTATATCAGGCAAACGTGTACCCCTCGTCGCTTTCCGACAGCCGCTGCGCATCAGTCGCGGTCCAAGGGCCCCCGCGCGTTTTGGCAAACCCAGGCGACTTAGGCTCGGGGACGGTCGCGATGAGCGACTCGCCCCAGGCGCCTCCGCGGGCATTCGCAATCGGAAAGACGGGCGGCTTAGCGTCATCCGTGCGCTCGAGGACCGCAATACTCTGGCGGTTCTGCAGCTTCTGCGGCCAGCTCCCCGTCTTGAGGTGGTGGTGCTGCATGATCGGCGCGGGGTGGTCAGACATGGCGCTGTTCTTGCGCACCCACGTCCCGCTCCCGCCCCCGGGCCCGCTCTTGGGCGGCGCCTCCATGTGGGGCATCGCGATCGCCGGTTCCTCGCCCGACACCCACTCATCCAGCTCGATCCCACTCCCGACGCTCCCCGCAACACTAACCCCGTCCGTGAAGCTCCGCCGCTCCGCGAGGCTCGGGCTGTACGGCGCGCCCGCAAACAGCCCCGCCGGCCCGCGCTCGAACACCGTCAGGCTCGACACAGGGCCGTGCGAGTCGTCCGAATGCCCGTCCGTGCCCTCGCCTTCGCCGTCAGGCGACGCAAGCCCCGGGTTGTCTGCGACTGTAGGCGCAAGCGGCGCCGGCTTGTGTGGCAGCGCGTGCGGCACGAGCCACGCCCAGCGCTTGCCCTCGAGCCCGTCGTGCTCGATCGCGAGCAGCGCCGTTCCGAGCACCGCGAGGACCGCCTCCAGCGCCTGCCCGCGCGACAGCACCGCGCGCCGCCCCGCGATCACTGGCCCCGGGATTACCATCGCCACGTGCGGGCCCGTCAGGCACGCCTCGAGCCCACGCCGCGCGATGTGCAGCGCCGCATGTCGCTCCTTGAAGAACCGCGCCCACGGGGGCGGCGCGCCGGGACCCGCCGCGCGCACGCGCAGCTCTGCGACGACGACGTCCCCCGCGAGCGGAGTGGGACGCTTCTCATAGCCCGTGCAGTAGAGCGTCGTGAGGAGGTCCGTGCGCCCGTGCGGCGCGCTATCGAGGATGAAGTGGCCGCCCCCCGCATACGGTCGCACGACGGGCGGCGGTTGGGGGCGGTATGCAGTGCGCTTGCTTTTCGTGCCATGTGCGGCGGCGGCCGGGGGGTTAGACGCGCCCGCGCCGTTGAGCCTGATCTCGAAGAAGTGGTGCGCCGCGGACTCGGGGGAGGGATCGTACAACCCGCAGGCGTTCGACAAGACGATGGTGGCCCCCATCGCGGACTTGATGAGCACCGAGTTGGTCGCGGTGATCGCGACGGAGCGCGATGGCTGGTCCTTTGCCACAAACGCACTCACTACGGACCCCCGTTAGTGGCGTCCCGGCCGCTACAAGCGGACGCACCGTATCCCTTGGCGCCGTTGAGGGTCGGCGTCGCGGTCGTCGAGTCCCAGCCGAGGCTGCGCGTCACCTCGACGCTCATGTTTTTCTTGCCCAGGAAGTGGGTCTTGAGCTTCTTCTGGATCTTGTACGTTGGACGCCCGCTTGAGGAGTCGCTGCTCCGGTATCGCGCATCAAGGGTAGTTTCCTGAATCCAATGCTTTTGTCAGCATCGAGGGCAGACAAGAGAGGCCACCGTACCTTTCCGCCCGGCGTCATTGCGAGCTCGAGGTCAAACACATCATAGACGTCGTCGGCGCCGAGGGGCTCGAAGTGGGGCATCCCAGTGGGGGCAAGGGGCGGCCTGCCGCCCTCCAGATTGAGACTGGGGACATGCGAGGGAGTGCCGCTCTCCTGCCGTGGACCCTCTAGCTGCGCGTGCTCCCCCTCGTCGGGCGGCGAGTCGGACGGAGCGAACATGGTGGTAATCCAGGACAGGATTCGCCAGGGAAATGGTCGTATAGGAGCTGGCGAATATCAGCGGAAGCACTTAGGAGCTTAATTGTGATCGGTGCTGTCAGGAGACAATACCTTCATAAAATAATATTCTCTGCTAATCGTACATATCGTATGGCGGCATACATTCGCAGATACATCCATGATTAATCGCTCAGGGCAGCCAAGTAGCTCTGTGCACATCAGAGGGGCGATCGGGGAGGCGGGAGGACTGAACCCACCTCTTTCTCCTGCAGGAATTCCAGATATGTGAGAGCCACCGCTATCCAGAAGCTCGACTCCACGCCAAGGGCGCGCTCTTCGGACTGGTCGACTTCGATGAGCCCGGAAATGGCGTTGAGCACCATCATGGGCGTCCGGTCGTGAAACGTCAGGAGAGGGGATGTAGGTACTGGTGCCGCCAGCGAGACGGTCGAATCCAAGGGCGAGGGCATAGGGGAGGGCGGGACGGGAGGCGCTGCAGCGGCGCTACGGGAGAGGGTAAACGAGTAAGACGGACCCGCGCTTTGGCTCTTGATTACCGATATCGCCCGCTGGAAGAACGTCATCTGCTCCGACTTAAGCACCTCGGACGAGTATGGCGCCAGGACAAACTCAGTCACTTGCGTCCGCTGGCGCTGCTTGCTATGCGCCTGCGCTTGTGTCTGGTCGAGCTTCGCCTGCACGGAAGCAGGTGTCGGGGGCTGCACGACGACCGACACCGGGGGTGTTGGCGGGTATGAGTGGACGGAGGTGCCACTGGCACTAGCCTCCGCACCGGAGACAGCGGGTATATTTGTACGTGAGGAGAACAACAATGCGCCCGATGGGTGGTGTGAATCAGGCAATGGTGGAATGAGTGGGATAAACGCGCCTGTACCACGCATATTAGCACCGGATGCATATCACGATTGAAGGCACCCACCAGGCGGAAAAGACGGTGAACGAAGGCGAATGTACCACCCGTTTCGTGGCCGGTGCACCGTCCAGCAAACCCTTCTAGATTCATTATGCTGCGCACTATCCAGTCAGTATCTTGAAAAGACCAATGTCGGGCGATCGTACAACAAGATGTTCGATGATCTCCTCTTCCTCGAGGAACCGCTCCTGCAAACCGGTGAGTCACAGACAGACAAAGGACCCGTAGGAGCGCACTTTGTACCATACGACCTTGTCTGAGCCCTCCTCCAGAACGTTGACTTTCAGCTCCGCAAGCACATCAGAACTGAGTCGAGTTGAAATGTGAGCCAACAGACGAAGATAAGACGGCACCTTTGAACCAGATAACGCGTTAGCTTGGGTGTAGACTGGCCCGCATGAGTGGGGAGACTCATGAGCACAAAACGTGGACAAACGTGTGAGTGGCGCTGCCACGGCTTGCTGTTGTTTATTCCACAAGCCATCGACGTCTCAACCTCCGTGTAAGCTCAGGACAGGCGAGGCACGAGCCGTCCTGAGTGAGAGCTAAGGGAGAACAGAGTTTAGCGCCACTATAATATATTATTCGTTTATGGTTCCGACAATATTACACGTGATCATCTCTGCCTTCCAGACGCGCTCACCGCGTCCTCCTCATATCCATCTGAGCCCCCCCACATCCTCCATTTTTCGTGTTTTACACCAGAAATGCCTGCCCCAAAGTCCCACTGCAGCTTGGACCTCCCGCTAGACGCATCCTTTGACTTTACTGGATGGCGCAAACAGCCCGCTGACCTTCCAATCCCGAACGACATGGACCTCCAAGACTCGTAGGGCTCCAACCGTTTAGTTTTCGTTTGACGGAGGTGTCAAACTAAATGGTAAATGGTACGTAAACGTTTACAAACCGTTTGAAACAGTTTTAAATGGTAAAATTTGCTTACTGGGAGAATAAGGACTGCTGGACTGTGTAGAGAGTGAAACCAAGTCCAACACAGGTAGTTCCCACCTCAATTAGTGTTTTTGTGCCAGGGAAGGGAAATTGGATGGAGCTGTCGAGAACGCGTGATATCCGGTAACATCTGGTCACAACTGATGTGTGACAGTGTGTCGGCATAGACCCATGCTGCAATAGAAAATTTGACATGAGGAGCAAATGAGGAGTGGTGGAATGATTCAGTCACGAGTAGAAACACACCTGACCCTCATATATGTGGAAAATTTGGCAGAAAGGTTCTGAGAAATGGTACCGTTTGAACCGTTTGTTTACCATCTGTTTACTGTTTGCCGTGCCTCTCAAACTAAACGGTTAAAAATACCGTTTATAAACCGTTTTAACCGTTTAAAAACGGAAACGGTTGGAGCCCTATCCAAGAGAGGAACCAGCACAACTGCGACATCACAATGGAAAACCGTGCCAGCATTCACGCGACCAGGGCATATGAAGAACATTTGCAGAACGGGAACACCCCGCCCATTACAACAGACATCGGGAAGAAGCTACGTGCTTTTTACGCGTATTCGACGGACGAATTAGAAAAGATGATCACTTCTGAACCTTCCTGCACCCAGGTCGTTGCCCCATTACCCCCCAAACTCCTCCAATACCTCCTCGAGGAGCGCGAAAAAAGATCGAAGGCTACGGAGAAAAAGAAGGAAGAGGAGAAGGAGGCGAAAGAGAAGGGGACGGCTTTGGCGGGGAGCATGGTCATGTCCAACGTCACCAAAGCGAACGTACTGACGTGTCCCACGGTATCCACACCTGAGACATTACAGGCGGCAATTAAATACAGGCTCCATCCCTCCCTCTTCTGGTTCACTGACCCCCGCCTCATCTGGGCCATGATAAAGAACACAACAATTAATGCCGCACCGGAGAAAAGCCTACTCGACATTCCAAAAATGAAAACTATCTGGGGCTCTGACGATACCGCCGAAGGCCATGATGTCCTCGACTGGACGAACACATCGGACAACTTCCTCACAGCCCTGAAGACACTCTGTGCGGCCCCCGACGCCAACAACCCCTCTTCATACGCCATCGAGATGGGGAAACATCAGGATTTCTTCAGGGCCATGGACGACTTCCGGTCTCATTTTCTGGTATGGTACCCGGTTGAAAAGAAGCTGAGGAACAAGATTTTGGATAACAACATGGCATTCGACGAGGCCTACTGGACCTCCCAAGTTGATGGTATCCTGAATGCGTGGAAGGCGGCAAAAGATGTTTCGGGGGGAGCTGCAGCCACGATCCCCGCGAAGATGTCTGACCTTGCCACTCACCCTGCAGCACACAGGCAGCAATACCGCCAACAGCCCCGCGGCGGCGACCACTACCGCCCAACCTACGCGCTGCCACGGGTTTCGGACAACGGATGGCAAGGACGTGATTCTTTTCGTGACCGCAGACGCGACGTGCCGGCCCGCGATTCCTCTCGGGACAACGGACGCGTCGCGCCGGCCAGAGATTACTTTCGGGACAACACGGAGGAACCTCGGCGAGGGATCGTCTGTCTCGTATGTGCCGAGCCGCACACCCTCCAGAACCACCCGCAGGCAAAGACCGATCTCCGTGCTATGCCATATACGAAGGACGAACTCTCAAAACGGCGCGCACGACAAACGGAGAGCGCAAGGGGATTTGTATCGGTTGGAACCTGGGAAAGCCGTGCGACGGTTCTAACCACCCTGCCGCTGAGCGCCTCCATGTCTGTAGCCTATGCGGAGGAGCTGACCACTCAGCCATGCCAGGACACTCACGATGCAGACGATACAAAAACGGAGTTTATCTCGTCTGATCACCTAACCCATTCTCACCTTCTTGGCGCCCATTTGCTAGATGATTGCAAGGCACACCTCACCTACCCCGATCTTCGGCCTTACGTCCTACGCCGCCCACCCATCGACGACTCCGACACAACATCAAACGAACTCTTTAACCAGATCATCCACCCATACAATACATCTCAATTCGAGCGGCTACTCACGAAACACGTCTTGTCCCACCACTATCCCCAACTCATTCAGAATCTCACGGAAGGCTTTCCCCTCGGCAAGATGCCCGCACTCGAACGTTCCGTTATCATTCCCAACCACGCCTCCGTCAACGAACACAGATCTGCCGTTGAAACTTACCTAGAAGAAGAACTGGGGAAGAGCCGCATGTCGGGCCCCTTCACTCATTCTGAGATGGAGGTAATCTGCCGTGGCCCCTTTTATGCATCGCCGATGATCGTAGTGCTGCAAGACCAAGGCCCAGGTGCCGCGCCAAAGAAGAGGGTCTGCCGACACCTTTCCAAAGACGACAAACCCTCCAGCACGCCGTCAGTCAACTCCTTTATTGACAAAGCCGACTTTCCCACAAAATTCGATTTTGCACTGGATATCGCTAAATTGGTAAGTCTCTTCTCTCGACTCCCGCATCCGCATCCCGCCTCTGCAGCTGCGCCCATATCCCGCATCCCGCATCCCGCATCAGCAGCTGCAGCTGTGCCCGCATCCGCATCCCGCATCCTGCATCCTGCATCTGCATCCCACATCCCGCATCCCGCATCCCGCATCCTGCATCCCGCATCCCACACCCCGCATCCGCATCCTCGCCTCTAACATCTATCTCTTGTAGGTTTCTGACTTGCCGTGTGGTACACAAGCCTGCGCATTCGACATCAAGGCCTTCCATCGAACATGTCCTGTTCTTCCCGACCACAAACCGTTCCTTGTCGTCTCCTTTGACAACAAATTTTATCTCGATCACTGTTCCCCTTTCGGCGCTGCCTCCGCCAGCAGTAACACATGGGGTCTCGGCATCGTCATCGGTTGCAGGTGGTACTCCTTCAGGCTTGTCGTTGACTGGAAGCAGCCCGGGCACGACATTTGCTGGCTCGAGGTGATCGTTATCGAGCTCCTCTACTATTTCCTGGTGCAATTGCAATACCAGAACACTCACCTACTGATACACTCTGATAATAAGGCCGCTATTGGAGCCTTGTCCAAGAACCGCAGCCCCAACGCCCACATGAACTTATGTGCTCGTTGAGCCTACGCAATAGCAGCCGATCACATGATCGTGCCAAAGTTGACATATGTTGAATCGCGCCTTAACCCAGCCGATCACCCCTCTCGTGGACTCGCATCTTTCCCTCTCCACGACCGGTGAAACGGTTGCTCAGGTTCAACGGTCAGAATAATGCAACTGCCAAAATCCCCCCTATCGAACGACTGAGTTACACCTAACTCACAAAGTGAGATTAAGCACGACTAAATTGACGGTAGACAGACTCCAACACCACACACTCTTTTGACGACCAAGATACACTGACGA
The DNA here is from genome assembly GCA_029448575.1 of Mycena maculata. NCBI lineage: Eukaryota > Fungi > Basidiomycota > Agaricomycetes > Agaricales > Mycenaceae > Mycena > Mycena maculata. The sequence continues at coordinate 406,410 of JARJLG010000069.1, read as the reverse complement.
GATTCGGGTCTTTTTGGACACAAGTGTAGGTCCAAGGAAACCACGAGTAAACATATTTGTCACGAAAGTATTCAATTCCCGTTCCCCCAAGGATGGCTAAGTCTCAACTAGCTTTCTCGAAGTGGTGTTCAAGACACAACCTGAATTTATTGGTTGGTTCCCAACGTGGATTTAAGTGTCCCAACTATGCAAAGATAACGGCTGTGAACCGGCTTGGTTTTGTGGGCTGTTTAGACCCGGTTTTGTTGGCTCGCGCCTTATTCCGACAATGATTGGCTCGCGCCTCAAACTTGCTGGCTCGCGCCCCGTAACAATGGCTCGCGCCTCAAACTTGCTGGCTCGCGCCCCGTAACTATGGCTCGCACCCCGTAACAATGGCTCGCACCTCAGACTATGGCTCACGCCCCGTAACAATGGCTCATGCCCCGTAACTATGGCTCGCGCCTCAAACAAAGTCTTATTCCGAAACCGCACTTAAATTCCAAGGTTATTTGACAGCCAAAGATTCAAGCCCAAACATCGACTTTATGCGCAAGGGCTTTATTGCTCCTCACTCTCCAGGTCTAGTTCGGTCCTTTTGTTATTCCAAAACCAAACTTGAATTCTGAGGCCTGTTGACAGCCAAAGAGTCAAGCCCAAACTTCGACTTTGTGCGCAAGGGCTTTATTGCTCCTCACTCTCCGGGTCTAGTTCGGTGCCGTCCTCCCTGGTTCTGCCCTCCTTATATACTGTACAGAAACTATTACATACACGTGATTACTAGGCCTCGGGTATTCTACTTAATTAATTAGCCTGTGATCGGTATCAGCTGTGCGCACCCTGGCATTCCTAGCCTCCTAAATGTTTGTATAATGACTCCTTCAACCCCTCATGGATTAGGGGTTTATATTTTCAAATATCCCCTGAATAGGGTAATTGGCCCATATCTTCTTCTATGGTCTGTCCCCCAACTTCTGGTATCGCTAGTTGGATAATATAGGTTGTTCCCTTTCCAACGATACCCCAGATGTCCTTAATCGACATCCAGGAATATACAGTACATGCCTAATCCTGGTCGGCAGTTTATCCGGTGATCGACAACCCTTTGTCGATCAGGGGATTATATGTTCCACTATTCCCCTAAACAGGGTAATTGGCCCATATCTTCCTCTGTTGTGTGTGCCCTGACTTCTAGTATCGCTAGTTGGATAGTATAGGTTATTCCCTTTCCAATGATACCCCAGATGTCCTTAATCGACATCCAGGAACACATAGTACGTGCTTAGTCCCGGTCTGCGGCTTATCGGGTGATCGCGTCCTCACGGACCTGGTGTTTAAAATAGCAATATTGAGTCTAGGCCTTGATCCTGTGACTTGTCGCGTCGCGTTGGATAAGCCAAAGTTGTGTAATCAACTCAGCATTTCCTCCCGAATAAGGTTCCCAGTGTCCCAATAGATGTCAGAGGTGGATATTATGATTCTCCCTTTGGTAGTGAGCATTGCGGTTGCCTTCCCACGTATAGAGGGTGTTTCAGGACTTTGATATTTGGGCTTCAAGCCTTAATCCGGATCTGACCCCTAGTGATTCAAGGGTGCCGTCTCCTGGAATAAGCCATAGGCGCCAGTGTTTAGGATGATAATGCAATATGGCTCTTGGTTGCATGTTTGGAGCTCACACCAACCACTGGATGAGCGCAGAATGGCATGCATTCGTAAAATTTGAGGTTTCGCAAATTTCGCGGCTTATCACCGGCTCATCTGCAAGTTCGACCTGCCCGAGGATCTTGCCGAGCTTTTCATCCAAGGAGACTGGTGACCCGTGCATGGCCTCTACACCCGCATATGCCTCAGCACCTGCATCCACATCGAATAGGTGAGATCATCGCGCATCATCGCATTGCCTGCCTCACGCCTAGCAGATTTTTCTCTCTATGAACTCTGGAATTCATTGACATACTTTCGGAACGCCGCCGCATCAACCACTCGGAACACAGGTAGGTCCGACTTTCTTTGTAGATGTTCCATGGCCTCATTTCCGCAGAATTTTCTCTTTATCATCTCTGTCCTTCGTACCCGCACCTTCCCCGACTCCGCATACTCCCGCCGCATCTCAAGTCTCCTCCGTATCACATATCACTCCACACAACTCGCATCCCACTCCTGCTCAGCACCACCCTCCTTCGCCCCCCCCCTGCTTTCTCAATCCCGAAGACATCACCCGGGATCCACGGCACACGGCTGGACAATCACTGCCCCCGAAACATGCACGCAAACCTCGAGCCAGTAACGAGTTAACGCCCAGCCCCTACCGCCCACTCGTCCCAGCCGATGATAAGCCGCGAAATTTGCAAAACGTCAAATTTTACGAATGCGGGACATTCAGCGCTCATCCAGAGGTTGGCGTGAGCTCCAAACGTGCAACTCAGAGCCATATTGCATTATCATCTTAAACTGGCAATAACAGCTTATTCCTGGAAACTTCACCTTTGGGACATTTGGGGGTTGAATCCGGATTAAGGCTCAAAGCCCATACATCAAAGTCCTGAAACACCCTCTATACGTGGGAAGGCAAAGCAATGCTCACTATCAAAGGGAGAATCATATTATCCGCCTCTGGCATTTATTGGCACGCTGGGAACCTTATTCGGGAGGGAAACACCTAGTTGTTTACACGACTTTGGATTACCCGACGTGACACGATGGGTCACCTGATCTAGGCCTGGACCTACAATTATTACTCCTATACACTGGATCCGCGACAGCGCGATCACCCGATAAGCCGCAGACCAGATTAAGCTTGTACTGCGTGTTTCTGGATACCGATTAAGGGCATCTGGGGTATCATTGGAAGGGTATTAAACCATACAATCCAATCAACGATACTAGAAGTTGGGGCATCTACCACAGAGGAAGATATGGGTCAATTACCCTATTCAGGGGACTAATTACACATATAATCCCCTGATCGACGGGAGTCATTGGACGAACATATAGGAAAGCTCAAGTAGCGAATAAGGGCGCCAGGACACACGCAGCTGATACCGATTGCAGGCTAATTAATTAAGTAGAATACCCGAGGCCTAGTAATCACGCACATGTAATAGTTTTGTACAGTATATAAGGAGGGCAGAACCAGGGAGGACGGCACTGAACCAGACCCCAGAAAGTGAGGAGCAATACAGCCCTTGCGTACGGAGTTGAAGTTTAGGCTTGAATCTTTGGCTGTCAATTAGTCTCAGAATTTAAGTTCGGTTTTGGAATAGCATCAGTGGGATTTATAAGTGTCAGTTACGGGGTGTGAGCCATACCGAGTTCGAGGCGTGAGCCATAGTTACAGGGCGCGAGCCAAGCAAGTTTGAGGTGTGAGCCAAGTCAGTGGAATAAGGTGTGAGCCAAACAACCGGATCTAAACAGCCCACCGGATTAATAGTCCACCAAAACAAACCGGTCTAGAGCCGTTATATCTGCATAGTTGGGAAACTTAAATCCACGTTGGGAACCAACCGATAAATTCAGGTTGTGTCTTGAATGCCACTTCAAGAAACTAGTTGAGACTTAGCCACCCTTGGGGAAACGGGAATTGAATACTTTCGTGACAAATACGTTTACTCGTGGTTTCCTTGGACCTATACTTGTGGCCAAAAAGACCCGAATCTCGTCAGTGCATCAAGGTCATTAAGGGAGTGTGTTGGTGTTGGAGTCTGTCTATTGTCGGTTTAGTCGTGCTTAATCTCACTTTGTGAGTTAGGTGTAACTCAGTCGTTCGATAGGGGGGATTTTGGCAGTTGCATATTTAGACCGTTGAACCTGAGCAACCCTTTCACCGACCGACACGTTCTTCTGTGGACTTCCCCGCACGCAAACCTCCTGCACGAACGGCTCCTTCGCTCCGGCATCACACCCAACGCCACAACGCTCATCTTCCAAGGTCTCCTACGTGCCACGACAGAGGACACACAGGACTCATACGGCACTGGCCTCCTGCACTTCCATCAGTACTGTGACAGACAGTGCATCAGAGAAAATGTGTGCATGCCTGCTGACCACCTCCTCCTCGCCGCATTCGTTGCTGACGCCATTGGCACTTGCTCAGGCAAATGCATCCGCAGCTGGCTGAATGGGCTCCGCCTCTGGCACCTGTTCAACGATGCCGAATGGCACGGCAACGAAGGTTGGCTCCCATCCCTCAAGAAGGCAGGTGACCGCGCCGGTGTTCCTTTCAAACGCCTGCCGTGTGGTCCTATTACTAAGAAGCACATGCGAGCGCTACGTGCCTCCCTCGATCTGTCGACAGGTTTTGGTGCCGCCATCTGGTCTTGCGCGACATCGGGATTCTGGGGATGCCGGCGTATGGGCGAGCTGACCGTCAAGAGTGCCAATCAATTCGACCCCGAGCATGACACCTGCCGCGACACAAGGACCTAATTTGGCGTCGTCAACGGGCACGAGGTTGTCGACTTCCACATCGTCTGGACAAAGACGACGACGATCTTGGGAGCTGACTGCATTCTCACGCAGACCGTTGGCGTCAACGCTGACCTCTGTCCCTCGTGGGCTTTCAAGAATCACCTGGCCGTAAATCAGTTGCCTCCCGCCTTCACTCCTCTCTTCGCATTCCAAGAACATGGAACATGGCGCGTGCTCACTAAGGACCATTTCATTCGCACCACTTCCGCCGCATACATTACCGCAGGGCTGGAGACCGTCTTCGGGCACAGTTATCGCATCGGCGGCTCCGTTGAGCTCCTCCTGGCAGGTGTCAAGCCGGAGATTATCATGAAACTCGGCGGCTGGACGTCTTTATGCTTTCTTATTTATTGGCGCCGCTTGGAGCAGATCCTCCCCGACCGCATCACCTCGGCCTGGGCCTCTCGCATCAAACAATTCACATCAGCTCATTCCTTACCATACGACTCCTCCTCCCTTAATTTTGACGGTGACACATAGCATGTATTCATTCTTACTTTTCAATTCATCACGTTCACATCTGCTCATTTGGGTCTTCGGGCCTCCTGAGTCGTCTCCCTCACGCGAGCTTTGCTCTTTGAGCGTTGCTCCGTGTGGGTTGTTTCGGTTGTCTCCCCATCGAGACCCGATTCCTATTGCGTACTGGAGCCGGGCCCCCTGCGCGTCATTCCTCTCCCAACTCGAGCCCCGCCCACTCGTTGGCGCGTCGACGGCCTCGCGAGTCGGGCTGCGAAGCGGCCCCGCTCCACCCGCAAACACACACCTCTCATCTTCACCCACCTTTTCTCTCACATCACACGGCGGCTGCAGGCCGCGCTCTCAGATAGTCATATCATTTCTCACACCATTGATTGAGCGTGGATACTCGCACTCTCCCTTAGTCTCTTCCAACGTCGACCAGTCGTCGACCATCTTGCGACCATCGCAGATCCACAATATCACAAAGCCATCCATCTGCGGCACACTGCACACTGACGGTCTCAGGTTGATCTTGCCAGGTCCCAATGGTTCCACTGTTCCTCGCTGTCGAGGTGTCATTTAAATTTCGAGTCTCTACAGCACTCTACAGCATCCATATTCTAACTCCAGGCTCACTCATAGCGGAAACGATGGAATTTCCTCTATTTTAATCCACAGTTCGGATTGGCACTTTCCGAATTGGATCTTTTAGAGTTTTAATCTTGTTGCAGGAAATTTCATTCGAGGAACACTGCCAATTTTACTCGGGAGACGACTGATAAGACTTGCCGTGCTAGCATCGTACATCCGCTCTTGGGGTGAGTAAGCACATGTGCTTAGAGCTTAGAACGGTATCTGATATCCCATTCAGCTGTCCATTCGACCGTCTCTCCTTCTTTGCCCCACCCCGACAGCAACCAGTGCACTTCATCTATCTCGACACGCGAATTTAAACGGTATTTCGGCTGGCATCCGCGTATGCAGCACAGTTTCTGGCAACAGGCGCCACTCTCGTTAGGGGGTGACTGTTTTGAACACTGTGTCCGCCTTGGAGACGTGCGCCAGTCAAAATCATTCAAACCAAAGATTGAGAATTCGGTGGTCATTACGTATTGTTATGCCAGGTCAGGTCACCCACCTCCTAATTTTCTTTTGGCCCAGGCCTCCCGAAGGAGTGAGTAGAGTTCAAGCACACGCAAGGAAATTATGACGTCGGGGAACGACAGAGAACACCACACTTAGATCGTAACCGCTGCATGGTACATTGTTGATTCTACAACTGAAGAAATTGGATGGCTGGCCCTAGCTGCTGCTGGAACCACAAGTATGAGCTTTGTTGTGATGGAAAACTAGAGGCGGCAGGATGGCTTCGTCTGCTCCTACACGTCCTCCAAAGTCTACGTGAACACTACTAATAGTACTATGCGGGTGGAGATGTTGCGGTACGTGATCACAAGATTGCATGTGTGTTATTACATTTTTGTTCAGCACCATCTAGGCTCCTAACAGCGCCAATCTGATTCAGACGCGGATTTACCTCGACTTGACAGTGTTGAGCGTGCTACAGTTGGGGACAATCAAAACCCGCCTATTTGGGATGCGTGGGAAAGTCGAATGCCGGGGGCGGGGAATGCCGTTGGGAAACCTAAGTACGAAATAGTTTCTATGTGAATCAAGGCCCAAATGAAGAGATTGGCACGAGCAAAATTTATCAAATCAATGATTTCTCTGAAACCGACCCCAAAAATATTGAGAAAAGCCAAAAAAAAAAAACGCAAAAATTGCCAATCGACTCCTTTTAGTGAGCTTGTCATGATCCAGGCAAAAGTAAACAATTCTATAGAGCTGTTCCTTTGGGAAAAAAAATTTGATGTGTTAATTATTTGATCCGAAAACAGCGTAAAAATACATGTGTATCTCAGGTATGGCTTCCATTGGCTGATAAATGGTTCTAATGTACGGATATGTGATTTGGGCGAGATTTGGTCATAAAAGTACCCCCAAAGGGCCAAAAGGGGTACACATAATTCCGTTCAACCAGTGATGCGCACGCCCACGTGCTAGTCCCCGAAACGGCCGAATTGCCAATACCCTTATCTCTTTGCTTCCATTCCCATGTACCTTATTTCGGTTTGTTTCACTCTAATCACCCCTTGCACAGCAATACCACATGGTTTGCCATATGGTTCATACCTTTTCACATGTTTTATCACCCGTTTCCATGACTCCTTCATATTCTGCCTCGTCTTCTGACCTTCTTCTGACTCGGTCTATTTCACATGCCTTGTCTATGTCAAATCCCTTTACATATAAAAACCTAGAGTACTTTGTTGTATTCTAGACAATTGGATTGCCCACCAAAGTCACCATTTCAATTCGCCCCGTATCGTCTACGTCCACGTCCCACTGTCTCGCTCCGCCCACGCCCACGTCTCGAATATCGCCCCCGCTTAGCCCACGTCCTCCCGTATTCACAGTGTTCAGCCACACAGTGACCAGTCTTGGTACCAGGTGTGATTGAGACACTTGCACACTAGTTCCTTCCGTCCGTTTCAGTGCAGCACTACTTGTTTTAGTTTTGCTCACGCTTAGCCGGGTGGTTGGCACATCACCAGCCCAAAATATTGAGAAAAACAACGGCTCGTGGGAAAAACTTCGGAGGTGTGTTTTTGGGCTCCTTTTTGCCCTCCGGATCTGTCAGATTTCTATAAAAATGAATGGTTCACGTACTATTAAAATTAAATAAGCGGTGTTTTATTGTCCCCAACTGTACTGTCATGGAAACAAACCAACCCCTCATGATCTCCATCCCCGCTGATCACCGTCAACTTCGTGTACTCCCCGTGGACTATGGACGTTACTGGTTCTGCTACCTTGTTCACTGATATGGCATACAGCATTGGACTTGGCGCTGAAATCGACAGATCAAGGTTTCTACGAATTAACTCCACACCTTATCCAAATTACCCTTTTGCGCAGAGTTTGTTTATAACCGGGGTAAAGAATACGGCACTTACAGGACACTCACAGGCCACATTTTCCAGGCCATGGGTCCGGATACCAAAAAAGTCTTATACGGGTGTGGAGGAGATCTGTGCCGTATAGAAGAATGAACTGAGAGGAGGGAAGTTCACAGAAGAACTGATTCAATTCAGCATTGAACGATGGTTTAAATACAAACGGAAAATGTACAGTAATGGATCCCATATGAGGGAATGTGGAAAATAAGAATCTTTCTACCTAATGGGAACAAGTAAACACCTGACAAGTACACTGCATAGATAAGGGTACATAGGAATATACCAACAGAGAAATTGTAGCTGTTGAAGCTTGGCAGTAAACATAGGGGCTCTAGCCCGGCCGATCCGGGTCGTTCCGGGTTGTATTCTAACACTCCCCCTCAAACCGAACGAAGTCCGAGGGCGGCAGCAAAGTGCTTGGCCTTCGCGCTGGGAAGGGCTTTGGTGAATGTGTCAGCTACCATGTTGTTGGTAGGACAATAGACAAGGCGGATGGAATTGTTCTCGATGACATATCGGATGAAATGGTAGCATATGTCAATGTGCTTCGTGCGAGCATGAAATTGGCCTATGTCGGAATAGGTGAGCGCGATGGCGGACTGGTTGTCCCCATTGAGCATGATGGGGTGCTCGAGCGGGCGGAACAACTCAGCAATGAGTTGGCAAAGCCAGATGGCTTCCTTTGCGGTGTGTGTCATCGCGATGTACTCGGCTTTCGTCGTTGAGAGCGAGACAAGTTCCTGTTTCTTGGAACTCCAAGAAATAGCACCACCGTCAATAATGAAAGCATATCTCGAGATAGCTTGCCTGTGTTCCTGCAACATCCTGTCAGCATCCGTGTATCCTTCCAAACCTTTCTTCCCGTTGCCATACGTGAGACGCCAATCCTTCGTGCCGAGAAGGTAGCGAAAAACGCGCTTAGTTGCGTCCCAATGAGCTGGCCCCGGGGTTGTCAAGAAACTTTGGCAGAATTCCAACGGGAAACACAATATCCGGACGTGTTCCAACTGCTGCCCACATAAGGGAGCCAACAGCCTCGTGGTACGGCACCTGCTTCATCAAGGCAATTTCCTTGACGCTGGTGGGGCAGTGGTCCGTCGAGAGTTGGACATTCGGGTCCATCAGTATCGCAAGCGGCTTGGCGTCGGTAAAGTTGAACCGCTGGAGAATGGACGTGATGTAGGACTGTTGGGACAATGAAATGGTGTGCTCTTCACGGTTACCCTTGATCTCGATACCGAGGAGCCACGAAACTGGGCCCAAGTCGGTCATTTTGCAGAGAGATCCGATGCGCGTCTTGTAGTCCTCGAGCAACTTTGGGGAGCTGCTGGTGATGGTGCAGTCATCAATGTGAACGGCCATGATAATGATATGTCCATCAGGGCACGTGTAGAAAATGGTGTGGTCGGATTGGGACTGTGTGAACCCAAGTTCAGTGAGGGAGCGGCTCAAGGTCTCGTACCATTTGCGACCGCCTTGTTTCAACCCATATAATGCTTTGTTGAGTTTCAAAACATACTTGCAGTGATCCGCAAATTCGTGGTCCGGAGGTTGCTCCATATAGATGAGCTCATCCTCGTCGAGTTTTCGGTTGAGAAATACACTGTGGAAGTCGAACATGTCGATCTCCCAGTCGTTCCGAGCTTCTTTGAAGTTAACTAGGACACATTAGAGCCTACTACATTGCAATAATAGGGTGAAAATAGCAAAGTTGATAAATTGTTCCCTGGCCATAATATCCTGGAAATGGAAATGACTCTGGAGTTGTTTCTCCAAGCTACAAAGATACCCTCCAGGTGGTTTATTGTATTCCAATGATGAAAAACATTGCAATAAACTATAGTAGGCCCGCTGCGCGGCAGGGCCCACTATCTAGACTATACTACTAATGCTATCATAAAACAGATCAGATGGGCCACTGGCAAATTCGAATATATACACTGCATGCTGAGGGAATATTCAATAAAACAAAAAGAAACGGAAGAGCAGGTGATGATTCCCAATGACAACAATGTTTCGGCCGGTATTGGCCTGCCTTGGCTTGCAGCGGATAAGACTGTGGATAGCGGTGGCACTGGAATTTAAGTCTTCTAAACCCAGTCCCTGCCAATGCAGACAAGTGCCAGCCCATGAAAGGGGTTTTGCATTGGCAGGTATTAGGGGGAGTCAAAGCGGTCAGAGGACACCGATTCACGGCCGATTCTGGTCTCGATTCGACCACCGATTCTAGCATCAAGAATCGGCCAGAATCGACAATTCTCGAGAATCGGTCAGAATCGCTCTTCCTCCTTCGGAGAAGGAACTGCATCAGAATCGTCGATTCTGGATGTAGTGATTCTGATCCCTCGAGAATCAACTGCAGAATCGGACAAGGATTGGGCCAGTCAAAGTTGATTCGATTCTGGGACGATTCAAAATGCAGAATCAATTTCAGAATCAACTGCAGAATCGAACCACATTGACCGCTTTGACTTCCCCTATTGGATTTCTTTGATCATTTTGATCTTTCTTGAATTGCTACGCACTGCCGCTCCCTCGCTCCTCGTGCTCTTTCTTCCCCATTCTCACAACCTTTCCAACTGTCTGTGTGGGATCTCCTGGCAGCATCGAAATGTGTCAGCAAGTAACCAGAAAATGGGTTGCAAATCCTAGCATGTAGACACTACTGTAAATACTTGTTTCAGCCTCTCTAGTCTACTGGTGTGGTATCTAAAGATAGTCGTTCAGAATCATGTATACTAGAGAGGCTGGAGTTAACGAGTACAAGCGAGTACAAACTGCCTCGGAGTTTGAATTCTTAGATGGGGGACTCGCTTTCTCTCCCAAACTCCCACAAAGTACCAGATTTTCTCATGGATGTTTGTTACATATACTAATCATAGGATCTTGAGAGCGATTTTTCAAGAATTTTACAATGAAATATGAGTGAGGTTGGGTCCTTTCTTTTGCAAGGCACTTGGGTGGATCTAGTGATGGCACGTGACCACGAGATTTTACTCCGATCTTTTGGGGACTGGCGGAGATCAAATGTCCGTATGTCCTTGTTTGATTCCTCCGCCAACTCTCTGATTTCGATGGCAAATCGCTCGTCGCCCTCGCCCTCCTGGCCACATTCCACCCGGCAACAATGTAATCCACCCAAATCATTCATAACATGTATAGTAAGGTATCTACAACGAACTCAAATTTATTAGTGCCTTGATAGCTCTGTAAACTTGACTTAGTCTCGCTCTCCATAACCGGCACCATACTCCTCCTCTTCTGGCTCTACCTCTTCTTCGCCGGGTCCCAATGCCCCAGAAACTGGATGGCCTAACTGGGGAACCTCTCCACTTCGAACTCGGGGCAACCACCACTCCAAAGCGGCCACAATTACCTCCGCCTTCTCCGCCTTCTTCAGCTTGGATAGTGCTGGGACCTCGGTCTTCTTGTCAGTTTCCATCTCTCGGAGACAGTGCCATTTGCACTGGAGGGTGATATCAACTGCTGATATCTCCTTCAGTGATTCCGGGTCGGTGAACCGCGCAATATCGAAGATAATTTTTGGTGTGTACTCGTTGATGGCTCAAATTTCTGCTGCTTTCTTGATGTCTACCTTCTTCTTCTTGTCACGATGCTCGGTTACTGTCCTTGTGTCGTGTTCTGCCTGCGCAACCTTTCTCTTCTTCCCACGCCCTTGCGCTCCGATTGCCCGGGCGGCTTGCCATAAGAACTGCTGTCCATCTGCGGTGTTAAGTTTCTGTGCAATGAAATCCGCAGTTTTGTTGTGCTTATACTGTGATTTGGCGTTGATGAATTCCAGACTCGAGTTGGGTCGCCTGCGCATTGCCTGGCGAGCATTTGCTCCCAGCCATCCCTTGCTCGCGTCGTTCGTTGAGAGCATCCATCCATCCTGCTTTTGTTTGTCGGTCAAATCCACCTTCAGAACATCGGATTGACCGAATCTCTCCCATGCTCCAAAAATTCAACAAGCGTCACTCGCACCTGCTTCATTGGAAGCTTGCGAAACAGGGCGTGTACTGCATATACATGGACTCCGGGCGCTCCCACGGCTGTCCATCCATGGACGCGGTCGTGTATGACAGATTATCACCGCAAATAATGTTGGGATCTGCAATTACACGCCGGCAGTGTGCGATGAGGTTGCGGATGTGGGGCCCCATATCCCAGAGATTCCGAAGACCTCCTGAGCTAGATCGGACAACACGCATCACTGGATGGCTGAAGTTCTGGCCATACCATGTGAGAACGACGAGCTCTATTATCGTGGGGATATCATTGAGCCCTTTCCAGATATTCAACTCGAGATGATTGAATGTGAGTGAGTTCTTTCTATCGCGGCTGAACTCCATAAGTTTCCGATAGATGGGAAGGTTGGTTATGATTTTGGCGGCGGCCTCAGAGAAGCATTGATAGCGAGTATTGCTGGTGTCTGGAAATCGAACCGAGTAACCGAGATGTTCGCAGGCCTGGAAATAAACTCCGAGGCTATCTTGCATTCCCTTCTTGTCGTCCTTGTTATTGAGCAGCATGCCCATCAACTCGCAAAGTTTTACGCCACCGCGAGATGAGAGTTTCTCAGCCCGAGCCTTGGCCACGACCGACCCCGACTTAGCAGCGGCATCATTGTCCTTGTTCATTAAAAGGATGGGAGGTTCAAAGCCGTGCTTCAACCATGAAGCCGCCATTCGTTCCACTCCTCCTGGATCATGATTAGCAAACCAATATCACGAAGTCGACACAAAAACAAACCTCGATGTGCATTGAGGTCTTTGTGCATGCAGCACCCACCACCGACAAAGAAGCTCACATCAGCCTTCTCCTCTTCGGACAATTGATTGAATTCTCGTTGTCCGATCTGCTGGCAGAGGTTGGCGTGCAGAGTGCCATTGATTCGGCTCTGCTCGTCAGCTGGGAGAGCATCCCAAGCCGCAAGTCCGCCTGCAGCCTGGATTTTTTGATCATTGAGACGAAAAATCGCGTTGAGGAGCTCGGGTGTGGTAAGGCGTAGTAAGGCCCGTTCTCCCCGAATCTCCCGATCAACTCATTCCTTGTGAGCAATAAATAATGCCTGAAGCTTCATCTGGTCGTTGGCGTGGTCCGTCATCAGGCCTGCCACCTTCTCGAAAAAAGCGCAAGCATCGAGCGGCTCCGTCTTTCCCAACGGGCTTGCATTGTAGGTGGCATACATCTCCTCAACGATATTCAGCAATCCCTGCATTTGCTCCTCGCTTGTATGATTCGGAGCTTGAGTAAGGCCAAGCGCTAGAAGCTTCTGATCGACAGCAATGAAGCGAGACTCATAATTGAGATGTTTATGACTTGTTCCGTCGTTGCTACCAGTGAAGTCTGTGAAAAATTAATATATTGGGTCAATCCACAAAACTATGAGCTACTCACGTTCCATATTATTCACCGCATCAACGATTTGCAGATTTGCACCAACACCTCCTTCGATTACGATACAGCCAGCGCTGCGGGTAGCACAAAGGCCGAGGAGGATCCCCGAACCCCCAAAAGTTCATTTTGAAGGTCCCGAAGACGCTGTGTGAGTTCCGTGTTCCGGTCTGTAGCCCGAGAAACTTTGCGTGTGAGATTGCGGCATTTCCTCTCGTAATTGTCGCTCCAGAGTTTTAAGGCCAGAAACATGTCCTCGGATGGGATATAAGAGTTGGAGGACGGTCTTAAGGGACTACGCTCGACATTAGATGATGCCGGAGCTGTGGAAGTGTTCTCTTTGCCGTGAGGACGAGTACACGACGTGGGATCAGAAACCGCCCTATTATACCCCGAAAGGTTCGACAGCCGCTTCTTTGATGGATTCCATCGCTTCTTGTCCTTTGCGGTGCGCACCGCGAGCATGCCAGGCACCAATGGATGTGTCAATAATGCATTAGCCCACCAACTACTGAAAAAGCCATTGCAATAACTCCAACTTTTTACTGGCAGTAATATAACCGTGTAATGCAATACCCTGGCGAAACTCATTTTCTGACTTTAAGGCAAGAAAAGGGCAGCATCGGGGTTTGAACCAAAAGAAAATATTACATAAGCAAACCAAACTAAGGAAGCACCTTAACCACCTAAGCTATAAGGGAGATATCAATAAGCAAAATGATGGGGACATATCATGTGGGCCCCAAACAGAATAAGCATGTTCCCCCTCTCTGGCCCTGCCTTAAGGGCCTGGTTAGGGTTGGCAGGTTAGTGTTAGAGGTTAGAGGTTAGAGGTTAGGGTTGGTTAGAGGTTAGGCCACAGGTACAGGAATTAACTGTGCTTGGTAATTTGGTGGTCCTGGGTTTGATCCCCAGAGTTGTAGTTTTGTCATTTTCTTGCATTAATGTCAAATCCAGTTTTGCCAGGGTATTGCATTACACGGTTATATTACTGGCAGTAAAACCCTGCAGATAATGCAATGGCTTTTTCAGTAATTGCTGCAGCTATTACATTAATGGTACGTATATTACACTGCCAGGATCAGGAAGGCGGGAGTTGCAAGAGTCGCGGCGAGACAGATGTGTGACACGACGTGTCTGATGTGTGACACCATTGATTTGGCAGGCATTTCTTTGGCCGTTGCTGTGGCCTTCCACATTCACTTCATACAAAATTGCAGGCAACTTATACGATCGATTTAAAGGGAATGTTAGAGGCAGATTTTTTATTTTTGTCTCTCAGACTCTCATACAAATTGACGTGAAAAGTGGAAATATTATCCAGAGGCAAAATGAAAATTCGGCCTCTAACATTCATTTCATAATTCAATTCTAAAGGTTTCTCTCATACACAATTTTACGATACCATACCTGTGTGGACCGCTACCGACGGCCGACTGTTTGTGCCATCTTTTCGGTCTTTTGATGCTTTATGTAGGCGCCATCAAAACCCTTTGCGTTGCCAGTCACACCGCAGGAGCGCGATTAAAAGGCCGCCTGAAGTTTCTTTTTTATTGTAAATATTGTAGTACAAAAAAATACCTATCGAAGTACCTAGATATCAAGTAAAAAATACTCATTGAAATGCAGCCCAATACTGCTAAAATTGATGTGCAAAAAGGGATCCATCATCTGTTAAATAATTAGACAGTGGTTGAACGACCCATTTTTGCGCAAATTCTCACGGATATCACGTCGCCGGATTATCAATGAGCTCATTTTGAAACTTAATCTTACCTGAAATGCGCTGACAATTACATGCCGAGATATTGCCGATATCAGGGCCGAAAGAAATCGGCCCGATATTCTGCCATATCAAGCTCCTTTTTAGCCATGGGTGGATGATCCACCGACGGTCGCGCACTCATCCACAATCTAATACATATGACCTCGACAACGAGTGTCGGATGAGTGCGCGACCGTCGGTGGATCATCTGCTGATGGCTAAAAAGGACGGACAGCCCGCGCTGCTGCCGGCATCTTCATTGAAGGTGGAAATCCAAGCTGTAAAGGGAAATGCATCCCCGTCACAGGGGAACAGTCCCAGTACGCGGCGGAGCTTTTCACCGCTTTAGAAGCGACAAAAATGACGCACAGAGATACAATACTCACCATAACAAGTACGCAAACCCACGTAATGGAAGCTATGAACAAAAAACTCCCTGGCTGGGAACTCGAAGGCTGGGTGGGTGTTAAGCACCGCGATGTATTACGCTGCCTAGCGGCGGAGCTCAAAGCCCGGAGGGCGCGGACCACCTTCAAAACAGCCGCGCCAGCTTCTCCCGAGAAAGCACGGTGCCTGAAAGCCTCCATACTGGCAAAGCAATCAGCACGAAACCGGGTGGAGGAAAGGTGGGACTTGACACTACCTCCGAACACGGCCCTCCCTGGCATGCGCTTGCAAGGCAACCGCCAGCACGTGTTTTATCGCAGCATTAGGGAAATAAAAGACCGGAATCTGACTCCGAGACCCTCAACCTTGAAGATGCTGGACGTTGTGAGAAAAGACGTGGAATTCGCCTTTGGCCGATACGTAACAGATGCCGACATTTGGCTGGCGTTGACAGCGAGAGATCTCCTCCCAAGGACCGCCCAATTCCTCTGGAAGGGGCTACATAAAGCGCACAGGATAGGGAATTATTGGAATCACATACCGGAGTGTGGAGACCGCGCGATATGTCAGGAATGCGGTGTCCTAGAGGACCTAGAGCACATATTGATCAGATGCACAAGTCCTGGACAAAGCATCATTTGGCAGGCCACCGAAACTCTCTGGAGGGAGAAAGAAGAAGAGTGGCCCCTAGTATCACTAGGCACAGTACTGGGATGTTGTCTTGCCGAATTCCGAGACGAGAAAGGAAAAGCAAAGCAAGGAACGCAAAGGCTGTACCGGATCTTGATGTCCGAATCTGCCTATCTAATCTGGAAGTTACGAAACGAGCGCGTTATCTCCCGAGACGGAACGCCCGCAACGGACGAGGAAATAAAAAACAGATGGAAGTACCACATAAACCAGCGACTGCAGGTTGATATGACACTGGCCAGAAGGCCACGGTTAGGCAAGCGCCCTGCCCTGACGCCCCTATTGGTCCTTACGACCTGGTCCAGAATACTGGATAACGAACAAAGCTTACCGGCCGATTGGCTCCGGGAGCCCAGAGTTTTAGTGGGTAGTCGTGCATTCCCGCAAGCCCGTCCTCGGTGACACAGAAGCCAAGGAATTGGGTGATACGATAGTCCCACACTGCCCTTTGGGTGTGCGCAACACATTTCTCTGGGTGGTGGAAACCACTCCCTTGGAAACTGATATTTCCCACTTTACAAACCGGTCGGGTTAACCAATTGTTAATTGCTACCGGCAAATGTACCACCAAAAAAAAAAAAAAAAAAAAAAGGAGCCTGATATGGCAGATATCAGGCCAATTTCTTTCAGCCCTGATATCGGCAATATCTCGGCATATCTCGGCATATCCATTTCAGGTAGGATTGAGTGTCAAAATGAGCTCATTGATATGTCTAGTAACACGGCAAAATCGGGCGCCATGATATCCGTGAATATATGCGCGAAATGGGTCGTTCAACCACTGTCTGATTATTTAACAGATGATGGTCCCCTTTTTGCACATCAATTTTAGCAGTATTGGGCTGCACTTCAATGAGTATTTTTTACTTGATATCTAGGTACTTCAATAGGTATTTTTTTTTTGTACTACGATATTTGCAATAAAAAAGAAACTTCAGGCGGCCTTTTAATCGCACTCCTGCGGTGTGAGTCCCCAGATCTTTGTTTTCAAACAGGTGGTTCGTATTAGGCCTTACTCGTAGATCCTGGCCTACATCCTCGGCAGGTTTGGGCAACACAACATAATGAATTTGAGAAGCGGTTCAGTGTGTTTCTCAATGTCAACATTCAAGAAGGATTTTGTCCAAGAAATATTTTTTGGCATGTTACGGTATCAGCAAAAGCAACCAACGAAATTACTTTCCCAGTGCTCGCCGTAATCCACCGATTTTTGGCTCTGGGATCGAAATTCGGGTGGAAACATGTTGAATTTCAGGAATGAACCTACACTGGATTTCCAAATCTTATCAAAAGTTCTGTACCGGTTCTCAACGCACTGTAATTATTCGGGAATGTTGTTGAATCTTTTGCCCTGTCATGGCCAACTCAGAGAGCTGCATGAAGGTGAAGGTGACGCAAACAAGGGGCAACAGCAGAGAGGAATGTCGGAGATGGGTAGCTGGTGAGGGAAGCAGAGGGTGGTGCAAGATGGTGGTGGGGAAGCAAGCACGTGAGGTTGTGTTTGGCTCGAAGGTCTCGGTGATCTCGGAATTGACCCATTACGGATTTGGTGCAATGCGAGGCACAACAACACAAGAACAGCAGCAGTGCAGAGCTTCGGTGACATGCACAAAGTAAATGTAATGTGATGTGAAAATTAAAGTGGAGGGAAGTAGTAAATGAGTGTACCCAAACACCCAATACAGTGTAGGTATGGCCTGTTTTATCATCAAATATTATTATTCTGTTCAGATCCGAGGTCGAGCTCAACAAGATTTGAGGTTGGCACATGTGGTTTCATGTGAAGTCTGTGGGGCAAGACCATGGATTTTCAACATGGTTGTATATTGTGGTCTAGACTTTGAAGTTTGCATGCACTTGAGCAGGAGGTGGTCATGGTCAGGATGGACTGCATCAGTCTGCATTTGGGTCCACGACTGTGATTAGCTGGGGAGTGCCGATATACAGATCACTCTTTGTTGATCAGCTGGTCATTCTTTTGACTCTGACTTTTGGACATCCTCTACGCTATGTTGAGGGTAAGAGCGGAGGATTCCCTTATATATTCTTCTTTGTGCCGCTTCAGTGCTGTGACAGCATTCATGTTCTGGCGCTGAATAGGGCAAAAGCCTTTCTCCTCGTCATTTTCTGCGTGAAAGAGCAGTCCAAACTCTCAGCTATTATCTATTGAAGAGTGCATTGTGCAAGTCATTGAGAGTTGGGATATCATCAGGTCAGCTATAACTGAAACAGCGACGAGTGGATAAATTTCCTTGATCACCAGACAATTGATAGATTTGTTTGTGTAAAAATTGCTTAGGCTGCTGCTCGTTGCTGACCTTCGGTCGCTCCTCGCGCCAGCCCCCTACTATTTGAGACCCCCTACCTGGCCACCCCACCTAGTTGGCCACTTGGGAGCTAGAAGGCCAGGACTTTATAATCATGATGGGGTATAATATATGAACAGAGTACGACCTCCAGCAAAGGTCCAGACCAAATTTCAGCCGAAAGTGATGGGTTCATCGAAAGTCACGGCATCACGGATCGGCATAGGAGGCGTGGGGACATCAATTTCTTGCCATCGGACCACTCGCCTCACAATTTCTCCACGACTTTTGGGGCTCATTCGGATCCCCTTATGCTGGGCTTCTGCCTTAGATGCTACTGGATGGCAATAGCTCCCAATACTGTCGTTACGCACTCAGGGAAGCACAACTGCATTTCTTTAGTCAGCCATGCTGGCCACCATCACGGTACACGATACCACTGTGCTATCGGTCTGGAACCTTACAGAGTACTTCTCACTATCCAATACTTTATTCTGAGAGGTATTTCGAAATTTTATCTATTCACCTCTGATAGCTCTGCAGGTCATTATCTCAAACCACCGAATTTCGGTCTCGCCAATAGTCAGGTTTTTAAAATAGGGATGAGCACGGGTCCGGGTCCGGGTATAAATCACTCAACCCGGACCCTAACCCGAGAAACCCGACCCCAAACCCACGGGTTTACGGGTCGATCACGGGTCCACGGCATCGTGTGATCCGGCTCCGGCATTTCACGGCAGCGGTGATACGTGTCTCGGAAACACATTTGAGGGAGAATAATGATACCACAGTGAAGGTATAGTACTCTAGGTGGTCCAATCCATTGTTTTTCAGCCACAAAACCCATTCAAGTCATGGTTTTCTGGCTCATTTTCAGTATTTAATCATATTCTCACGGGTATCCACGGGTTCGGGTCTGGAAAACTGTCGGCCCGTGACCTGTACCCGGCCGACCCGACCCAGAAACCCGCCGGGTTGACCCGTACCCGTGCTCATCCCTAGGTTTTTTGCAGGAGCCACCAGCATCTTGGAATGGAGTTGGGTGCTCAGGTATGTCAAAATACTTTCCATCAAGTAACCCGGACTTTAATTTGGCACATCTAGGTGTGTCTTCTACTTGTACTAGTAGGATGCTCATTCATTTCATTATCCTGATTTTGGTGTTTCACATCCTTCGGACCTCGATTTTCTGGCCTTTTGTATGATTCATATATACACCAGAACTCTGTGAGGTAGTTAATATGATCTTCCTCTATGATTTAGAGCGCAAGTGGGGGGCATTTGAGACCTCAGGTCATTATTTAGCGGGGTGGCCAACTAGCCTGTTATTTGGCCATGTTATACTGCCGCGCAAATAAATTCATTGTGAACTCAAATGTTGGGATAACTGGGAATTTAAGGTCTTGAATCCTTCCTAGAAAGCATGCCTTCGTTCTGACACAGTTGGGCACCCAGAGGGCTAATGGGTTGATTGAGATTGAGGCATGAATGCTTAGGTGGCCAGGTAAGGGGCCAAATATAGTATCATAAACTGGATCTGATCTGCTGGCAAAGTAACAGAACTTTGTGCAAGCAAACAACCACACCAACATGGATGATAGCGATCCATGATGTGCTTCAAACAAAGAAATTTGACTCCTGTGCTGATGAGATTATCCTTTCTGAGTGATACAGTAACACTCGGCGTACCGTTTGCAGATACATGCTGATGAGATTATCCTTTTGCAGCGAAATTTTGATGAGATTATCCTTTTCGAGGTATCCCCAAATGGGTGCGCCGATTAAGATTTAAGGCTAGAATGAGACCACAACACCCAACTACTAAAGATAGTGGGTATTTGGTCATACAAAGAAATTGCACTTTAGCCCTATTATGTATTCCGGATTAATCTACTGAGAAACCCGGTTTTCAATGGAAACCCCATGAAAAAATTTGGTGTTATTTGGAGACCCGGATATCGAGGGTTCTCTGCGGCTGGATGCCGGGTAGGTGCTGGCACTGCCGAGATGGCAGCCCGGCATCACCTTCTACATGAACAAGTCCTCACAGACAAGTCTTTCTGCAGCAGATCTTATGGAATTGTGCATCCCCTGGATGATCTAGACCAGATTTTTTGGTAGTCAGAACTCGAATAAATAACATTATCACACTATGATATTATATATGTATTAAACAATAACTACAGAGGGCATTTTCATGTGTGTCCCTCCTGCCTACAGATGGTGTGCATTGGGAAGTCGGGATTTTTTGACAGGAGGGACAGAAGCAGACTCGAAATGGTCTTCATGTCCCGCCCCTGCCCTCTCTCCCATTATCAAAAACTGGTACAAGGTTGACCTTTCTATTTAGCAGGTGGGTCCATGATAAAATGCCTAAGTTCAGTGGCCCGGAGGTGAAGAAAGACAGTGGCTGATCAAAGAGGGAAGTTATTTCATATCCTTCAGGAAATGAGTCAGCAAGATGAGAGTTGAAGGTGTGCCAGACAATGAACGGGTGATATAGAAGTTCCCTGAGCACATTGAGAATATCCTCGTACAAGCATTTCTCTCCGGGGAGATAATTTCCAGAGCAGAAAATCAGTTACACAAAACCTGAAAATTGGAAAGGAAAGGCTTCAAAGAGTGGGCCAACATGCACAGTGAAACAAAGAGAACAAACAAAGAGTTTGGTCACAAGATGGGATACGAGCGTAAGTATGAACACATTGAACTGCAATTTCGTTGTTGATCCGGCCTTGTTCAAACTCCGCCCGGTGATGCTGGAGGGCTTTTGAATAGACTTTTCAAAGATTTCTCCAAAAAGGGGGGTTTTTATTGAAAGCCGGGTTCCTCGGTAGAATAATCCATGTATTCCTCCATGATATGAGATACCCCAAAACACATCTTTTGGGATTGGATGATGTATTCATAGTAGTAAAGTAGGCAATTGATACCCAAGGCACCCTGTACCCCATGTTTCAGGCTGATCTTGTTTTGTATTTTTGTTCACTATATTCAGTATGCCACAGGGTCATGGAAGATGTTCTGAAGGTTCTTACTGAAAACCACCTAGAAGGCGAAGTAATTGGCTGGTACTGGTCAAAGGTGAACAGCTCAAAGAAACCTAGAGAAGTAATCAGACGCCTACTGAAGCCAGGATATGACCCTCTTGCTGACACCATGGCTAAGTATGAGACAGACTCTAAACACATGGCCACGATAGCACGGAACTACCACAATAAGATCCAGAAGGTGCGGAGGGACACCACACCAGACATCCGAGACCCAACAATCGGAGTAGTGCTGCAGAAGGTAGTCCGATCAACCACCCAAGAACAGATAGAGTCACTGAGAACGAAACTAACACGCGAGGATGTGGAACTTGCACTGAAGTTATCGGCTAACAATAAAGCCCCGGGGCTCAATGGTATACCATATGAGGCATGGCACACGCTGGACTCTCGATTCCGAACACACACCTCACAAGATAAACCAGCCTTTGATATCATTGGATTCCTCCACCTCCTATATAATGATATCGAGACACATGGAATCACACCAGACACTGGGTTTTCTAAAAGCTGGATGGCCCCCATATACAAGAAGAATGACCCAGCAGATATTGCTAACTACAGACCCATATCATTGCTAAACACAGACTACAAGATCTTCACAAAGGCCCTAACCATAAAGCTAGCAAGGGTAGCACCGGACCTAATCCATCCAGCGCAGGCAGGGTTCGTCCCGGGCCGCCACATATATGACCAGATCAGGCTCACCAAACGAATCATTGAGCTAGCTGAAGCCACAGAACAGGATGGGATCATAGTTGCACTAGACCAAGAGAAGGCCTATGATAAGATTGAGCATGATTACCTATGGCTTGCCCTTGAAATGATTTGGAATCCCAAATGAGTTTATCAACACTGTGAAGGCACTGTACAGCGATGCATACACATCCGTAGTTGTGAATGGCATGATGAGCGAGCACCCCTTCAAAGTGACACGAGGTGTCCGCCAGGGTGATCCCCTGTCGTGTCTGCTTTTCGATCTCGCTATAGAACCACTGGCTGAGGCACTAAGACAATCTGGACTAAAGGGCTTCAAGCTCAGAGAGGTTGACGACAGAGTTGTAGCAACACTCTTTGCGGATGACACACTTGTCTACCTGTCATCTAGTGATGACTTCCAATCCCTCCTCAACATCCTGGAAGACTGGTGCATTGCATCGGGAGCAAAATTCAACATTGGGAAAACAGAAATCATACCAATAGGGTCGTTTGCACATCGCAACCATGTCCGAGAAACTCGTACAGTCAATGGAGTTGATGGTACACTAATCCCTCAGAACATCAAGATAGCCGAAGAGGGCGAACCAATCCGCACGCTTGGAGCATGGGTTGGAAATAAAGTGGACCAGGTCTCAACCTGGGCAAAAACAATAGACAAAATTGATGATGCTCTCGAGAGATGGGATAAAGGACACCCCACAATGGAGGGGCGACGGCTCATAATCATGATGGTTGTAGGGTGAATGACCCAATACCTTGCCAAAGTCCAAGGAATGCCTCCTGAAGTTGAGAAGAAGCTAGAACGACGGATACGATCTTTCCTATGGAATGACAAAAGCCTGATAGTGGTGAATAAGGAAACTGTCTACGCACCAATAGATATGGGAGGCCGAAACCTCCTAGATATAGTCACTCGGAATGAGGCCATCACAGCAACCTGGTTGAAGTCATACCTTGACTTTGGCCCTTCACGCCCACTCTGGGGGTTTGCCGCCGATGAGTTGATTGCGCTGGGTATAGAGTCAAGCTCAGCAACAGTGGTTGAAAGGAACCTACGTACCTGTGTATTCCTCCAAGCCTGGGAGTCAGGCCGCACCCTTGCACCAAAGGACCTAATAAACATGGTCAAGGTCGCCCGTGCCCGGGGAGTTCGAATGGATGGCCTCACCTTCTCTTGAGAAATTATGCGAGATGCAGCAATCTGGTATCATGTTAAAAGCACTGGCGGCCGATGCATCTTCAACAATGGAGATGAGATCCTATGCCTCAAAACACACCACAGAATAAAAACTGTCCGTGAGACAGAGGTGCTTGCCCAGAAGCTGGAGAACCCACGCCACAACCCGAGGTCCAACTGTGCATGCCCCGAATGTAGGGCTACCAGAGTTGAGTGCCCACAGTGCACTAACCCCCATAAATGCTGCCTCAAGGCCCACCAGCTCCTAAACTCACTGGAACCCAAATGGAATCCGCTTGTTCCCCAACCAGAAGACTACGAGGACATAGCACCAGCAGAACCTCTAACACTTGGAACTGACAAAAGAATTTTCGACCCAAAAATCACGGTCAAAGGCAACTTAGGAGATGCTTTCAGGATGTTCACAAATGGCCTGAAAGGAGGCACGACTGCCCCAGACACCAGGATTGAACCAGAACCGGACGAAGGCGATGTTGTTGTATACACCGATGGCTCAGCAACAAACAATGGCAGGGCTGATGCACGCGCAGGCTTCAGGGCATACTATGCACCAGGTGACCTGCGCAACCTGGCGATGCGGGTGCCAGAGGAGCTGAAACAGTCAAATAATGTGGCTGAAATCCTAGCTGTGAAGGAGATGATAGAGTCCTGCCCCAAAGACATCACACTCCGAGTGAAAAGCGACTCCAAACTGGTTGTTGATGGCCTGACAAAAAATGTCCGGAGTTGGGAAGATGAAGGCTTCCGAAAGACAGAAAATGGCCACCTGATACAGGTCATGGTAGCACGCCTCCGTGAACGCAAAGCACCCACAACACTCCAGTGGGTCAAGGGACACTCTGGAGTGGAGGGCAATGAACAGGCCGACCGCTTAGCTGACGAGGGGAGACAGAGAGATACTGCACCAGTGGTTGACCTCCACATCCCCCGAGATTTACTTGTCCCAGGAGTCAAGCTCAGGAACATTACACAATCACTAGCGTACAAGATCATCCGGATGCAAACCATGGACTCACTTACTTACCATGAAGCCCTTGACCGACGAGCCACGACCCGAAACATGGTCTATGCACAGGATGCTGCTGCTGGGGGTGGAGACGAGGTCCCGGCGCCAGCACAGATCTGGAAGTCAGTCCGACACAAGGACATCTCCCGAAGCATCAGATACTTCCTGTGGATGGTCATCCACGATGGGTATGCCCTAGGTGAATACTGGCAACACCTCCCGGGACAGAATTGTCATCTCGAAATCTGCTCACCTCATCTGGCGCCTACGCAATGAACGTGTCCTGAACGGCAAAGACCCTGCAACAACACGTGAAATACAGAATCGCTGGGTGCATGCTCTGAACGTAAGGATTGGAATGGATTGTCTCATGATAAACAAAGCAAAGTACGGCGCTAAAGCACTGAAGAAATCGCTCGTGCTCAAGACGTGGACCGGGATCCTCCAAGATGAAGACAGACTCCCAGCCGATTGGACTCGGGAGGCCAGGGTTTTAGTGGGTATTGGCTGATTAAGGGTGATGATGGGCTGGCCTGTGCAACCCTGGACCCGGAGGCTAGAATCTGTCCTCCGTGGCGTATCGTGCATAAATTCGCATTTCCCTGGGTGGCTGTCCGGCGGGGTTGAAAGAATGTGGTCCCCGCCAACCTTAACATTAGTATGGTAACAGAGGGGCGACTTGGTCGCGCTTCCGAGTGATCCGCTGAGCGGTGACGGAAGAGTACTAGTTAGTACTACCCAAATGCCATCTTGTTCCACATATGAAGGTTCTTACTGAGTTTCCTGGGCTATATGACCAGTTTTGGGTCAAAAGACAGGCCAATATATGATGATAAAACTCAAAAATGCTTAGAGTTACTCCGGGAGCGGAAATGGAAATGGAAAAGGATTCGGATTTAGGAATGATGGCTGACATAACATAGTGACAAGTCGTGACCCCCGCTTTTTCTCTGTGTCTCTGCGCGTCACGTCGCGTCCCCAGTGCCTCTTAAAAGCCCAAAATGACCCGGAAGGATGCAGCGAACTGGATTGCACACCCCGAGGACCTTACACATGCCCTACAGTTCCTCCTTGACCAGAAAAGCCGTGTCGGCGATGGCGGAAATTTCGATAAAACGGTCTTCAATGAAGCCGCTAAGCATATGGCCGAGAATTACCCACCCCAGACCGGTGGACCGAAAACAGCAGACTCCATTCAGAGCAAGTGGAAGGAGGTGCGCAACAATATAGCTCAATTTTGTCAGATAATGACTTTTTTATTGCAGGCCCGTAAACTCCATGACTTCATCCTCCAGGCCAAACAAAAGCGGTACCCAGGCGGGACATATACCGACGAACTTGGATTCAACGTCACGGACAATGACCGCGATGCTTGGAAGAATTTTAGCAAGGCTCATCCGCACTTCAAGCCATTTGCGACGTGCGGATGGATTCACTTCAAAACGGTGGATGAGATTCTTCCTTCGCTTGCGCGTGGCCGTTACGTTTTTCACGGCGGGGTTTCACGGCCCGCAGAGTCTGCTACTGCACCCCCGGAGCCTGCTACTGTGCCCCCAGAGCAGTCCCAGGACGACGACACCGAGCAGCGCTCTGATGACTCTCAGCCCCGTTCC
This sequence comes from Mycena maculata, assembly GCA_029448575.1. Classification (NCBI taxonomy): domain Eukaryota; kingdom Fungi; phylum Basidiomycota; class Agaricomycetes; order Agaricales; family Mycenaceae; genus Mycena; species Mycena maculata. The sequence goes on along the minus strand of JARJLG010000069.1, from coordinate 380,353 downwards.
GACGACTCTCAGCCGTTCTCGGACTGGTCCCAGACCAACTATGGCGAGTCCCAGCCGCCCAACGTTAACTCTCAGCCTTCTCAATCGACTGTCGCTCATCATGTTCCTGCCGCCATCCCTGTGACCTCGGCTTCCGCTTTGAAGCGTGGGATGTCTGACGACGTCGAAGCTCCTTGGAGCAACAAGCGTGCTAAGACCACAGGTCCCGAGTCAATCCTCGCCCTCGGTCGCTCCGTTGACGGTATTGGGAAGGTGATAGCGACAACGTTTGCTCCGCATAAATCGTCTGCCATGTCCCCAACGAAAGAGGTTGAGGCAGCTCGCAAATTGGCTTTGGAGGATTTGAATGGTGGATATATTGGGGCACTGGAGTGCACCCGCCTCAACATTTTGTTCGGGCGTGATACCAGTGCAGCAGATGCATACATTTCCGATGCAGATCCTTTCTTGCGTGCGGCGACCGCACAGGAGCTTCTGAACCCAACCCCGATGTTCTAACTACCACTAGTGTACCTACCTAGTCTAGTTGCGCCGGACGAATGTCATCATAAGAGCTGTCCACATCCATTCTCGATTCAAGATACTGTTTGTAGTCCTCCCACATGGACTGTGCCATGGCATCCCGCACATTCTCTGCATGTCGCTTCTCTGCTAGAGACACCCGAGATGAGGTAGCCAGCTGGCCAAAGTCAATCTCCTGGTCGCGGCGCATACCACGAGTATTATCCTCGGCCTGTTCATCGACGATCCACTTGTCAAGATCAGTTTCATCATTGCGTGGGGGCATTGAGAAAGAGTGTAGATTGCCCGATAATCACCCCTATCACTGCTTATCACTATGTTATGTCAGCCATCATTCCTAAATCCGAATCCTTTTCCATTTCCATTTCCGCTCCCGGAGTAACTCTTAATGACACCTTTTGCCTATTTCATGAATAGGGCATTAAGGAGATCATTTAGTGGGAAATGAACATTGGAAGTAGGATCAGACAGTGTAAATACTCTATATTAAAGGAAAGTCATCAGCCAAACCTTTGATCCCTGTATCCAAATTGTAGAGCTCATTAAGGGCTACAAGAGTCATCTAGAGCATTTTGTGATTGGCGACCTCATTGGCCTGCAAAATGCAAAATAGTTTCTGAGAGCCAGTGCTTTTTGAACAGATATTAGCATTTAATGCAACCTGGCATCGATTGCAACCTCAATATAGGCAGCTATAGCACCCATAACGCCTTATATGGTGCACAACGCAGAACATGTACTTGTAAGAACACTATAAGTCCCTCAAAGTCAAATGTTTTCTCACTTAATCAACTCTCGGTAAGTAGGATATTGAGGTTCCGGAGAGAACCATTACCTCGGGTGTGGTGTACGTACACATTCTCTCCCCATGCGCCGCTTCTTAAACTATTGAGGGAAAGTCCCAGGTTCGACTCCTGGCGTCGCGGGTTGGATCTGGAGGCATCACGGCTTGCCAGTGTCTCATCCTTCCGCTCGAACTGCGAGCTCTTTCCTCGGTCCCTTGATCGTCGGGCTGATATCCGATGTGACTGGGAACATCCGCTACGCGTTTTTTTTCTTGATTTTCATGATATGGGCGGCGGTGCCGGTGTTGATGAGCGTGGACGTGGAGAGGGGACGCAAAGAAGCCAGGGAATATGTATACAAGATCCGATCACTGGTTCACTAGTTATTCACTAATCAGAGTTTGAGTCAGCACCAAAGACTTTGAAGATTAGGTCGAGTAAGGTACCCAACTAGTGCTATTCTGCGAGCCCTTTCCAACGGTTCCGTAGAAGTATGATCAATGCCATCGTGTAGTGACGACTGGTCGTGTGAAATGAAGGGACCCGAAAGAATGTTTTTTCCAAGATATAGCCACGGATCATCTCCGTTTCGCCATTTGAACAGTGAGGTTGTCGATGTACATTTGCAGAGTCTCATTGCCGGACGTCAACTTTTCTACCTCCTTCTGAACGGTCTGGACACGGGCCAAAATGGCTATCAGGTCGAAGAAGGGTGAAACTCCGGTAAATGCGTTCGGAGAGTTGTTGTAAGCGAACTCCGCCAAGGGTAATAGGCGGTCCCAGTCATCCTGCTGGTAAGAAGTGTATATTCGGATGTACTGTTCCAAGGTCTGGTTAGCGCGCTCGGTCTGCCCATCGGCCTCGGGGTGATACCCCGAGGTGAAGTGCAACTCCATGTTAAGCAGCTCGCCTAAAGACCGAAAGAACACCGAAATGAACTCTGAACCCCGATCACAGGTGACGTGAGAAGGAACTCCGTGTTTTGAAAAGACATGAACAAGGAAGTGTTCGGGATACGGTTCGGGATAAGGTTAGTGGTTAGTCCCTCTTTGTTCTTTAGCGCCGATACTTTTAAACGGGCTCTTTCCAGAGTGGAGCCGCCAATTCCTTTCCGAAACCCCCAACCTTCGGTACATCGCTATCTCGACCAATATTGCCCATTCGCTGACGCGGAAAACAAGCACCAATCATGGAAGACGTGTCTTCGTCGAAAGGAAGCATAACTGCGGCAGGCTCAAGAGGAGCATCCCCACCGAAGGAGAGCAAGGTCGAAGCACGATCTGCAATCCTGTGTACTCACTGACGAGTCAGCTTTCCCTGCTAGTTAGTGGTCGACAGACCTAACTAGTCACAAACCAGCGAAGCCGGCCTGTCTTGTGTACTAACCAGAAGAACCAGCACTGAGGCCAGTCAACCAGCGTTCCCTAGGGGTAAGTGTGACCTTGACCCAAGAAAGAGAGTCAGACATCTCCTTCATATAGTAAGAAGGTCGAGTAGGGTACCTAACTAGTGCTATCTCTTCCCCCCTTTCCAACGGTTTCGGTCCCAAGAGGATCCGATCACTGGTTCACTAGTTATTCACTAATCAGAGTCTGAGCTCAGTGTTCTGAGGGAGACCAAAGACTTTGCAGGTTAGGTCGAGTAAGGTACCCAACTAGTGCTATTCGTCGAGCCCTTTCCAACGGTTTCGGTCCCAAGAGGATCAGATCACTGGTTCACTAGCTATTCACTAATCAGAGTCTGAGTCACGGATGTTTCGCTTCAATGGCGTCTCCTCATCTATAGGTGCGTATTGTGAATACTTTGACTCCTTCCATGAATCCTCATGCTGTTTGTTGTAGATCGCTGCGTTAAATGTATTTAAATTCAGGTAATTTTAGCAAGCGACTGGGGCCGCGACTTGTATTAGCATTTAATGCAACCTGGCATCGATTGCAACCTCAATATAGGCAGCTATAGCACCCAATACAGAGAGCCATCAATTTCAAAGCAATGGCAGGACCCATCAATTCCAATCAAATAGCAGAAATATGATTTAATTATGACTTATATCAGCTGCTAATTCTTGAGAGTAGCACTACATCTCCCTTCTAATAAAACCTACTACGTTACCTATTCTAACTAGAATGGTAGTATGGGTGGAAGAGAAGAGTGGTGATTTTTTCCCCTTATTTTTATTTTTATTTTTTTCCTGTATTTTACAAGATTTTTTAGTGAATTTCCTTTTTAGGGTGTCTCACCCAATGGTGGAAGGAGAAGAGTAGTTATTTTTTTCCCCTGTTATTTTTTTTTTTTTTTTGTATTTTTTCCTGTATTTTACAATATTTTTTGGTGCATTTCCTTTTTTGGATAATCCACCCTGGCAGGATTAATTAATACATTCTCTCTTTAAAGCTTTAAATCAGAAGAGGCAAATATGTTGCATAGGAGGAGTTATTTTATTTGTTTATTTTGTATTTTACAATATCTTTTGATAAATTTCCTTTTTTGGACATTCCACCTCCAATATCAGAGTCTTTTCATTTTTTTTCATTTTTTTTCATCTATTTTTCCTGTATTTTCTTGAAAATTTCCTTTTTAGGTCATCTCAACTCTCACTGTTGAGCCAGCACCTGGCAGGATTACCTGATACAAGTAACAACTGAGAGTTTGAAGTCCAAAGGCCCATATGCTGCAGTGCCTTTGCAGTATATTTGGACCTCAGGTGCAGCATTTTTTGCAGCATACTGGCTTTTCTTCAAACGCTTCATATTAGAAGGGGCACAGGAATACCCCTTCTAATATGAAGGGTTAGGTGGGATTGTTAGGTGTGTGCTGCTGTGCCGGGATGAGCCAATCACAAGCCGAATTGGGGTGCAGGGGAGGAAATTTCAATGTGGGTCCTAAGGGCAAGAGGCATGCGGAACTAAAGTTTCTGACATCAACCTCTCAAAGTTTTGACATGCTGTGCAGACAAGGAGGAGGAGGGTCCGGATCAGTGGGCCGGCTACTATATTGGGTGATATGGCCGAGAATGTTTAACTTTGCTTCATTTCTACCTCTGCCTGGCCACCTGAGCACTGTGGTGAGTTACCCAAGCATTAATAGTGTATCCAATTCGTCTTAAGGCAAAAAAAAATTATCTCACCACTGGCCGTCCTCTCTTGGGTGCCTTATCCCCACCTTGCACACTGCCCTGCTTCAAGGATTCTGCAGACTCTCTCTGCGCGTCGATCACGGGAGCAACCTGGGTGAAAGGGGTAATCAGGAACTCATGGACTCCAAGACCCAATTCCTCCTCCATTGAGATTTCCATGCTTTGCCATACCACGAATGGAAGGGCCAAACCTTCTGGGTTTTGAGGAGATGCGTACTCGGAATGGTGCGTTCTCAGATGTTCAGGCATATTGTACCGCCATACAGCTGGAATGAAGTCGTTCTTCCGCTGTGCAGTGGGACAAAGACCACAAATCATTGGAACGTTGCGGCATGCCCCTTTCGCGGTGCTCTTGTTGGCGGTTTTGAACTGAAATGTGACTTGATGTTGGCATTTGGTCTGGAATTCGTTCTTCTTGCTGCTTGGTTTCATGAAGACCTGACATTCAGCATGCCCAGAATGCCCGCAGAACCCGCATGGTAGTGTGCCACCAATCTAAACAGAGTTCAGGTGTCAATTTATTTGTTGCACAGTGACAGAAAGAGACGTACTCGTGGGTATATTGGTTCCGGCGCTGTCGAAACGCCCACTCGTGCTTTCTTCTTTGGCTCTCCAGCCTTTCGCATGGCACGCAGAATATGGCCGCCAATATGTGCATGCCAATTCTTGGGGATGTCAGGGCAGTATAGACAACTGTTTGCTGATTCATCTGCGACCAGGGATGTACCAGCGTCCGAAATTAGCACGACTTGACCTGGGGATAATTATTATCAAGGCTCTACATAGCTTTGAATTTGATTCAGAACATACCCAAGACGGTTTTGTACGGGAACATGGGGGATGGCTTGACCTTCAGTAATGAACGGAAGTTGGATCCCTCATTCAGTCTTTGCGGCAGTTTGACAAGAAGTACATCCAAAGAAGGCAGATGAAAGGCCCACGTCGTACCCGATGCATTGAGGGTCTTGGCAGCTTCCTCTGATAAACGACCATGTCCATTGACAACAGCGGGATTTATGATCTCCGCCATTACTCCTGGGACTGTCAATACTATCGGCTTTGTCATCATGATATCTGTGCCCTTCAGTTTGGATGTTCCTGTTGCAAAGGCACCTGTCCACAGCCAGGTGAACGATCCATCGACCAAGGAAGCGGTGCTGTCGTCGTTGGTGAGATCATCCGTGGTCGTTTTGACATGGAGGAGATGAAGGATTTGGCCTGTCAGTTTCATGTTGGCCGCTGCATTACCGATGGTGCCTGCAGCAATTTTGGGAACGTGGCATCCGTCATGCAAGATACTCATTGATTTAAGGACCGCCATCGAGACTGTTTTGTCATGCTGGATGAGGGCGAGAAATGAATCACCGGTGATAAAAACGGAGCCTGTCATGTTTCCTGCTGAACTGCTTCGAAATGACCGTGACTCCAGCTTGGTAAAACAGCGCACGTTTCCCAGTCCGAGTCCGGCTACTCGTTTCAAGCGATCATGGGACTTGGCTACATACTCCTTGTTGAGAACGAGTCAGCAAACCAACGCCTTGTGGACCATTTTGCCGTTCTCATCCTTGAGATAGTCCCGGTTCAGAGCTTTCGTGGTCGTAGCAGATGGCAGCTTGGGTTCGTCGAAAAGGTCCTGGAGGGTGATAGGTTCAATTTCAGGCTCTGGGGAAGGCTCGGGCTCCTCCTCCTCCTCTGGTTCCGGCTCAGACTCCGATCCATCAAGTGTTGATATTGCAATGGTGGTTGAAGCTCCATTATCAGCTGCAGTCGATGACGTGGGGGCTGGGGAGGATTTGGGCTCGGCAATAGAGCGGTCGGTGTCATCAGCAACGCCAGGATACATACCATCGCCGCATGGGTGCAAGAAGTCAAGCCTGGGTTTGGACTTGAGAATTGTACGATGATAAGCCGCAAAATTTGTGAAACCTCAAATTTTACGAATGCATGCCATTCTGCGCTCATCCAGTGGTTGGCGTGAGCTTCAAACTTGCAACCAAGAGCCATATTACATTATCATCCTAAACACTGGCGCCTATGGCTTATTCCAGGAGACAGCACCCTTGGATCACTAGGGGTCAGATCCAGATTAAGGCTTGAAGCCCAAATATCAAAGTCCTGAAACACCCTCTATACGTGGGAAGGCAACCGCAATGCTCACTACCAAAGGGAGAATCATAATATCCACCTCTGACATCTATTGGGACACTGGGAACCTTATTTGGGAGGAAACACAACTTTGGCTTATCCAACGCGACACGACAAGTCACAGGATCAAGGCCTAGACTCAATACTGCTATTTTAAACACCAGGTCCGTGAGGACGCGATCACCCGATAAACCGCAGACCGGGACTAAGCACATTGAAAACACTAACTCTCAGGTATGTGTGAATGCGAAATGCGAAATGCTAATGCAGTAGAGCTATGAACTCTAAACCACACACAACACACAACACTATCAACAACTAACCCCTCAATAGAGAGAGTCAGAGTGCAAGTTCGGGGGTGTAAGTCAAGTATTAGACTTGATAGCAGCTGGTTTCTCGGTCGATCACTTAGTTAACTAAGGCTCGCTCGCGCTTTTGCAAGGTTTGACTGGTCAAGTCAAGTTGTATTGGACAAGTAACGTCTAGGACGTCAAGGAGACAGTATAGGGTAGGTTTTCAGACCGTTAAGTCTGCGCTTTTTGTGTCTTTCGACGGTTTCAGTGTTCTGTTCAATGTTCTGGGTCTGTTTACCGTGTTCTGACTATTGCCGTGTTCTATCAATTGCCGTGTTCTGATTCTGAGTCTGGTATACAATTCGTTCAAAGCAATCTAACCTCCACGGCTATCAGAGCGACGGTTCCAGTGGCTGACACAACGCGTACAGCGCCCCTAGATGTGCTAGCTTGCCCTCTCCTTCTGCTGCCCAATGGTTTACATCACGATGATTACTGTACAATGTCCGTTGGATCGCGGCACCCAAGTCCTAATCCCTGGCTCCTGATTGGTCGTGTCTTGTTGAGACATATGGTAGGCATGTGGTGTTTGACACGACACATGTGATTGCTGACTAAGTGGATAGAAAGTGTCTTGTTCGTCTGTAGCCTCTAGTCCCGGGCCTGAATAGTCTTGAAGCTTCTGCACAACTCTTCTACCTTCCCATAGTCCCTGGTTTGGTTTGATGGTTCATCCACGATATGGCAATCTCTCTCTCTCTCTCTCTCTGGTTTATCCTCGCGGCTAAACGGCTGGATCATGTCCTTCTGTTCAAGTCATCACCAGACTCGGTCTGGACCCAATGCGTGATCAAATGTGTCCTCAGTTTTGGGGTAAAACAGGTCTAAATAGTCTTGTCGTGAATGAATGGGTTCTTCCCACTGTTGCTTGCCAGCAATTGGTATCTCGACCTCACAACCTCTTTGGTATGCTGTTTGTGTCCTAGCAAGCAGCCTTAGGCCTTGTATGTCCTAGTTTCTCTGCCACCATCGTCAAGTTTCCTTAGTTAACTAAGAGATCTGGTGGCCCCATTTGTGAAGGTACCGGTAGAAGTCCTCATTAACCTCGTAGCTTGTGCGAATGGACTGAACCACTCAGTCAGAGTGCCCTGATGGTCCCTCAGTGCGTGTTGACACGCTGAATCGTGCAAAATCGCAAAATTCATGTGTACTTGATTTCACGGCTTATCAACGTACTATGTGTTCCTGGATATCGATTAAGGACATCTGGGGTATCATTGGAAAGGGAATAACCTATACTATCCAACTGGTGATACTAGAAGTCGGGGCACACACAACAGAGGAAGATATGGGCCATTTACCCTGCTTAGGGGAATGGTGGAACATATAATCCCCTGATTGATGAAGGGTTGTTGATCACCGGATAAACTGCCGACCGGGATCAGGCATGTACTGTGTGTTCCTGGATGTTGATTAAGGACATCTGGGGTATCTGTTATATGCCGAGCCAAAAGAGGAAAGAGAGACCTCCGGGATCTCCGGACGTGGACGCAAGTCCGGAGCATCAGGAAGAAGACCGGAGGTTCTCCTTTCGGCTGTTCTCGCAACACCACAGCTCGGAAGGGTGAGCGAACTGTCTGACTATCGAGCCGAAACAAGACAGAGAACAAATGAGGATAGAAGATTCCGGAGGTAACCACGTGACCCCCGATGGACCCGGACAGGTACCGGAAGGGGTGCGGAGTGATCCAGAGGAAGCTGGTGGAAGCGAACAAACTCCGTTGGAGCCCAACGCAAATGTAACAGACTTTGTGGAAGGGATGCACATCCCGGATGGGACCCGTGTGACTGGAAGCGTTCTGGAAGGAGGGCGTGGGAACTGGGATTGATCTGTGACAGTGCGGGAGACTTGGAGGATGCCCGGAAGGGAACCGAAGAGGCTCTGGACGAAGTGAAAGGGATTTGGCTGAGAATGCAAATGACCGGAGGGAAGAATAACAAAGACAAACAAGATCCGGAGGTGTCGGGAAGACTCCGGAATGAAGACGAGATTGAAGGAAGACTCAGTCCATGAAGGAAGCCATGGAATAACGTTAATTTTCCAGATAGAGTACAGGATGTAATCTACTGGGATTATATAGATAAGTCCTTTATTGTAATACCAGAAATGGATAAGTCAGGAGACTTGGGAACGTAACAATAAGTAGTATCCCGAAAAGGAAATGCATGGGAAAGATTTATAAGACACAATAAAGAAGAAGACGGATAGAAGGAAAGACATAGTAATATGATATGATGCAAACCCGCTTGGCAGCGGACACATGGACAACCGTGGGAAACTTTCGGAGGGCTGTTCGGAGGGCCGGAGGGTCCGATCGGTTCGGAGTGGAACCGGAGGCGCAGCCATGGAAACGAGCTGAGAGGATGGAAGCATTCGAATGGATGGCCAACTGATCCACTGCGGAAAAGGCTCCGGAGGCGTGGGAACAAATCATAGCAAGGCCTGCAAGCATACGAATGTGACCGGAAGCGTGGGAACATCCCTGGAGAGTCCTCGGAAGAAGACAAACCGGTTGGGCGGAACGGAACAGATTGTAGAGCACGGTGATGGAGATGGTAAGGTTCCGCAGAAGGGATGATCGAACCGGAGCAGATGGCTGTGCCGTAGGTTCCGGAAATGGAAGGGAATGGAATGGCAGATATGCCTGAGAATGCGGAAGGTGGAAATGAGTGGAATGGCTAGGCGGAAATGACCAATGGTCCTGGAGGCCCGGAGAGTCGTAAGGAAGGAGTGGCTATGATGGGCTTAGTAATCATTTGGAATGAGGCATGACCGGAAGTGACGGGAACTTCCGGGAGGCTCCGGAAAACCGGAGCTATGTAGAAAGGGTCTGAATGTGCACGGATATAACAGTATCGTTGGAAAGGGAATAACCTGTACTATCAAACTAGCAATACTAGAAGTTGGGGAACAGACCATAGAAGAAGATATGGGCCAATTACCCTATTCAGGGGATATTTGAACATATAAACCCCTAATCCATGAGGGGTTGAAGGAGTCATTACACAAACATTTAGGAGGCTAGGAATGCCAGGGCACACACAGCTGATACTGATCACAGGCTAATTAATTAAGTAGAATACCCGAAGCCTAGTAATCACGCATATGTAACAGTTTCTGTACAGTATATAAGGAGGGCAGAACCAGGGAGGATGGCACTGAACTAGACCCAGAGAGCGAGGAGTAATAAAGCCCTTGCGCACGGGTCGACATTTGGGCTTGACTCTTTGGCTGTCAACAGGCCTCAGAATTCAAGTTTGGTTTTGGAATAACAAAAGGTGTGACACCCATGTATTTTACCTATATTTTACTTTCCTGACACGGCCTGTGGCCGTCTATTTTACTCACTTACGATTACTTCTTACGATTCCCGCCATGTACCTAGCACGTGACGATTACCTAATGCATTGCTAACTTACTCATTCTCCCTCATGTCATGAATCCAAGACGAAGCCGGCCGCACCCTCAAGAACCCTCGTGTTGCCTGAGCACCGCGAGTAAAAGGCTCCCCGAGCTGCCGGGCTATGCAGCCTCGAGCCCGAGTCAAAGGTTCCCTGGTCGCAGAGTCACAGCGACGGCGTGGCGCCTTAGTCGGCAGCCCCCGTCTCCCTACTCGCGATTCTAGCGCCTCCTAGGCCGCTTCCATCGCGAGCAGCCAGCTTCAGCCACCATGAAGCCTCTCCGAAACGTGCCGCATCACAATGGAGCCCACCATGAGGGCTTCGTCACAACTGAAGCTGATGGGAAGTCCGCATGACGACCGCGGGCTGCTCACCCAGAGCGCTCAGCGACGCCCTTCCGTACCCCATCTTAATCCGCTGTGTATACTGGAGGAGTCTGGGACTCCCTGCCCACTTAGAGGCATCCACTTATGGCCGACCTGCGGATTCGACGTATATTATTTCCTTATCTTCATTATCGCGCATGGGGGGCGCATTCTCGCTAAAAAAGGCCCAATTTCAATGATGTCCCTGAAGGACACATGGACTGGAGTAGGCTCATCAAGTTTCAAGCGCCGTTGCCAGGAGCCGCCTTTTATTACATGATTCCCGAGCGATGTGTTGGCGCCTCCGGGCTGCCGCAGTCGCTGGGTTGAAAGGTAGGAGACCTCGCACGTTTCCTCTCAGAATCATGTCTGGTTCTAATCGGGGAGCGGCCCCACGCCCCGCCCCAAACAACGAACGTATCCACTCCCTATGACCGACCAACCAGCGTGTAGCCAGCGGCTCCCAACGCCCTGACTCTAAAAAGGCACCCTCGACGCCTGCCAGCACCTTGCCTCCGGCAGCAGCAGCACCGAGGACTTTGTCCCCTACGGCTTCTAAAAATCGATGTATCGATGCCCCGGATCCTGCGCCTGCGCCTTTCGGCAGCGACGCGCCTCGGTATCCTGCGGCTATACAAGGAGGAAACCCCCGCTCTCTTCCCCGTCCTCGGATGGAGGAGGTCCCGGATGAAGGAGAGTCCCATCAGGAGAGCGCCATCTACGTGTCAGCGAACCCTGGCTCTCATATGGGACTTCCTCTTCCAAACTCCCCCCCCGCAGAGCGCTGTCTTCACGACTGCGAACCGTAAGGGTGACTCGCCGGATGGAACCCTTGTCACCGGTTCCTCCCGGCTTACCGAATCCGAGGACTCCAATCTGACTCCTCTGACGTCCGACGAGAGGACCAGGAATTCGACTCCTCTATCCACGGAGGATCGCAGAGGATCACCCCCTCATCGTCATTTGGGGCCGGGAGATAATGAGAGTGTATCCACGGCATTGACGTGTCGCGACCGTGAAGAGTCCTCTAGAGTGGACGAGGAACCCCCGCGATTCTTTCCTGGGTTCGGTAGAGCCATCGACCTGTTCCAAGAACTGTTGTCTTCCGCAGTTGAGCGCTACCACTTGGTGTACGACCCCGCCTCCTCAACAGACGAGGATCCGCTTACCTTCTATGGAGGAAGCGGAGGAGAGCTGCCTGGACGCGATTCAGCCGCGTCTCTGGCGCTACGGGACGCTATCACGCGCTACCAGTTCCCTCACATTGGTTTCGAATGGGCGCAGCTGTCAGATCTCATCAGTACTATCGACCAGTACGACGCGAGCACCACTCGGATCCTCCCCATTCTCGATCCCGGTACTGGGGAACGCTGCTTCGCTCTCAACCTGGAGTGGCTAGCTAAGGTTGGCCACGCTGTGGTTGCTATCCAGCAAATTCTCGACGCCATCTATTTCTTCCTAAACCGCCACCGGTGCTGCAACTTCAACGTCGACCCAAACTTCAGCTTCACTTACATGTTGGAGTGTTGTGCAAGCCGCACTGAAATCTGCTTTGCACTTACTACACTCCAGCTGCGGCTCACCCGCGCAGACCGCCACGTCCGGATCTGCCTTCGTGAAATTCGTGAAGCGTTGACCAACGAGCAGTTCAGCGATAAGCTCAGTTCCGTCGAATCGACTATCACGGAAGTTCGAGAGGAATTCGGCATGGAACCCCCGGCGAAAGAACTATACCGTATCATACAGCGCAAGGACTATGGAGGCGCTCATCGATGATGATGCGTGCCAGAAGATGATCCGGGCGCTCGACGAAGCTCCACGGGAGGAGTACTACAAGCGGAGCTCCCGTTACGACCAGGCAGTAAGGCCCACCATCAAGGAGCCCGAACCGATGAACACTAACTACTCCACCGCCGCCTCGGTTGCTGTGAGCGCAAGCCATCCGGCCGCTGCTCCAGCCGCTTCGATCGCCGGCGTACGCTTTGCTCCTTCCCCGTCCGCCATCTCCTCTCGATGTGCGGTCGTCAGCTCCCTCCCTGGAGCTGGAGCTATTAGGGACACTTGGAGTATACCGTCGCAAGGCTCAGCGATTGGGGGGCCATCGGTGATGCGCACAGCGGGGTCCCAGCGAGGTGTCCTCCCAGTCCCTTCGACTCTGAATCGATCCGGGCCCACGTATACTACTTACACATATCGAACGAATCCGGGTTCTACTACGACTCTCACGGTCCCTGCTCCAGCCCCGGCACCTGCGGGTGAACCACCCGCCGATCCTGGAGCTGGTAGCGTTCCTCCGGCCTAGCTCGGCCAAGGACTCGGCCGAGGGCCAGGGGGTGAAGGAGGAGACGATGGCGGCGATGGGGGAGGGGATCCCTCTGGGCCACCCCCAGGAATGCCGCCTGGATGGAACGTAGGACGTGGCGGAGGCGGAGGCAGAGGCGGAGGCGGAGGCGGTGGAGGTGGAGGCGGAGGTGGAAGCGGTGACGGTGATCCGGCTGCACTGGGTGCCCAACCCGCGAGCGCCCCAGATCAGTGGCAGCTCAACCCTAAGCTGAACATCTCCGTGGTCCCGGAATGGGACGGCTTGGGAGAGTCCGTTATCCCTTACGTCGTGCGGATGTCCTACTTGGTGCACCTCAGCGAGCGCATGTCCTTAGGCATCGCACAGATGGCGCCGTCCAAATTCACTGGAAGGGCCATGCGTTGGTGGAACGGACTCTCCGTGACGAGCCGTACTCAATACTCAGCGGATTGGCCATTCCTCCTTGACGCTATACGCCGACATTTCCTCACGACCAAATGGCTTCAGGAGCGCACCCAAGAGTTTGAGGAGATGCGCTTTAGGCAGCGAGGTCATGAGAAGGAGGAGCCTTTCGACTTCTACCAACGTCGCCTGGAATCTCACTCCTTCATTTTTGCGGACACCGAGGATGGTCCCCAAGTCGTAGCGCGCATCCTACGCACGCAGCCTACGGAATGGGACAAGGATGTCAATGACCGTACTTGCCAACCACGCCAGTCTTGTTTCGTCCTGGGTCATGTCCAGGCGGATCGACTCCCTCTTCAACAACGAGAGCGCCTCCACGCGGGCTGCTCCGCCTCCCTTCCGCCGAAGACGACATGTGGCTAACGCCGCTGACCGCGTCCAGGAAGCGGAGGAGCTGTCCTCGGGTGAGTCAGCAAAGAGCGAGGAGACGGACGCAGAAACACCGGCTAAACAGGTGAACGCCGCTGACGGCACTCGACGAGGAGGAGGAAGCACAGGTCCCAAACCACCCTGGCCCAAGGGCAAGACCATTGATGGCTACACATTCTCGCATGACGACTCGGTTTCCAGCCTGCGCCCTCCGGCTGGCGACTGCTACATCTGCACGAGTCCGAAGCACATGGCCATTGATTGCCCTCATCGGGGTAAGTGGCTGACGCTGCGCTCCGTGGCCATGATCCACGTAGACATGGATGCGGCGGAAGAAGCACAGGAGCAGCGTGAGTACCTAGCTATGCTGGCTGAATACAAGACTACTTCCTTTTACCCGTGTGAAACCCCCACGTCTGAAACACCTGAAGTCGATAAGTCTGCGTTTGTGATTGATGCGCTCGATACCGGAGCTCGAGCCGCTCATCTGAACTACCCAAAGGGCTATAACCGTAACCGAAGGCGTTGTGAGCAGTTTACGAAGGAGCCTAAAGGAAGGGACAAAGGGAAAGCGGTGAAAGGCGATGACCCCGTGTCCATTCCTCGAAGGCTTCGTCGAAAATCGCAGCCGCCTGGTCAGGTCAGGAAGCTCGCCAATCTGGCTTAGCTTGCCTCTTTCGTGGAGGACGACGGTGTGAAGGTGTACCAAGCCAGGAAGGCTCGCCAGCTGCCCAACGGCCTCGGTTCCCTGGGAGCTCGGGCGCTGCACGTAAAGGCCCGTGTTGCTTCCCACGACGGACCAATTATTCGAGCGCGCATGGACTCAGGGGCAGATATTACCCTAATGTCGGAGGAGTTCTGGGAATCTCTCCCAGGTCTCCCGAAACCGAAGGAAGGAATCCGCATGAAGCTGTACCATCTTACTGGCCAAGCCAAAGTACTGGGGTATATCAAGATGCAGCTATTCCTCACGACTAAAGACGATGAAATCGTCTGCTTCGATCTTGAAGCATACGTTGTGAGGAATATGCGCGTAGACCTTCTACTAGGCGAGGATTTCCAGACGACCTACGAATTGGGAGTACAGCGGTGGGCGACGGGTCATTGCAACATTCAAGTCGGGCGTTCTAGGCACGTCATCCCCGCTTCCTCAGCGCACTCGGTGGATCTGGGATTCGAAATCAGGCAAGCAAGCATGGCCAAGTCCTTGAAGCGCCTGCTGCCGGGCGTATGGCGGAAAACCTACCAGCGCTCTAAAGCACGAATCCATCGAGAGGGGAAAACAGCGGACCCCCCGGTACTGGCCGCTAACGACGTGCTCATAGCGGCCGGATCGGTCCACAACGTCAAAGTGACGGGACCTTTCGAAGGCCGCGACGAGTGGCTAGTCGAGAAGGTCGTCATTTCCACGGACGATGCTAGTGTGCTAGCCGCTCCTACTACTTTCATCTCCTCCGATAACCCCTACCTGCCCATTGCCAATCCAAGTACCCGCCCTTGGTACATCCGCGCCAGAGACATAGTTGGCAAACTGCATGACCCTTCCACGTACGCTGACAATCCGAAGACAGAAGAAGACTTAGAGAAGTACACGGCATCGGCGGAAGCACTTGCGCGCATCATTGAGGAGACGCTGCGCGCGCAAGATGTTATATGTCGAGTCAGGCCAAGGCCGAGGAAGTCCGACCTCGGAGTTCGCGGTTTCTCGCAACACTACAAAGAATAGAGTGAGCGACTATTCGGGTCCGCAGTTCCGCACAAGACTATAGTCTGGAGTCACGGAGTTCGGAGTTCGGAGTTGAAGTCCGA
The DNA here is from genome assembly GCA_029448575.1 of Mycena maculata. Classification (NCBI taxonomy): domain Eukaryota; kingdom Fungi; phylum Basidiomycota; class Agaricomycetes; order Agaricales; family Mycenaceae; genus Mycena; species Mycena maculata. The sequence goes on along the minus strand of JARJLG010000069.1, from coordinate 364,700 downwards.
ATAGAGGATGAAGACAGAGGCTCGACCAACGCCGAGATAGCGAAGAAACAATCAATAATCAAACTGAAGTACAAAACATATCTAACTAGCTTTTTAAACTAAGTACGCTATTGTCTATTGAATACAATAGCGTGCGAGATATTGGTAAGTAAGAAACGTTAAACAATAAGGTAGCAAGGTGACTTAGTAAGGTTAAACAATAAAAGACTTCGGGCTTGGTAAGGACGCCCGAGAAAGAAGTCGGACTAGACAATAAGACCTCGGAGAAATACAAGTCCGTCGGCCCGATGAGTAATCAGTGATTAGAAGGGAAACGCTCAGTAGACCTTCATAGCGTGAAAACCCTCTCGGGAATTGCCGGACCGGGCCGGCCGGGCCGGCCGGTCCGACAAAGCACGGATATAACACAAGACCCCGACAGTCTGCCCACAGAACCCACGAACTCGGACGACAAGCTCGACCAGGACGACAATTGGGGACCCAAGACGTCATCCATGGACGGCGAGTTCGAGAGGCCAGTATCAGCGGACGACGTCACAGAGATGGTTAACTTGGGTCCCGATATTCCGGAAGACGTCCGCCCTAAGCTGGACGCTGTGTTGCGCCGTAACGCGGCTGCATTCGGTGTGGGAGCGAGACTGGGGCAAGTGAAAGAAAAGGCTCCAGTGCCACTAATGCCCGGAGCCCAACCAGTCTCACTTCCCATGTACTCCTCGTCTCCGGCTAAGCGTGAAACCATTGACAAGCAAATGGATTTGTGGTTTGAGCGCGGCGTAATAGAGCCTTCCAATAGCCCATGGGGAGCACCGTGCATCGTCGTGTACCGCAACGGCAAGGCGCGTCTCACCGTGGACTACAGGAAGCTCAATGCGCTGACGATACCGGATGAGTTCCCCATTCCGCGGCAATCCGACATCATTCAGGCCCTGTCGGGCGCTCAGGTGTTATCATCCTTCGATGCGCTGGCCGGATTCAATCAAGTTGAGATGGAGGATGACGCGAAGGAAAAGACGGTGTTCCGGTCCCACTGCGGCCTTTGGCAGTTCCGCCGGAGGCTTCGTAATGGCCCTTCTATTTTCCAGAGGATCATGCAGGGGGTATTAGCGCCCTACTTGTGGATCTTCACGCTGGTGTACATCGATGACATCGTCATATACTCTAAGTTGTGGGACGAGCACCTGGTCCACCTGGAACAGACTCTGAGTGCCATCGCGGCTGCTGGAATCACTCTGGAACCCAAGAAGTGCTTCGTGGGTTACTCGTCCATCCTACTCGGACAGAAGGTCTCCCGTCTCGGCCTATCAACACACAAGGAGAAAGTCGCAGCTATCCAGGAGTTAGCGCGACCCACAAGCGTCAACGATCTTCAGAAATTTCTGGGGATGATCAACTACTTCGCTCCCTACATACCCTACTACGCCTTCATAGCAAAACCCTTGTTCTCGCTACTGGCCAAGGGGGCGAAATGGGAATGGCGTGCTGAGCATGAAATTTCGTTCTTGCAGGCCAAGGATGCCTTGTCGAGTGCGCCAATACTGGGGCATCCCATCCAGGGAACTCCGTACCGGTTGTACACCGACGCTTCGGACTATGCGCTTGGCTCAAGCCTGCAGCAGGTCCAACCTATAAAAATCGCGGACCTTGCAGGTACGGCCGCGTATGACAAGTTGAAGGCTGCGTGGGATGCACACCTCCCTGTACCGCGGCTCTTCATCAACTTGGCGAAGGAGGTGAAGGAGATGGAAGGATGGGACGAGTGGGCGGGAACATTTGAGGAGACGACGGTCCACGTCGAGCGCGTGATCACATACTGGAGTCGCAGCTTGAAGTCCGCTGAGCGGAACTATAGCGCGACAGAGAGGGAGGCTTTGGGAGCGAAGGAGGCGCTGGTGCGCTTCCAGCGGTTTATTGAGGGTGAGCAAGTCATCCTCGTAACGGACCACGCCGCGCTGCAGTGGGCGCGCGTCTACGAGAATGCGAACCGGCGGCTAGCGGCGTGGTGGGCAGTGTTCGCGGCATATCCGGGGTTGAAAATTGTCCATCGCCCAGGACGGGTCCACTCGAACGTGGAGCCCCTTTCGAGGTTGCTGCGGATACCGCCACACGACTCGCCGGTACGAGACGATATGCCTTCCATCGTACAGGGTGACGACAAGGCGGAGGAAGCGATGAAGGCGGAGGAGAAGGGGGCGTTTGCGCCTGCTAAAAAGGCCGCATTCGCTATATGGTGGTGGGAGGACGCTGTGGATAAATACGCGCTCCCTATACAGATGCGTCACCAGAAGGCTAAGGAAGAGGAGGAGGCTACGCTCTCACGCGCTCCTAGCGCTGCACAGACGACGCCAGCCGACCCGGAGATGGAGGAGCGCGGTGAAACCGCTGCAGACTCTGACTCCTTGCCCTTCCCAGAAGGGGATCATTGGACGTACCTGGTGGGAGTGGGGGCGCCTCTCGAGGGCGGTGTTGATGATTGGAATCGCAAGCCCCATTTACTGGTCTCTATCAAGCCGGAAGTAGCTTCGGAGTTCGCGGCGGGATATACCACAGATCCTTTCTTCCGTGACCGCTACGTGGAAGAAGCCCCGAGTCCGGATAAGCTTCTAACTCCCTCCCGATACAAGAAGGGACGAGACGGCCTGCTGTACTTCATCGATGCGGATTGGAACACGCGCCTATGCGTGCCCAAGAGCAAAGTGCCCTGGGTCATGAAATGGATCCATGACTCACCGCACGAATCTGTGCACGCGGGACCTGAGAAGTTCGCGCTGCGCTTGCGCGAATTGTTCTTCTCGCCTTCACTACGGAAGGACGCAACTGAGTTCGGGAGCAGCTGCGACGTCTGCCAAAAGATCAAAAACGACCATCGCGCTAAAATTGGCGGCCTTTGGCCGTCTCATATCCCGGCCAGACCGTTCGCCACCGTCTCTATGGACATGATCACCGGGTTGCCCCCCTCGGGCAAGGAGAAGTACACTGCGATTCTGGTATTCGTGGACAAACTCACTCGTTTCGGCATCATGATTCCTACCCACACGATGCTCTCGCAGGAAGGGTTCGCTAAATTCTTCATCAAACGCATCGTCAACGCTTACGGGATGCCCGAACGGATTATCTCAGACCGTGACAAGCGCTGGGCCACCGCCTTTTGGCGCGCTGTCGTCATACAGTACGGCAGCGCCATGGCGCTTTCATCTGCGCACCACCCGCAGACAGACGGGCAGACTGAAATTCTCAATGCTACCATCAAGCAGATGTTGCGCGCGTATGTCGCTGCAGATCGATCGTCGTGGGCGTCATGGTTAGGTGAAATCAACTTCGCCTACAACTCTAATGTGCACTCCTCGACGGGGTACACGCCTAACTTCCTCCTTATGGGTTACAACCCCAGAGGTGAAGTTGGGCTCCTTTCTCCCTCGCGCGTCCCTTCCTGCCCAGCCAGAAGGGAGCAGATTTCATCGACGCCATTGAAAGCCATCGCAAAGCCGCTCGCGATGCCGTAGTAATGGCGCAGGAGAGACAGGCGCGCGCCTACAATAAGGGCCGCCGCCCTGTTGATCTTATTGAGGAAGGCGATCTGGTCCTCGTCAACCCGCATACTCTTGAGTTGGTTGACGTGAAGGGCACAGGGAAGAAACTCATCCAGAGAACGATTGGGCCTTTTGAGGTGCTCGAGCGTATTAATCCTGTGGTCTATCGCCTTCGACTTCCTGACACCTACCCCATGCATCCTGTATTCAATTTGGAGCACCTGCGGAAGTACCATCCTTCGGACCCCTCCTTTGGCGAGTGTACTACCCTCCCAGAAACTCGCGACTATTTGAACGCGTCAGAGGAATATGTGGTAGAGGCCATCCTTGGGCACACCATTAAACCTCGAAAGAACGGCAACCAACAGGTATTTAAAATCCGCTGGGAGGGCTACGACGCCGCAGACAACACGTGGGTATCCGAGCGTGACCTCCGCAACGCGCCACTGCTTAAGCGTAAGTACTTGAAAATGCACGGGTTGTCTTAGTAAGGAGCGCGCTCCGGTAGCGCGCTGTAGCGCCTAGCGCGTCTATCGGGTTTATCAGGTGGACCCCCGGCCCGTCTCTACGAAGCAGTGCTACAGAACGATCCGATGCAAATAGGATCATTCCTTACTTAATCTTTTCACCCTCCTCCTTCTTACCTTCACCACGTCAGACGCGCTGGATCCGATCTAGCTGCGTCCTGCGTGTCAACGTACGGAACTTCTACCCGAGTTGAGCGCTGTCCGCGGACACCATCTCCTCGTGGCTTCGGAGAGTATGCCATCCGACACCCAGTCAACGAGAGCTGCACCCGACTGCAGAGCGCGCTTCACTCATGCCCGTCAATCCTGCTTGGCGGGCTACCGGGACATCCCCAACATCCACACGGCCATGAAATTCGACCTACGGCATCTTCCACGGATCACGTCCCGTATAGTCCGCTTGGACGGGTGTGTCTTTGAACTTTGGTCCCCGAACTCCTTACAACTTCCCTTCCTCCCCGGCGCCCGTGACAGGTCTTACGTCCCGGCCCTTCCAGTGCGGCTGACTGACCGCCGGTATGACGGACACTGTGGAAAACACGATTGCCTGTACGTACCGCAATTCGTGCGCCCAGACACTGTCCACTGGCCCTTCGTTCGCCGAGTTTCCTCCGTTCCTCCGACCGACTACACGTACGCGGCCTTCGCCCCGCTTCCCGACTACTGGATCTCGAATCGAGCCGGATCAGCTGAGGGAGCCGTTGACCCCGCCTATGTCGCCCGCTTGAGCACCCTCCAAGGCGAGCTCGGCCAGCGTTTGAAGCGGAGAGAGAAGCCTCTCGGCTCCAACTCCGTCCTTTGGCTAGCGCGACCTGGCGGCCCTTCGCCCCATGACGTTGCGTGCCTGATCGGAGTCCGGAGCTGGGATGAGGCCGTCAATGTGGTCGTCAAAGTACAACGGATACTCCGACTCCAGGAAGCGTGGATCACGTACGTCGACGAAGTTTTGCGGCAGCAGAACTTTGGAGTGGATGCGCTGCAATGGGGAGACACCCCTCTGGCGGACGACCAGTTCATCGGTACCTGGATAAACGGAATGAGCGAGTCGCTAGTGGGGCGATACCTGTCTTCCAGTATCCCCTGTTTCATCGTCCACGAATACGCGCATGACGCTGTCACCCGGGAGCAGGTACACCCCCTCACCCCCGTCTTCACGGACTTCCTTTCTGGCACCGAGGTCGAGGAGCTTCTCTCGGATCGCAACCCTTACCAACGTCTCGCGCGCCTGCAGACGGGCCGCCTTGACGCCCTGCCATCTTCGACGGACGGACGCGCTCCGGCGGAGCTAGCACTGGCCGTCGACGAGCGGCGATCCTCCTCGCTTTACCTGGAAGCACTCCCCGGTCGACGCACCGGCTCGAGCGCGCCCTTCGCGGCTGTCGCTTCCCCTTTGGACGCTCTTCCCTCAACTGGCCCGAGCGCGCCCTTCGCGGCTGCGCCAAACCCAGTGACAAGGAGTCCTGTCGCTTCAGGAGTGGCTCCCACGCCGAGGGCAAAGGACGACCGCCTCGCCCATCGAGCCTTGGATGTCGTGGAACTAGACCCCGCTCACGCCTCCTGGATTCACCCGCCACCCATCCACCCATGTCGTGTCGATGCAGGAGCTTGGACCCGCTGGGAGGCCGAAGAACACAACGGCCGCCTCGTATTCCTCTATCGAGGAAAGGGTTACCAGATTGAAAGCGATGGGCCGTGGTATGACCCCGAGAATAAGCGCAAGCTGTACTTTGGGGACTACGAGCTGCCGGTCGGCGTGCTCAACGTCCGGGATTTCGGCGCGCCAGCACCCACTCTCGACTTCATCGTCGTCGACGGCAATACCGACAGGGCGAAGAAGCCATCATACTGGATGTATGAGTCGGAGGCAGCGCCGCGTCATCTGGAGGGCCTACGCATGTCCACTCCTACTCGTCATGGGCTGCCCCTGAAGCAGGTTGAGCACCCGATAGAGGAAAAAGAAGACGATGCGAAGGGCAAGGGGAAAGTGCCAGTTGGAGGCGAAGAGGTCGTGGCGGACTTGGCCGGGCTCGCGGAACCCGACGACGAGGATGACTTCGGGAATGGGATGGACGTGACCACTGTCCACCCTGATGAAGTGGCAACCAACGTCGTGGTCCTCAATGGGCTAGACGAAAGCATCGGTGCGCTCATGTTCAGAGAGCTTGCCTTCCACGCCGCTAACACGCGCCCCGTCGGCATCGTACACAGCCAGCGCCGCATGTGGGTCCAGTTCACGGACATCACGGAGGGAAGGCGAGCACACGGGCCGCTAGCACGGCTGACACCCGGCATGGTGGCGAACTTCGCTTCGGAGAGCGCCTTCATCGATGCCGGGCTATACAGCCGCGACGTGTGGACGCCAGAGACTAAGGCAGAAGCCAATACCGTGGGGGGCGATGTCCCCATGGAGGATGTGAGCTCGAGCCCCGAGGAGCGCCCGAAGGCAGCACCGGCGGACAGCCCCATGGACGAGGAGACGTCCCCACCCTCGCGCCCTGTTGACCCACCGCTGCGGCTGTCCTCGTCTACGAACGCTGCAGCCCCTACCAGCGCGTCAGCAGAGGCCCCGCGTCCTCAACCCGTCCTCAACCCGTCGTCCCACTCGAACCGGCTCCCGTACCCGGCATGCTCCTGCCACGCCAGCGCCCTCTGGCTGAACGCCTATCCGACGCGCCTGCCAGCCGACGCGTCCACAAGGGAAAGGGGAAAATGTTGCCTCCACCAGCCGGGCTTAAGGAAGGCGAAGCGCCAACGGGATCGCTGCTCGATCGAGTAGCCCCCCGTCCTGAGAAACCTCGGCGCCTGGATAAACGGCCGCTGACACCTTCGAGCAGCGAACCGACGGAGAAGACACCGAAGAAGGTGCGCCGCGGAGTGAGGGCCGGGCGCCAGGTGAAGGAGAAGAAGCATCTACAGAACGAACAGCGGTTGGCGGCACAAGAAAGGGAAGCGCTCGAGCAGTCGTCTCCACCGACGGCGAGCAGCTCCTTTGCTGTTGCACCTACTCTTCACCTGATAGGCAGCTCACCGATGGCCCCAGCGCTGCCCACCCCGAATACGACAACGTCTTCTGCGTCGCTTCCTATGGCGCAAACTTCCTCCGGAACCGATAGCCTGAGCACCACTCATATGGCCGCACAAGCCGACGATGTGCTGGACGCGGAGACCTGGACGCAAGTGGCGGACGAGGACGAGGAGATGCTCGACTGGGGTAACGAGGACGATGACGACCTGCCGGCAGCGGGTCCTTCGCACAAATAGACCGGACACTAACCGTGTGGGGGGCACTGTGACGCCCATGTATTTTACCTATATTTTACTTTCCTGACACGGCCTGTGGCCGTCTATTTTACTCACTTACGATTACTTCTTACGATTCCTGCCATGTACCTAGCACGTGACGATTACCTAATGCATTGATAACTTACTCATTCTCCCTCATGTCGTGAATCCAAGACGAAGCCGGTCGCGCCCTCAAGAACCCTCGTGTCGCCTGAGCACCGCGAGTAAAAGGCTCCCCGAGCTGCCGGGCTATGCAGCCTCGAGCCCGAGTCAAAGGTTCCCTGGTCGCAGGGTCACAGCGACGGCGTGGCACCTTAGTCGGCAGCCCCCGTCTCCCTACTCGCGATTCTAGCGCCTCCTAGGCCGCTTTCATCGCGAGCAGCCAGCTTCAGCCACCATGAAGCCTCTCCGAAACGTGCCGCATCACAAAAGGACTGAACTAGACCCCAGAAAGTGAGCAATAAAGCCCTTGCGCACGGAGTCGACATTTGGGCTTGAATCTTTGGCTGTCAAATAGCCTTGGAATTTAAGTGCGGTTTCGGAATAAGACTTTGTTTGAGGCGCGAGCCATAGTTACGGGGCATGAGCCAGCAAGTTTGAGGTGCGAGCCATTGTTACGGGGTGTGAGCCATAGTTACGGGGCGCGAGCCAATCATTGTCGAGATAAGGTGTGAGCCAAACAACCGGGTCTAAACAGCCCACTGGATTAATAGTCCACAAAACCAAGCCAGTTCACAGCCGTTGTCTTTGCATAGTTGGGACACTTAAATCCACGCTGGGAACCAACCAATAAATTCAGGTTGTGTCTTGAACACCACTTCTAGTTGAGACTTAGCCATCCTTGGGGGAATGGGAATTGAATACTTTCGTAAAATATGTTTACTCGTGGTTTCCTTGGACCTATACTTGTGTCCAAAAAGACCTGAATCTTGTCAGTGCATCACAGTCATTAAGGGAGTGTGTTGGTGTTGGAGTCTGTCTATCGTTGGTTTAGTCGTGGTTAATCTCACTTTGTGAGTTAGGTGTAACTCAGTTGTTCAATAGGGGGCAGTTGCATATTTAGACTGTTGAACCTGAGCGACCCTTTCAACGAAAGTCGTATTTACCCAGAGACAAGCTTGAGAACAGGCAGAAGATGTGTGTTGATTCCACCTCGGCCCATCCCCACGAATAAATCAAGTCACAGTTGCCAGATCTCAGATCCGCTTTCCAATTTGAGGTGTTAAGATGGTCCTTGTCGGCTGTGCAAGTGATACTATGTCAACGGCTTTCACGGTGAGGGTGCAGCCAGTGAGCATAAGTGCCTTGTATGTCACAAGCCCACCCATTTCGCTCCACACCTTGCTTGTAGGTCATAGCACTGTTATGCCCGCCTGCCATTCGCATGAATCCAAAATGGCCCTCCAGAGGATCATCACCATCATTGTTCGCATTAGCAATTCCATTTGGGTTGAGGAGTTGCTGCTTCACGACATTAAAAATGATGTTTTTGACGGTTGTCTGCATGTCACCGTAGAGCTGATTTGACATAAAGTCGAGGCGGTACTCCCAAAAGAGAATGAAGGAGAGGTGAGCATATGTGCTGAGCATCTGGATCTGATCGCTGAGGCTCAGGGTAGGGTCGATGAATGGAAGGGCAAGGTTTTCCAAGACATATCCGAGGAGGTGGACAGATTCAAGCGTCGAGGCGAGCCCAATGTCATGAGCAGGCACACCCAGGATGGGAACCTTTCAAGGTCGCTTAAAAGACCTATGAAAAGAATGTGTATTCGTAGTCTAATATATCTTGATTGATTTAGCGAGATTCAATGAAGTAAGAAAGGATTACAGACACAACTAGAATTCATAGGTCTTTTCAACTTGATTGATTTCTATCTTATTCACCGTGTAAGAAAGGTGTCTGAAAAGAACATTTAATTTTTGGAGTATCAGTGGTACACAAAAGGACATTGTAAAGTACATGTTTTCAGACAATGAGGGATTTTTGCCATTGGATCGGGAAATGCCAGACAAATGGCAAAAATCCCTTATTGTCTGAAAACATGTACTTTACAATGTCCTTTTGTGTACCATTGATACCCCAAAAATTAAATGTTCTTTTCAGACACCTTTCTTACACGGTGAATAAGATAGAAATCAATCAAGTTGAAAAGACCTATGAATTCTAGTTGTGTCTGTAATCCTTTCTTACTTCATTGAATCTCGCTAAATCAATCAAGATATATTAGACTACGAATACACATTCTTTTCATAGGTCTTTTAAGCGACCTTGAAAGGTTCCCATCCTGGGTGTGAGGGGCGCGGAGAGCAATTATAGATTCAATCAGGTCCAGCACCTTCGGCACATTCTGCCCATCACCGGGATTGAGGAGTAGAAAAACTGACTTCTCATCATATTGGGGGAGAAGAAGAAGACACTGGCCAAGGAATGAGGGGTTAATGACGTGACCACCGTCAACGCACATGCCCGAGGGTTGTCCAAGAAGTGTACTATCTCCTCTTAATTTATTGAGCCATGTTCAACACTGAAATAGATACGCGACACACTCTTCAGTATATGCCACCAATTGAAAGTCCCCAAAATAGTTCTCAGGCCAGTACAAAGGTTAAACCCGTTCAGATTAGCCAAAACTTTGAAGAGTGCATGGTTCTTGGGAAGTTCTGTGGTGCAGAGCAGTTCATATGCAACTTTGCAACACAACGGATCACCATCACTTGTGAAATTCTTTATGTCACCGCAACTGTTGGCCCCTAGTTCCTCCCAAATTGCCATGATTGACTCATACAGTTCCTGCATCTCCTCGGCGGTCTCCTGTTTGCACGTGGGAGCGGCAAGGATCGGGTATACATTAGCCTCGTCTGGGAACTTAAGCAACAACAAGCATCTCCTTGCCGAAGTGTAGCCTCTCCTCGCGCAGAGCATCCACAATTGTCAAGACGGTGATAAGCATGGAAAATGACCAGACTTGAAGTCTATCAATTTCAATGTTCTTGTTCTACTTACTGAAGTAGAACAATGCTTATTTATTGCTTTGCCCACAATGAGCCATAGTGAGGTCCGGACTGTTGGCTAAAGGCACTCCACAAGAGATTACATTGTATAGACTTGCCTGGTCACCGATACCACGAGGGTCAACGGCCAGGTGGGCTACAATGGAATTTCACGTAATTCCATGTTCAACCATTCGATCAAATTGGGACATTTGGAAAGTGTCATATATCAAGGACATAACACATACCATCCATCTAGACTGTGAATTCATGAGGGATCCAGATTGCAGGTCAAATCAAATTGGCAGAGTTGTTGGTGCAGTTGCAAGCACAAGTTCGACATTTGTGATACAGTATATCACCGGTCAATGACACAAACCAGTCAATGACACAGTTTTTTTCTCTGCCTGTGCTGGATGCCTTGCTCTAGAACCTTATTTCCCTGAGAGATTAGGTATGTAAAAGATGTATTGGTGGGAATTTGGGCCAGTAAATGCCCCAATTCTCGAGGAATGAGGGCAAGAAAGTCATTGTTTGGCCATTGTTTGGCACTGATATCTGTCTCACCAGTCAATGACACAACACTTTTTATTTCATTTGTCCACTATCCCCCTTCACAAAAATCCGAAAAATTATCATCAGTTCCTCAAAGCATATTGTTGACTATTGGCTGACTTGGAACTGCCAGAAGTCCCCTGTGATGAGTACACAAATGAGATCTTATTTGTTTGTGTCATTGACTGGTGATATACTGTATATCAAGTCACTGTAACTTTAATCACACGAGCCTGGATGCCTTGGAGAGCTCAGGAATCATTCAGGGACATCCAGTAACACTATCAGGATCAATAGCCTGCTGTGTATTTACGCGTAAATCATCAAAGATTGTATTTACATGTAAATCAAAGTCCAACCATTCAGTTGAATTGGGGCACCGTGGGAATAGTTGGGTGACAAAGACGTCATCAGGCAGAGATACAGGACAGCCAGTCTATCTATAAGGCTAAGCTGGTTGGCCCGGACAATCTCTACCACAATTTATCCGGACACGCTATACTTGGCAAGTCTAAAGATAACAAGTCCATCAAGATATGATGGCAACACCTTAAAACAGAAAGATAGATGCACGGCTCTCGGGATAGAGCATTTATTTAACCGATTAACTGGGTCTTTTGATGCACGTACCTTTAAATAGCCAGGTCCGTTTATCCGTATATACCAAATGGACTGATTGTAGTATTTATTTCTTTTATCATGTGATGTATAATTCCTGTATAAATAAATACTGGCAGGTTTCTAGTGCAAAGCCAGTGAATTCACCCCTTCTTGCTAGACATACTCAGCTCTGCTGGTATTGTCGCTTGGGAAGCCTTGGATTCATTTGGAGTACCATTGGGAACTTGTTAGTTCTTTCTGTTATTCTTGGACAAATATATTTGTTGGTTGTTGGATCTATGTGCGCATAAAGAATCTTAAGGAAACAGAATCGTATCTGGTCGTATCGGTTTCATATCGGGTTGTATCGGGTCATATTGGGTTTCATAAGGATTTAGGAAAAGCACATGGATTGGTACACAGAACACAGATATTATAGCCGAGAACATTGAAGGAGCACAAGTCTTGAGTCTATTGACTACCAAGCACTACCCCACACCACCCCATCAATATAAAACCACTCTTTGCTTCGTCTAGGCCTCATTAGAGTCTCTGGATCGGCTATTGGAGTGTTCTCAGTATTTACATGTAAATAGCTATTACCAGATCTAGTTCAAATATCAACCTAATACTTGGTTGGAACCCCGTACTCGCACCACTCGATTGTTTGGATTAGTGTTTAGTGTTGGTTTAGTGTTTGTTGGTGCTCAGGCATTGATAGACATTTTACTACATTTCACATCTGTTCAGGTAGTCAGTGTTTCAACGGACTAGTACGTGTTCAGCTCGAGCGGGACACAGCCCGCGTGCTTCTGGCAAAAGCCACCGACTTTGTTCTCATTGGGGAAGTAATTGTTGTGCTCGTCGATGGCGCACTCATCCATCATGATCACGACGCCTGGCTTGTTCGTCTTGTTTGCCAGCGCACGCGGCTCAAGAATGACATTGATGTTCGTGTGAATATCCTCCGCAGAAATCGGCCCAAGGGTTGGCGTAATTTTGACGAAATATGCTGAGTTCCCAATGGTGCGGAGGGAGGGAAGCCTGAGGGCGTGATTGAGGGAATAAAGGAGTGAATTACCGCCAATGCGATAGACTAGAAGGGATAGATCATGTTCAAAGTCGGAGAAGCCTTTAGTAGAACGAAGTCCCTGAACCGCTTCCTGTATTTGGGCGGTGATGGTGTTGATACTGGCACCATTTCGGAGCGCGGTGTTCACCAAGACATTCACCCGTTTGACATTGTTCGTGGCAATGGCGATGACCAAACATTCATAATCACCCATTTTGCGCGAAGGTAGCCAATTGGCGACTCATATTGAGACTCTGGGAAATTGTTGAGTAGATGCGGTGACAGAAATGGAAATTCAATACCGCCAATTTCATATCATTATTTTCTTTTGTACGCTCGACCAGGAGGTTTTTCGTTTGCGAATGACTGAGGAACCTGTAATTTGTCCCCTTCACCGCGTTGGTAGCAATATCTGCGAGGGCCCCGACCCTTCTTGGGATTTTGTCACACTCGTGGCAGTGGGAAGCGTGCATCGTCGGCCGTCGAGTGCACGTCTTCGACCAAGCAACAACCTTCTCTCCGCGTTCATGGACCTCGATGCAGAATGGTAAATCACCGACAGACTGTCCAATTGGTACGCGGTGGAATGGAAAGGTCTCGTTGAATTTGAGATCTAAATCTTGCGGCCACTCCACGAGAACTCCGGCACAGGCATTTGTAGCGGTATTTGGGTCCGTAATCGCGCTATTTCTGCGAAATTGAGTAAGTGAGAATGTGTTAGTGAAAACGTGTTGAGACAAGAAATTGACCCACTCTTCCGTTAAAGCCATGTTCCGGGGAGACTGATGACGAAAATATGGGGATTGATTCTCGCAGGGAAAACGGAGAGGATTCAACAGGTGGCGCGAAGGGCGAAGGGGGGACAGATGGACCTCGTGAGCCAATATACGAGGAGGAAGACGATGCCATCGACCGGAGGGAGGTTGAGGATGAAGCAAAGGGTTCCATCAGATTGTATGGGTGCGGATACGGAGAGTGTCTGACTCGCGGGGAAAAGGGAACTTGTTCGAGCTGAGGGGAGAAGGGTGATGGGGGAGCAGATGCACCTCGCGACAAAACAGGTGAAGAAGAGGACGAGGCTGGGGAGTGGAGTGAACCCTCAAAAACGGTGGGATCACGACGGGAAATAGATGGTGACCGTGATTTGGAAGGTGGCTTATTGTGGTTGTATAGCGGCGTGAATTGGCCAGCCGACACCAGTGGCTGGATCGCAGAAATATTCATATTGACCCATGCACCGCAGCCAGGGCGAGGGCAATAGATCTCCCAGTTATCGGTAGTCCCACGCCTGCTCGAAAGTGTGTTTTGGGTAAATTGTCCCAGAAGCTCCTCCTTCGAAGGGAATACAGGAGATGTTCCGCCACCAGGTGACGGCGAGAAGTGCCGAGACAATGATGGTGAAGTGCTAGCAAGAGGCTGCGGTGAAAAATGAAATGCATTATTTTGATATGAAGCGGCAGGCTGGGGATGTGGATTGAATAATGCAGAGCCAGAAAATGTGGGGGCGGACGAATCAAATGAGTGTAAGGGAAGATGAAAGTCCGTGTCTATGGGAGGAAGGAGAGGCCGATGGAAGGAAGGAGTCTGACTCACAGCCTGAGATTGATACAAGGTAGCTGCGTTCGTGTCCCGTTGTCCTTGCGGCGGAGGCGCAGTCGCGGGTAGGTTTGCGTGCATAGAATCACGCATTTCGACATCTTGCACGGGCGCGGGAGTGAGAGAATCGCCAGCGGGGGGATGCCGGATGGAGTGGCCATCGTTGGGGAGCGGATTCATGAGTTGGAAGGTGCATAGAGACAAGAGAGAATGAGGGTCGAGAGCAAGCGAGGCGCGTCCTAGTATAATGTACATCGATCATTGATCGATCACTGCTTATGGAATCCATCACATATTTAATTTATTCACTACGGAAGTAGACGAAGCCAAAAAGAATATTCCAAAGCTCTAGGGACGTGTAAAATATATGCTAATGGGAGGGTAGGCAAATTTTTAGAGTGACCTGATCTCCCACTGAGTGACGAATTGAAAGTTTCTGAATTGGAGGGTCAAAAGCGATTGATCGCTGTGGCAGTGTTGATGGAGGGGAGTCTTGAAGGTAGGGCTCCAACCGTTTCCGTTTTTAAACGGTTAAAACAGTTTATAAACGGTATTTTTAACCGTTTAGTTTGAGAGGCTCAGCAAACGGTAAACAGATGGTAAACAAACGGTTCAAACGGTACCATTTCTCATAACCTTTCTGCCATATTTTCCACATATATGAGGGTCAGGTGGTGTTTCTACTCGCGACCGAATCATTCCACCACTCCTCATGCCAAATTTTCTATTGCGGCATGGGCCCATGCCGACACACTGTCACACATCAGTTGTGACCAGATGTTACCAGATATTACGCGTTCTCGACAGCTCCATCCAATTTCCCCTTCCCTGGGCACAAAAACACTAATTGAGCCGGGAACTACCTGTGTTGGACTTGGTTTCACTCTCTCCACAATCCAGCAGTCCTTATTCTCCCAATAAGCAAAATTTACCGTTTAAAACTGTTTCAAACGGTTTGTAAACGTTTACGTACCATTTACCGTTTAGTTTGACGCCTCCGTCAAACGAAAACTAAACGGTTGGAGCCCTACTTGAAGGAGGTCTGTGTGTGATTGACGATTCCCGCGTGCCTCTTGCCAAAGGGGTTGAAATTAAGATTTGCAGGTCCGAAAGGTCGATAAGCAAGGCCAGAACCCCGCACAGTGCAAGGCCAAGGGGGGTGCCGAAACTGGAAGCCGGTGGGGGGGCAAAGGCTTCGAGAATAAATAGTACCCAACATAGTTGCCGGCGGTACAAAAATGCCACGTTCGACCAGGATGAAGCGGGGGACAGGGCAAATATATATATATATATTTGAGGATTAATCCTCGTGTTTGCATAAAATCTATACATTTATTGACCTGGCAGGAGGCCCATGGGGAAGCCGGAAATGGATGCCGGAGTGCCATGGGTGGATAAGCGATGGAAGGGAGGAACCGGAACGGCGCAGATGCGGAGGGCGTGGGAATCGAGCGGTAGATGGGGGTGAGCACCAAAAGGGTTTGGAGGTACCTATCATTTATTCAATGATTGTGGAAGGCAAGTGGAAGGTAATTTGGAGGTTTGAATCAACACACAAATATGCGCAAACCTGGCCAGAGGTCTCCCACGCCCTGAACAGGCCCTGTGGGCAGTGGCAGAACAATATACAGGGCTAGCCAACCAGTTGGCTATAGCTATGCCAATATACTATTGATTATACATGGCTACAACCATGGACTTTTGTCTAAATATTACAGCTATGGCTCAACAACTGACTGGTGAGAATCTCCATCTGTGCATGGCCTCGCTCGGTCCTTGGGTATGTGATTCCTTGCTTGATGGCGGGTGTCATCCTCAATGTGTATGCTATAGCTCATTGGAGGATGCCTTGACACAGGGGGCAAGTGCCATGACCGTGGATTCATGGTGTTTGCATGGTGTTTGTCTGATACTTGCTATGGTGTTTGCCAGGCATTTGCCATTTGCATAGCATTTCCCTTTATTCTATTTTAGTTGAGTTTTCGCGTTGAGGGCGAAGTCACGGTGAATTTTGTTCTGCACCCTGTGCACCCTGTAGCATCCCCAGCTGCAAGTTTGTGTGTTTACAGGGTTTTCATCTCTCAAATACCAAAGCTAAGATGATGAGGTTGCTCTCAGTGCTCACAAGGCACGATCATATTTAAAAATAGACCAAAGGGAAATGCTGTGCAGATGGCAGATGCCTGGCAAACACCATGGCAAGTGTTGGACAAACACCATGCAAACACCATGAACCCACGGCCACAGCACTTGCCCCCTGTTGTGATCTCATCCTCCAGGGTGTTCTGTGTTGCCAGATGCGTGTCTATTCATCTTTGGATACCCACTTGTTCATCTATGTCGCAGTTTGTCAACTACTTCACATGATACCAGGAGATAAGCGTGCTCTGCAGATAGTTGTGGCCATTCTCGTCCTTCTGACCATCCTTAAGTCAGTCCAGGCATTGTACGTCTCGAATCGCTGCCACTTACCTCATCCTTACATCCTCTGCAGCGCCCCGGTGTGGATCCAATCCATTGTCTACTTTGGCAACTTGGAGGGAGCAATCTTGCTCAACTACACAATGTGGTGGTAATCCAGCAACCCTCTCATGGTAAAGAACCTCAGCTGCACGTATATGATGTTGCTTATGGTCGCCCAGGTTGCAATGATTGGTGCTTACGTTCAATCCTATTTCTGCTGCCGTCTTTGGGTGATTTCCAAGAAGTGGTATGTCGTGGTACCAATCGCAATGCTGTTCCTCTTTGGATTTATTACCATCATTGTTGGGGTATGAACCCACTGCCTGATCCAGTGCTTTTGTGAACGGACTGATTGTACAGATGTACTTTATCTCCACCGCAAATGATGCACCGATTAGAGTCTGTTGCATGTGTATCGACATTCTCATCTGATGCCTACTCTTGAGACCAGTTGCCGCGCACTTAGGCAGAGTACAGTAGAGTTTGACAGAAAATTGGACTTTCCTTTTCGTTTAGGAGTGCCGCAGAAATATGAACAATCAGTGGCCATTTCAGAGGCCACAAACTTATCTGCTTTCAGTGAGGTACAAAAGGACCAATGAAATATCAACTTTCAGCAGCCATTTCACACACCGGACAAAGAAATCTTTTGACCTAGGTTGGAAGGTGAACTGAAAAGCTGCAGGATATTTGCTATTGGTCCGGGATTTGATCTTTCATTGGTTCTTTTGTACCTCACTGAAAGTGGATAAATGTGCGGCCTCCAAAATGGTGGCCGATTGTCGATACTTCAACAACACTTTTGAACCAACAGGAAAGTCCAATTTTCTATTACAGCTAATTCCGGTACCGAAGGCGCGAATGAGAAAATTACCGTTTTGGGCCAATTTCGATTTTCGCATCTGATTTGCTCATATCTATAGCTAGATCTTCCAGAACAATCCACACGCAATTATTGATTGAAAACGCGCCTTTGGTACTGCAATTAGCTGTAGTTTGATTTGATAACAGAGTTATGCACTTTGAGTTTACCTAGGTCAAAATAATTCTTGATCCGGTGTGAGAATTCAAAGCTTTCAAAGATGCTTTCAGCACCTCATAAATACATAGTTCCTGGAGTACTGATCTGGTCACTGATTCTCAAGATTTCCTTTTAAGCTTCAAATTTGCGGGAATCATGTATTTCATACAGTGCTGATTTTGTACAGATTTTGAAGGAATCAGAATGTGTATCAATGTACATTGAAATTTCAGCAAACCCGGTGTGGCTGTATAATTGTATCTGATACACCAACCTCGTGAGACATTTGGAAGAATCCTGTGTGGAACAAGGTGGCTTTGTTCCGTTTTTGGCGAATGTTTGAGCATCCAAAGATGATCAATGTAGATTAGCATTCATAACTATAAAGGCACTGGAATAATATATAAGCCGGAAGCGGGTGCGAGCTTTGACTTACTTCTTTTATGAAATCCAACACCTCACACACTCAGTTCGAGGATGAATGTGATACTCACCAGCTCTTGGGAGGTCCGGTCCTGTTATTTGGGTATAGCATCTTTGTGGTGATCACAATCACAATGATTACCAAGGATTTTTGAAGAAGGGCTCTCACCTCATTCTAAAACTATACGCCCCCCAGACCCTCTCTAAAACGGGTTTTGTAACAGCAGTTGAACGTCGAACCACTTTCAAGCACATAGAAACAGTGAGCCCGAGAGAGAGAGAGAGAATCCCCCAGTGGGCTGTGAGGATGGGAAGAAACAGAGGATCACATCATTGCTGTCAGCACTCAGAGATGTTCTCAGCATGAATTGAAATTATATCCATTGCAGAAGATCAAGACAGGCTCGGGCTGCCCAGCAATCTCCAAAGACTGCCAGTCGCAATGATCCCTTAATTTCTCCATGAAGTTCAATGAACTTGGAACTACAGTTGGATAGCTCACACTGCATCAGGCTGGTGGACACCCAAACCCTATGCATTATGAACAATATGCATTGCTGGGTCTGTCACAATACTGTGACATGTGTGACATGTTCAATATTTCGACCTTTGTGTGGAGATTTTGAGTGTCAAATTAACTGATTTCACACATAATTGTATGCAAGTGTGGCCAGCTACTTAACAAGTTTCACAGCCTTGATGAATTTTTCAACTTACGATATATTCCCAACCATGACATAACCATCTCCAAATGGAGACAATTCGACCAAATGGGCTAAACCTTGCCTAAATGGTTGAATTTTGAGATCTTTTAGTTAAGACATGCATTTTGAGCCTCAGAACTCCCAATTTGGCTCTAAACACGGTATGATTTTGCTCAAAAAATGCATAAATGTGACCCAAAACCTTATGCATTATGCATTGAGAGGAAATTGCATAAAATACCAGCCTACCAAGTCGGTGGATGCCCAAATCCTAATGCATTGTGACCTAATGCATTGTGAGCTATCCGACTGTACTTGGAAGCTGTCGAGAACACGTGGCGCGAACGGAGCGTGGCCATCTCTTGATCATGATCATGATGATGCACTTCTCTTCCAAGTTCCTGACAGCCACATGATGACATCAAATTGCCGTGGGCCCAAAATCTCAACTAAAATCTCTTGAACATACGCTCCGCAACGAAATTGCTCACGAGGAAATGCCACTACAGACATTTGTTAAACCAATGTGAAACTCGGACCCAAATTTTTATGTAAATGGAGATTTCGTATCTTCGCAGCCTTTGTTCTGTTCCGATGATCCCCGATACGTACGTAATAGATTGTGTCGCAATGATTTCTCACAGGCTCTCCCTTTTCCACTCCTTTGTGCATCTCAATGCCCGCCTATGGCATATCCATTCTTTTAATCCCGCTGTCTTTTGCGTCGTGTATCCAAGCTCTTGCAGTGCGTCTATCTAAGGCATCCCAATTCCACGTTGATGTCCGGCACAGGTTCTGCTGCCCCTCTACGTCTATCCAGGAACAAACTGCGCGGCTTGGACGTCCGTTTTCTCGGCGTGAGTGGTTCTAACCTATCCCTCTCTAACTCGAACCCATATCCTCCTAGTATATCCGCACATTTGACTACAACCTTCTATATCGTCGTAAATCCGAATAGTGGGCCAGGCTCTGGTGGATCGCAACCCGACGAGAACTTTGTGACATGTATTCCCCAGCTACAACCCTCCGGCAGTCAGACGATTCTTTTGGGATACGTCGACGTTAATGCTCCAACATCTGGAAGCGTAGTTGGGGATATAGACACCTACGCCGGATGGGACAGCTCATACCGGCCTACCGGGATTTATCTCGATGACATCTCACCCACTGCCGATCTCGTCAGTACATACCAAAGTTATGTATCACACGCAACATCAGATGGCTTCACATTCGTTAGTCTCTTTCGAAGAGACTTTGGCCGTCCGCTAATCCAGCATACCAGACAGCATTGGACCCTGGCGAAGCGGCTTCGTCGGCATATTACGACATGGTCGACCTCGTCAATACCTATGAAACTTCATATTCGTCCTTCACTCCCGCTTCGCTGTCCGGCACTCTGTCAAAGCAATCCGTTATACTAACAAACGCGCCCTCGACTGGTGCCTACAGTTCGGTCATATCAGAGCTTGAGAACATGGGAGTCGCAGCTGTCTACATCTCGGATGTTTCGGACAGCAGTCCAGACCTTCCCATCCAATTGTCGGAATTTGTGAGTGAGGTCGCGAGTGTCGGAGGGGTGCGTGATATGTTCTTCGTATCCGTGTATTCTTATTGTATGAGTAGAGTTCGACATCTGCCGGATCGACTTCGGGATCCTCCTCCGGTTCTACCACATCTTCAGGCGAAGCATCTTCAGGCTTCACATCCTCAAGCTCAGCATCCTCTGGATCCAACTCCTCCGGAACTACGACCTCATCGAACACCGTCAGTCTTTGCGACGCCTTTTTAGAAATTCACGCTAACTCGCTCATAGGCTTCGACGCCTTCTAGTTCTCTTTTACCTTCCTCAAAAGGCTCTTCGTCACAATCGACTTCCGTAAAAGGCGTCAGTCGAAGCTCTCCTGTTTCTTTGATTCACACGCAACGTTCTATTGACAGGGTATTGCAACATTTTCGGGCCAATCCGAAACGTCTACCTCTTCTTCCACATCCTCTTCGGGTACTACTGACCAAGTACGAGACATTATCTACATATAACAGGGGCGCAAACGATCTAACATCTCTCAAGTCTGCATCCGCAGTCCATAACGCACCTCCCATAGCCGCTATCGTAGGCGGTGTTCTGGGTGGTCTAGTTTTCCTCCTTGCTAGCCTCCTTATTCTCATGTGCCTGCGGAGGGGACGCAAGGGGCCAGTATCAGGTAAGTCCAGGGACACAACGATGCTCTCCGTGTGTAACATTACATTTCGCAGCGTCGCCCGAGGCGGTATTGCCTTTTACTACGGAGCACAACACAGATGCACCAGTTTCCAGTCCTCCGTCGACTTGGAATAGCGATGTCAAGGCCCCCATGACCGAAGCGCCCTCAGACCTGGCCGACCATTCCACCGCCAGCAGTTCATACCCCTCAACGGCCAGACTGTCTGCGGCGCCTACATATGGCAGAGAATGGGAATCACGGAGGACCCTGACTGAGGCGTCGTCAGAAGAAGCGGAGCATGCGGGCGATTATTCCACGAGAAGAATGTCATACCCCTCAACAGCCAGACTGTCCGCGGCGCCTACATACACGGCGCCCCCTCCATCATATTCGGCCGACGAATAACTTTTATTGCGTTATGTGCACCGTTTCAAGTAGGTTGTTCACGTTGTTGAACTTTATGAACTTCTCATTTTGTACTTCGTGCGAAATATATGTGTGTATCCTACCTCAAGCGTGGCCGGATTGAGGGCAATTCGACACGTGTACGAGCGCACAACTCATTGAACGACAGTGCCGATTCTCTCTGTCCTTGCGGAAATAATTAATAACCCGTGGGTGCAATCATATATTGATTCCGGTCCGAGCACAACGTTCCCGTATAAGAGATATTTGAGACTCTGCGTGTCATGTCAGGCGGCAGAGAATGACGAATATGGGTACCCACGGAGAAGTAAACAAGTTGACTCAAAGGCCGAGATCGCGGCGCCAGCCCTCGAAAGAAATGCCCTCAGATTCACTTCTTCTTCACGTGGGGATGTCGTACGGAGCGAATTCAACACGCCGATTTCCTCTAAGAAGACGCAACTGGCGGCCATCCACACGGTCTGCGTGATTAAATTATGTGAGCCGTAATTGGACAGTGCCTTGGAAGCACGCACCCCCATGATTGGATTGATATATCGGAAATTGCGCAAAGGTACGGCCGCGATTATGCCCAGCACCGACCGTGCTGCTGCGAGACGCTTGCGCTTTGCAATCACGTCCGTCTGCGAAAAAATGCTGTGCAGGCGCAACGTCGCGGAATGCGCAATACTGTGAGCAACGACAAGGGCCCGAGTCATCGCCGGCGTCGGGTTCGAGATCCGGTTTGGAGGGACGAGCGCGTCGCGAAATCCGTCGATCAAGTCGTCCAGACGCGTGAATTCGTTGCGGAA
The DNA here is from genome assembly GCA_029448575.1 of Mycena maculata. Taxonomy (NCBI): domain Eukaryota; kingdom Fungi; phylum Basidiomycota; class Agaricomycetes; order Agaricales; family Mycenaceae; genus Mycena; species Mycena maculata. The sequence continues at coordinate 342,521 of JARJLG010000069.1, read as the reverse complement.
GTTCGAAGCGAGTCCGTGGGGCATACCTGGGCGAGATTGTGAGTATATGTGCTGGTTTCTTTGGCACTAACTACCTGGCCTCCACGACCGTGCAAGGCCGTCCGCGCGCTGCCAGAGGAGGGACGCCTTGGCGAACATGGCAAGGGTGGACATGTCTTCATTGACCACGTGCGCGCCGTTGACAAATTTTTGGATCGTCTGACTGTAACGGGCGCTGCGTGCGAGTCGACCCTGAAATTCTGAGTCAGTACAGAGATATAGGGAGTCCAAGTGCCTCCTCACCTTGGCGTAATCATCGACTTCGAGCGGCCAGGGGGTATCCACCATGGCCATGTTATCTCGGTGGGCGAACCCTGGGTCCTCACTGAGAGCGACTGCCCAACACTTATCCATGATCATCACCGTCCACCAGGCGTGAACGCGCTCTCCCTCCTCCACACCGTCCATAGGGGCAATATTTCTGGTGAAGAAAGCTTGTCCGAACGCACGAGGTGTAATGAGCTGCTCAGACTGAGTGATATCGCGGTGGCAGCGTGGTATTTCCCCTCCAAGACGCGTCCAGACGCAAAGAAAAAAATAAGAAAGGAGAATTTCGGCCTGGAGGGTATCCATAACCCGTCGTGGATGACTATCTGAGAGACCTCTACTTGTGAGGTCCAATGCGCGAGCGAGAAATACAGGTTCTTGAGCGGTTAGGTTTTCCTGGTTTGACAGGCGCAGTCCCCAGAGATAGACTGTTATTAGGAGCGCTGGTGTCGGCCGGGAGTGGTGACCTATTTGAATGGTGCGAGGGCGGATTTGCGGAATCGCGAAGGGTTCATGAAAAACCCGAATTCCGAACCGTAGGGCAGAAAAATGACAATGCTGTCACACATCAGGAATGAATGAGAAGTTGGTTGCTGAGGTGCTCTACCAAATCTGTAGGGGGCTCGCCAGCGGCTACTGAAAGGCCTCTAAGTCTTTGTTTTACAAATCAAGGCAGAGGGAGAGCGTACGAGGTGTTATTATCTGATCTATCTTGCTGCTGGAGGCATGATATGGTTGATGCAGTGAGACGTCGCGTTGGATTCTGGGTCGACGAGGATGTTCAAGGTCGTCAATACGATTCTGAAGACGGTCGATGTTCAGTTGCAAGATATGGGCCGTTGCTCGCTTCCCGTTGTCGGTGTATTTGCACTCCTCCTCCCTGTAGAGGTGACTACATTGGGAGTCCACGCCATTCTCGTCACTTAGTTACTTCGGCTAATGTTGCGAACTTTGATGGGAAGTACTGTAAATCTGTGAAAGTTCGTGAGTTTGATGGTTTTCTGTGAATCTTCGTGAGTTAGTATTCTGGGCTTGTCAAACGGCGACTGCTCGGCGTGACATCACAGATTGATGGATATGCCGAGTTGGCCGATTAGGTCCGGTTAGAGGTTTGGGGTTAGTGGTTTGGGTTAAGAGGTTTGGGTTAGTGGTTAGTGGTTAGGGTGGTTAGGGGTTAGTGGTTAGGGGTTAGTGGTTAGTGGTTAGTGTTAGTGTTAGTGTTAGGGTGAGGGATCTATATAAAAAAACACGCTCGGCTTGTGTGAAGGAACAGTGATGGCCGATCTTCCGAGTTCTTGAACGTACAGCATTGAACTTACGAGCTTTCACAGGATAGCATCAAACTCACGAACTTTCACAGATTCCCATCAAAGTCACGAAGATTCATAATGCTACGCGAAGTAACTAAGTGACGAAGGTGACTACTACTCCTACATTGGCCACACGGCAGATTTCCGTCGCATTTCTGCCTCGAAGTCAGCAATCGGTACGGGGAAGATGAACGCCATACTCTTTTGCGCCTTCTGCAGTTGAAGCAGGCTTGACCGCGTTGAAGCTTCCCGCTATCGGGAGACGCTCTTGAAGCCGAAGTCATAATTAACAAGAAGTAACTTGTATGTGTACGAGTTGTGGTGTCTTGTGATAAGGCCCCTCAACGTAGCTACCTTCCAATTTCGGCGACGTCGGATCCTTCGCCCGTAATGGAATGACGAGTTGTTATGGATACTCAGTACATAAAGTTACCTACCCTCGATTTCCCTTTCTATATTTGACGCTCACGACTAGTAACGAATATATCTATCTTTGTTTGTACTCCCCGGCCCGGTTGAGTAGTTCAACATGATAGCCAGATCCGGCAATGAGTCGTCTTGGTCTCACATCGAGTCAAGACCTCGTAAATGAGTCAAATTAGTCGTTTAGTAAGCTACGTAGATCTCAGCTATAAATAATGAGGGCGAAGGAATCGGCACTCTTTCTTGAATACGAACTCCCATCTGCTTGATTTCCTCTTGTGTGATTTAAGTCTTACAAGTGCTGGTGTCCCATGTCTCTTGGAGCAAAATGATTCGTAGGCAACAGCATCCTGCATCCCTACTGAGTTGCTGCAGTAAGTTGAGGTGAAGACTCACCGTTAAGAATTAGTTGAACTCTAACAAAGATCAGTTCCATACGTTTTACTCCTGTAGCCAGAGACTACACCTAGGTTCTCGAGCAGGTATAGTTCTACGCTACTTCGAATTATTACCCTGGTCTCTAACATTGGTGGACACATTGGGAAATTCTGTCAAAGAGTTTCCCTCAGAGATATTAGTGACATTCAAAGTTAGCCCTATTTGACTTCCTGTTTGCGCCCCTAGTTGCTCCCTTTTTACACTTTTGGTGCTAAAATTGGCAAAAAGGGACCGAGTAGGAGGTCAAGTATGAGCCAAATAGGAGCATATTTGAAACCCCTGGGTTCGGATTTTGCAACCAGGAAGCAAGTAGGAGAGTTTTCCTACTTGTTTGAACGCACTCAAGCGAAGATCATAAACAGACAACACAAAGTGGGATAGTAATGTGGGCAGTACTACAATTTATAAGCAGAAAACATGATTTTCGATGCAGAAATTTAATTTTGGTTGAGCAGGGATGCAAGAAGAAAATCCGAGTAGGAGCACAAGTAGGAGAATTTTGCAACCAGGAACTACATGTACTCCTGTTTGCAAATTTCTCCCTACTTGCTTCCTTTTTGCATCTCCTGGTTGCCTTCCTGGAAGCAAACAGGAAACAGACCAGGAGCGCAAAAAGGCACCAAGTAGGGGAACTTTGAACAGCACTATTGACTCACCACCGCAAGGGATTTAAGATGGATGGATCAAGTGACTCAAACCCTATCTATCCTATCTCTCCAGAGGCAACATCGCCAGGTGATATCGGCATGGCACCTTGGATCCGATTGCCATGAGCCAGTGGATCCACCTTTCAATTCAGATCACAAAGTGTTCGAACGAGAACGTGTAGCCCACATTCGGTGGGAGAGGAAATGGTTTAGGTAACAGGTAGGTTTCAAATTCTTCCAGTACTTCCTCTTCCATCCTCGATGTTCCCGGAAGACGGCAACCATCAAGCCATTGGGAATCATACCAAATTCCTTTTGGCCCCATTGCAGGACTATAATCGAGGTTATGTAATATCAATGGACCCTGATGAAGGCAACCATTTTCAAATCTTGGATCTGCCTACGCTCCGCTTTCTTCACAAGATCCGACGCAATATAGCCATTTCAAGTCGAAGAGATGAATGTGTGCAGAAGGGTATTGTTGGACTAGTGAAGCCAGCGCTAAAGGACATGAAGGTAGCCACGAGAAGACTACATCGGGATGTATTTCCCATTGAACTTGACCTCTTGGATCCACTTCTCATCTAAGTTGAGACAAATCGAATCTACCATGATTCCCTTCAGCCTGCAGAGACCAGGACCACGTATCTACTGTCTCAGCCTCAGTACCAGCAGTTGACAACCTTCCTGTTTTTTTTTTGCGCGCGGACTCGCAGCCAAATCATTCAGGATGGCTGGAAGAGAGGTACCTGAAGTTTCCTACTTTGTGAATACAGGTCAGGTTTCGTTATGGCTGAACGAGAATGACTTCGGAATCTGTAGCGTATGCTTCAGGTTGGAGGTAGAACATTTTCTGTGGGATTGTGACCAGGTTTTTGACTACGAGAGACACATGCCACGGAGTGTTTTGGAAATTATTCCAGAGCTTACAATGAGCAACTCGGTATCCAAAATGGGTTCCAACCTTCATTCAAAAGTTTTATCCCTTGCCTGTTTTCCAAAGCCTCTGCCGCATATGTCAAACTCAGCCAGCCAAGCTGCAGATGTTGGGGAAAAGGATGGTGAAGTGGCTAGGATAATTGCGCCACAAGTACCAAAGCCAATGGTATCATCCAGGGTTCCCAGTATGCCAGTCTAGCAAGGTCCTCTATTCAAGTCGATACTGATGAATAGGAGTTCTCATTCTATGAAGGTCCTTATTGGATAAAAGCCTCTTTGTTCATGTGAACATGCTTATTTGCATGAGATCTTCCGACTTCTTGTGAGGTCTTGAAAGATCTTCCCAGATTCTCCAAGATGACCAAGATATTTCAAGATCGGCAACTTGTTGGTGCGTGATTTGCATGACATCTTCGAAGATCTTTCACCTCTTAAGAATCTTTCAAGCTCTTGTACCAAATTCCAGCTTCATTTGAACTGTTTTCTTTTTAGTCTTTCTCTCAATGTCTTCCAAGATCCTGGACACACGAGGCATACACAAAACTGGCCTCTCCTTGCAAATCTTTTCATTTCTTGTGAGGCCACCCACTGGTTGAACTATTCAAGTTTTTGCGAGCAAATCCATGAACACACTTTGCGTTCGAGTGGTGCCGATCACGGCCATTTCCAAATGTCACCACTTCCCAAGTAAGCTCGAACGTTCCATGCACCGTCTGACCATACAAAAATCTGAAATGTCAGATGTCAAGATACACAACTATATATTCTTGATTTTCTTTTGAGTTTGCACTCTGCCTTCAAATCCAGCCGAGAACACGCGAGAAGGAAAAGGTTTAAACTCCGCGCGCACTGATCAATCAATTTTTATTGTATCGCCCAAAGTTTTTTTTTTTTTTTTCTTTGGAGCATTGGGTCTGAACCTAACGATACTCAGGCAGCAGAAGCATTCCGAGTCGTCCGCTTGTATTTCTGGTTGTGGACCAGATGTTTCCGGGGAAGGTGTCCAGGAGGAAATGCCATTACACACAATAATTACAAGTGTGGGACTCCAGCCTCAATATATTAACCAATGCCATTTTTCACAGTATACGGCTGTATAGCCACTAAAACCCCCTTTGTATAAGTCCAATCATCCGGCAGTGACTCTTCATTTAAAAGCAGACCACTCCAGGTCCAAATCTGATCTTGTCTGTCAAGATCCGATCTCGACTCATGGATGTGTTAACGGATCACAACCATTGGGTGCAAATTCCAAGCTCTGAGTGGTATTGCCCAAATTAAATCCAGACCTTGACACTGAGTTCCCCCGCTCCTTGACCAGAATCAAGTACGTACAATGCACGAAAAAAGAACCTAGATCTTGAAAGGAGTAAGACATCTTCGGCAAAGTTGCTTGCGTTGACATCAAGTCTTTGCAGATCTCACCTGAGATCTTGCAAGATCTCGGCCAAAACAAGAGGGTCTGGGAAATTTTCCATGATGGTGCAAAATCTTAGAAGATCCTCCAAGATCTGGGACTAACTTACAAAGTGCGTGAGATCTTGCGCTTTCTTGAGTGTTCTTGCAAGATGTCCCCCTTGCAATGCAAAATCAGTAGTTTTGTCCAACAAGGTCCCTCAAATCATTCAATTCATCCCCGTGTTTCATGGGAAGGGATACCGACTATTCACTTATCACATGCCACTGCAATGGCGAATCTAGGGAGATCTAGGGCAAGCGCAACAGTTCCCGGTCTCAGGGACTGGTTCACGTGTTTATCCTAATTTCCGGATGCCTGCGGATACCCGTCGTTTCACCTAAGTATGGGGGTAGGTAGGTAGGTAGAATTACACGGCACGGTCCCACTCAGGAACGCCGGTTTCGGGAAGTATCCCAGAGTACTACAGGCAATTATGTACTCCATCATCCCCGACCTCAGGTATCTTCCAAGCCGAGCTCACAGTGATGTATTACCCACCGCTAATTAGCTACCTACCACAGTCCTACCACCTTGTACCAACGCCGCTAATTAGCGATCTTAAATGATAAGTATCACCCCACTGGCTTACCAGCCACCCATTTTCATTTGAAAGGGATTGGCAACCATGTGCCAGAGCTCTCGTGCGCCCGTCGTGAGCTCTCTATCCGCATTTCTATGACAGCGATCAGAGGCCTTTGATCGCTGGTCAACGTCGTTAGTCTGAATCAATTATCGGGTCTCGTACCTGTCAAAAAAATGATCAACACGTGAATTCACGTGGTTTCAACTATATAAACTAAAAAATTTCGACTGGAGTCTGAGTATGGCGGTCCGGATGCACTCTTATTCCCTCCCCGCAAACTTTTGACCCCGCCCCGCAAACTTGCCTTTTTTGGTGTCCCCGCGCGCGAATTTGGTAATTTGATCCCGTCAACATGTTTTGCGCGGTCGGCATCTTCCGCCCCGCGCGATTTTGGCCCCGCGCACACGCAAAACCGAACTTCCGCGCGCGCGCGCGAATTTTCTTTGGTGGTCCTTCCGCGAAAACATTGATGAGCAAAGGTCTGAGATTAGATTCTAGATAAGTAAGGTACGTAATTTTCTCTCAATTGACATGAGGTTTTCAATCATTTGATAAGTGTCCTGTTGGACTCAGGGCATATCTTTGACCTTCAGAACTCATTTTTGAACTAGGATTTCAACTCCATCAAAGGAGCAGAATCTTCCAGATCACCTCAAGATAGAACGAGTATTGGAAGCCAACCATTATGAGAAGAAACCCCTACTTATCTATCTGGTTCCCTGAAAACCGACATTTGAACAGCTAATTCGAGCAATCATAGCACCCAGAGAGGCCCGGGTCAAGGGTTTGAAAAATTCTCAGCCAACCCTGAATCCAACTCATGCCCACCTCGGTCGGGCCTGGGTCAGACCTGGACTGGGCATGGGTAGGGCTTGAGCTTGAGCCCAATCCAGGACAACACTAGAGGTATTAGAGGAAGGTGAAATTCTCCGAGAGGCAGATGATTTAATTATCGGCAGAGAGCTTGAATTGGGTAGTTACTAGGAGAAAATATGAAATTAAGATGTGTGCAATTGAAGTCCCGTGAATGAACAGAGTGGGTATTCAATGGGAGATGTAGCAGGAGGGAGTGAGTGAAAGGAGGCCAAGGGTGACAAATGACTGGATGAATAATAGGATTGATCATTAAAGTTGAATGTTCACGTAGTTCAACAGCGACGCCAGATGTTAGAAGTTGCCCTCGGGATGCACCTCGGCTTCCCCAATCGAGTTCTGAAGGTCGAAGATATGCCCTGAGTCCAACAGGACACTTACCAACTGATTGAAAGCCTCATGTCAATTGAGAGAAAAAATCAACTGGGCCGGGGCTTAAGCCCAAGCCCGACCCGACCCAAACAACACAAAATACCATTCACACTCTCGTAATTACGTACCTTACTTATCTAGAATCTGATCTCAGACCTTTGCTCATCAATGTTTTCGCGGAAGGACCACCGAGGAAATCCGCACGCGTGCGTGGGGCCAAAATTGCGCGGGGCGGAACATGCCGTCCGCGCAAAACAGGTTGATGTGATCAAATTGCCAAAATTGCGCGCGGGGATGCCAAAAAAGGCAAATTTGCGGGGTGGGAATAAAAGTGCATCCGGACCGCCATATGAGAGACTACAACGTCATTGTCCACGACGATAACGATACTCCTAAAATCGTGAAAAAAATAAGGATTATGGGTGAGATAACTAGCGTACAGTTGGCAAGGTGAATAAGGGAAACACGACAGTAGGACTGCACATTCTCTCTGCATTCGTGGTATCCCTGTGATAGGGCCCTGCTGCCGGCTGCAACGACCCCACCGGTATTCCCATGTGGAGGGGCTGCAGGCACTGTTCATGAGCTTGGCCGAGCACGTAACGATGCACACGGACCGCCTCACCACGCCCTGGGCCTGAAGAACCACCCCCGTCCTTCCCATCACCGTACCTCCCTTCTTCGTCCTGCCATCTCACACACAAGCGCACTGCCCAGCTCATTCAGCACCACCCGCAACTGCTCCTCCCCCCTCTGCATGGGGCACAGCTGCTGCGCCAGGCTCGTGATGTTGGTCTCGAGCGTGGCTGTCGTGGCAGCATGCACAGCGCAGTGAGCGAGGCATACAGTGATGTCATGGTTTGATGTGTGAATTTCCTGCATGCAAGTTAGTTGTCTGAGACACGCGGAAGCAGACGAGATGCGAGAGGGAGTAAAAGCAAAACCGCACTTATAGGTCCCCACTGCACTCCGGTAGTTCACCTGCACCTGTTCCGCCAGTGGCAGTAAGCGTCTGCGTGGCCACGAGCTACGGGTTGGAGACATCGAACTCGCCCTGCAGACCCGCAACGTGCACCTTGAGCACCGTGTTCTCATCCCCAAACGTATCCACGAGCGCTGCGACCTGCACCTTGCCCTGCGTGAGTGCATTGAGCAGGCTGCCAGGCGCGTCAACAAGCATTGCACGACGCTCTTCACTGACGCAGACACAGGTGGCTCGTGGCCCCAGAGGCACCGCATGAGCACCGTGCATTCGCTCACTTCGTCCCCTCCCGTGCCTAGGCCACCACGTGCCCAAGAAGCTGCTCCTCCTTGTGCACCAGTGCTTATGCCTCGACCATGGCGCACATCTGCTGCCGTGTGACGTCGCCTGCGTGAGCACGCAGGATGGGTAGTAACATGTGTGCTCCGTAGGAAAAAAATGCTGGGCTGAAGAAAAGTCAATACACAATACACGAGCACGGTGTGTCTTATTATGCCGCACCTGTGAAACTGTGTCGAAACTTCTTCACCCTAAATGTCGGGTCTTGCGGCCGCTGTCACGAAGTATTCATGCAGATCCAGAAAGTGTTTCCATGCCAAGTTTCGGTTGATCCAGGACGAGAGGATAGGGGCATGCATGTATGAGTGGGGAAAACAGATATTGAGCCCGGACTTGCAGGAATGCACGTTGGCAGCGTCGGAATGGTAGCCAGAAAAGACATCAGATAATCCCGGTTCTGTTGGAACGCGCACTGACCACTTAGGGCCTGATCGGGTGCCCCAGAATTCCACCAGAATTTTAACAAAATCTAGTATGGACATAGATTTCATCCCCAAACCACCCTATAATCTTCAATACGGTCATTCTATGAACATTTGAGCATTGGGAGAGGCACAAAAAATGTGGTGTAAAATCTTGCACAGATTCTGGGGATGGTGCCACAGATTCTCAGTTCAACTACAGAATGTGTTGAATATTTTGAACCCTTGTGTTTGCCTCCCCTTCGTCACATCAATATTTGAGAACACACGTGTATTTCCCATTCTAGAACAGTTTAGGGACAAATGATGTGGGAAACATACTACAGACGAGATTCTGGGGCACCCGATCAGGCCCTTATTAACCAGACTGGTTAAGTGGTCAGTGCGCGTTCCAACAGAATGCCAACCCCGCGATCACGTGGGCACTGGACTAGCGCGGCTGAGTTCAATCCCCGTGGCTGTGAGACGGTCACAGACCGATCCCGGTGGGCGACGAACCGGTTCCCTCAGCACAGACCCACTACCACGTTAACAGCTGGCCAGTGGCCTGCCTTCAGAGAGGGAGGAGCACGGATGTTTCACACCACGGTTAAAACCGGGGTTGGCATTTTGTTGGAACGTGCACTGACCACTTAATCCAAACTTAACCCCAGTCTGGTTAAGTGGTCAGTGCACGTTCCAACAGGTTCCCATGGATCAAAACCGATGGAAAATGGGGGAAGTGCTGCCAGAGACCATACCATTCGAAATCTCGAGAAGAAGGAGATGGATGAGGGTGACGGGGTGGTTTGAGCGTGGGAAAGCGTGAAGAGGGAGTGTCACGCGTGTGACTGCAGCACACGGAGCCGGACCGCGAGCCGAACCCGTCTTGGAAACAGAAAGTGTACACTAGTATGGGACTCAGGGGCATCGGAATTTAAGTCTGAGACTGTAGAATCTCTCGGATAGGTAACCCTGACTGAATGTTGTCCAAAAATTAATGAAATATCAACATCTAAAATTCGGAGATTTCTTGGAAACACAGGAAATGGCTGCAATGAACACAGGTGAATTACCATTTGATTGTTCTGACATGATGTATGAATTTAATGAAGCTAGCCGTGTTCGAAAATATATTCGTTTCCATACTAAGAGCTTGTCAGACCAGATTTCACCAAATTTGGCTTGGTAACTGAAGAAACGGTCCGGATAATAAGCAAGCATCATTCATTTTGGGGTTCAGAGTCAATAAACCGACTCAGGGACCTTACCCGTCCTCAAAAATATCCAGGCTCGTGTGCTCCAAGAAGGTGCAGAAAAGGTGCCCGTTGACAAGTATAAGCTCTATATTACATCACACCACCGTTTGACTTGTTTCGAGTCTCCAACTTCAAGTTAATCCCTTCAGTCCAGCAATGATCCAGAATATTCATTGACGTAACTTTGTATGTTCTTTATGTTTTAGGAGTCTTACAGCACTTTGAAGAGTCACATTCAAGTGTTTTTATGGTGATACACTTTAGCTTGGTGATGCCGAGATTGGTGTCGGTGAGTCAAACAAGTATGCTATTTTTCATTTTGAAGGGCCATAGAAAAACTCGGGGGTACTAACCGAGTTCGAAAATATATAATTCCAGGGGCTGGAGGGTGTCACGATTAAGCAGGCTATCTAATCGGACAACGCCTTATCTCGTTATCTAAGTGCCAGGATAAGCGCTGGTCTATTTAAACATCGAGGCTATGCTTGAGCCATCAGTGATCGGACAGCCAGGGATCGGGTTCTCACAGGAACATGCCGATGAAGCACGACGGATTGGTGATCGGACAGCTGACAGGTGTCATGCTGCGGACATGTGGAGTATGCATGGGCATTACTCAGAACACATGGCTTCAGGACGTTTCTTACTCAGAACACACGGTTCTAGCATGTTTATTACTCAGAACACATGGTTATGGTGCTTGTAGCACATGGACGCTCTATTGTATATATTATTAGCACTAGTTACATAGCCACAGTTGAACAGTATAAGTAGTGTAGCTAGTTGCCTGTATTCCTTAGTCTTTTATTCCATCATTCTTCGAGCCTCACTCTTACCTGCTACATCTGAGAACGCAACGTGCGACCTCTCAGACTAGTACTTGAGCCTTGAGCGTGACATAATAAAAGACTACCCTTCATACCTTCGTACCGCCCCTACCCTCCGACCTCCTTTCCCTTTCCCCCCATCCCTCTATCCACTACTTGGATTCGTACCTCTACTTGGACTCTCGTATTTGAAGTTCCATTTCCATTACTCCCCACCCGCCGATTCTCTACCTCGTCCACAGCGAGTCTAAACAAGTGCAGCACCAGTCGTTTTCGGTTTACCGAACAGACAGACGCTAGGCCACGGGAAACGTTGAGTCCGTCCCAAGCCACATAGCAGTCGCAGGAGTGCCAGCCGGACCTTCGGGGAAGACTGCCTCGCTATCGCCGGGGGTGTTGTAGAAGACCCGGGGTAGTTCTGTCGCAAGAGACCGTTGCGATTCCACCAACCGCTGAGTGCGGATTCGTACCAACACAGTGACCTTCCGCGCCCCATCCACCTCCTCTTCGTCGGGAACCTCATCCCCGTCGACCTCCTTATACCGCTCCGCCGAACTTCCTACCTTTACCCCGTTCGACCGACTTTACGCCGCTCTCGCCCAACCACCTTACCAACCACCTCGCCCGTCGCTCATATCACCAATGGCCGACGAAGACCAGAACCAGGGCACCACCTCTCACATGCCCGCCATGGACCTCGACCCCGCCCCGAGAGAGACTAGGTCCTCTCGGATCACCCTCGCCCGCCTCCCCCCCAATTTCGACGGCTCTGACAAGAGCAAGTGGGAGACTTTCCTCGACGCCTTCTTAATTACCTATGGGCGTACGACTCGGAGTTCGACTCCGAAAAGAAGAAGATCGCGTTCACCCTATCGTTATTGGGGCGAACCGATGGTGCCTCGTGTCCAGCCACCAATTGGGCACGTAATTGGCGAAAGCGCATGCTGCGCGAGGGGCTTGACAGCCTCTACCACTTCGATGATCTGATCTCGGATCTAGAAGCGACGTTCCAGGACAAGAACGTCAAGCAGACGGCGCACATGCGCCTTACGACAACTCGGCAGGGAAAGACTCCCCTGGCCGACTTCATCCAGGCGTTCGAGCTGAACGCCGAGGAAGCGGGGTACGCCCCGAACGACAAGGACACCCCCCACAACACCTTCCTAGTGGAAACACTAGAAGGCCTCGTCGAGGAGGCGGTGCGCACCCAGCTGTATGCGGGTGGAATTGAGGTCCCGGAGGATTACGCGGGACTCAAGAAGAGGCTGACGGCGATCAGCCGGGTCATGGAGCGGGGGAAACTCCGAGCGGCTCAACAGAGCCGGATGTTCTGGGCCCCGGCGCGCGCACAAGCGCCGGCTGCCAAGACATCACCAGGGTTCGGGCCGGCGCCCAACCTCGCGAAGAAGATCGGGCCGGGGGAGACCGCCCCGATGGATGTGGACCGCGCGCGGCAGACGCCGCGCGTTTTTAAATGTTACAACTGTGGCAAGGAGGGCCACATGAAGCGGGAGTGCCCGGAGCCTCCCAAGTCTAAATTCAATATCCGGTCCTTCAAGACCGATGACCACTCGCAGGAGGACCTGCAGGCTCTCGCAGCCGTCCTTCGCGAGAAGGGTTTTTAAAGGGGCCCCCGCTTGCGGCCAAAGCCGGGCGCCCTGCGGACACGGACAAAGTCGCTCCAACGACGAACATTATGCCTACCAACGTTTTTACTTTACTGCCCGAACTTAATATTAGCAATGTAGTTACCAACCCGGCTGATGATATTTATACTCCAGAAAATACTAGTCTACGAAAGAGTATAAACGATTTCCTAGTAGCTAGTGTAGAAAACAAACAAAAAATACGTATCTTGGAGAATCAGAATCGGAAACGTAATTTAAAGAATCACAGAATAGACGAAGTAAATAAGCGTTGGAGCGCATTCAAAAAGGCCCCTGGAACCCAAACCAGTGTGAAAAATAGTGCGACGAAAAAGGACGGCGATGCCGTGAGGGCTCAATCCCAGGATCGGGAGGAAGCGCCCAAACAGAAGAAAACACGCGTGACGCTGAGTCAGAAGAAGACACAGGCGGCGCAGAAGCTGGCACAGCCTGAGGATCGGCTTGCCAAGGAGATGAAGGAAATCCAGAAGCAGAGGCGGCACCACGAGATGCTAGTTCCCGTTACGCTGACTGCGTTGGACACCGGGAAGACGCGCGCTGTCAAGGCTCTTCTTGATAACGGTTGCACTACCACATGCATCGATCGAGATTATGCCAAGGCAGAAGGCTTCGAGCTCCAGGAGCTTGACGTGCACATTGTCGCCCGCAACGCAGACGGAACGGAGAACACCCGGGGAAAGATCACTCACTACGTTGAGTTGATGCTTTCGGTCGGACCCCACGTTGAGCGCCAACGGTTCTTGGTCACAGGACTAGGCAAGGCTCGCGTGTTCATCGGGTACGACTGGTTGTTCAAGCACAACCCCGAGGTGGATTGGCGATCACAAAAGATCGTGTTCAGTCGCTGCCCACCCGAGTGCAACATGCACGGCACGGAATACCGGACTGGATTGTCCGCGGAGGAAGAGAAGTTGCAAGACGGCGAGTCGATCCTATTGGTCGACTTTGCGGAACAGATCGATCTGCGTGCGCGAGGATCACAGGCGCAGCAGATGGCAGAGGAAGCGAATCGTGGGAAGGAGCGCATGACCGAAGGGAAGGTCCCGGAGGAGTACCACGAGTTCGTGAAGGTGTTCGCGAAGGAATCGTTCGACGCCATGCCCGAGAAAAGGCCGTGGGATCACGCAATCGAGCTAAAGCCAGGATCAAAGGCTGTAGATTGCAAGATATATCCGCTCTCGGTCACGGAACAGGGGAAGCTGAACGAGTTCCTGGAGGAGAACTTGAAGAGTGGGAGGATCCGCCCGTCGAAATCGCCGATGGCTTCGGCGTTCTTCTTCGTGAAGAAAAAAGATGGCAGCCTGAGACCAGTCCAGGATTATCGGAAGCTCAACGAAATGACGATTAAAAATCGTTATCCACTTCCGTTAATCTCGGAGCTCGTAAATAAGCTCCGTGGCGCCAAGTACTTCACGAAGTTGGATATCCGATGGGGGTACAACAACGTGCGGATCAGGGAGGGAGATGAGTGGAAAGCGGCATTCAGGACGAACCGAGGGCTGTTTGAGCCGCTCGTGATGTTTTTCGGCCTGACGAATTCCCCGGCGACGTTCCAGACAATGATGAACGACATCCTTCGAGAGCTCATAAACGAGGGAAAGGTCATAGTCTACCTGGACGACATCCTTATCTTCACCGACAACTTGGAGGAGCACAGAGCACTGACGAAGCGGGTACTTAAAATCCTGCAAGACAACAAGCTCTTTCTCAAACCAGAGAAGTGCGACTTTGAGAAGACGGAGATCGAGTATCTAGGAGTCATCATTTCCTACAACTCGATGAAGATGGACCCGGTGAAGATCAAGGGCGTGATGGAGTGGCCGGAACCAAAGAACCTTAAGCAGACACAGGCGTTCTTAGGTTTCACGAACTTCTACCGCCGCTTCATCCGAGGATACGCGGAGATAGCGAAGCCGATGACGAGGTTGACTGGGAAGGAAGGCTGGAGCTGGGGAGAGGAGCAGAAGAGAGCGTTCCAAAGGCTCAAGGATCGCATTGCCGAAGATGCCGTACTGGCACTTCCCACGGATCACGGGAAGTTCCGAGTCGAGGCTGACGCGTCGGATGGAGCTATAGGAGCGGAGCTCGCACAGGAGCAGGAGGGCGAATGGCGCCCTGTTGCTTTCATGTCTCATGGACTCAATGAGACTGAGCGGAACTACGAGATCTACGACAAAGAGATGCTCGCAATCATGACCGCGCTGGACGAGTGGCGGGAGTTGTTGATGGGCGCAAGCCAAACATTCGAGATCTTTACTGATCATCAAAATCTCGAATATTTCAAGAAGCCCCAGAAGGTTAATCGCAGACAGGCCCGGTGGATTCAGGAACTGGCGGAGTTCGACTTCACGCTACACCACCGGCCCGGAGCGTTGAACAAGAAGGCAGATCTCTTATCTCGGAGATCGGATCACGACCAAGGAAAAGACGACAACAACAATGTCGTTCTGCTGAAGCCAGAGTATTTCCGAGCACAGGACATAGTGCTGGAAGGGCCAGAGGCAGGGATCTTGGAAGAGATAATTAAGGAGAAGAAGATCGATAAGAGCGTTAAGCTGGCGCTCGAGAAAAAGTTACCAGCCTGGGAAAAGAAGGACAATATTATCTATCACAATGGACTTATATATGTACCCCGGAATCAGGAGTTGCGCGATAAGATTATCGGACTCCATCACGACCTGCCCATGCTCGGCCATCCCGGAGAGAACCGCACGCAGGAAATGGTGGAACGTAATTATTGGTGGCCGAGACTGGGAAACCAGGTCGCCGAATATATAAAGGCCTGCGAGGCTTGCCAAAGGACTCGAGTGCGCCGGTACAAGCAGGGAAAGCTTAACCCGCACAAGATCGCTGAGGGGCCTTGGCAGATTATATCTATGGACCTCATCGGGCCGCTGCCGGTCAGCAATGGCTTTAACGCCATCCAAGTCTGGGTCGACACTTACACGAAGATGCTCCATTGCGAGGCAACGAACATGGAGCTGACGAGTGAAGGTGTCGCCCGACTTACCCGGGATCGTGTGATTAGATATCACGGCATTCCCCGTAAAATTATATCGGATCGGGACACCCGATATTTATCCGGGTTCATGCGAGAGCTTAACCGGCTTCTCGGCATAGAAATGAACCCGAGCACGGCATACCATCCGGCGACAGACGGACAAACAGAACGGATGAATCAGGAGATTGAAAAATATCTCAGGATCTTCGTCAATCACCGACAGTCGGATTGGGCGGAGTGGCTTGCATTGGCCGAGTTCACTCATAACGATAAGACCAGCTCGTCGACGAGCATGTCACCTTTCTATACGAACACGGGATACCACCCCTGGAAGGGGATAGAAAACTCAGTCGAGTCGCGCAATGAGGCCGCGAACGACTTCGCACAGAAAATGAAGAGGATCCGCGATGAAGCATCGGTCGCTCTTGAGAAAACCCAGAAAAAGATGAAGAAGTATTATGACGCGCATAGGCGCGAGGCGCCTGTATTTAAAGTCGGCGACATGGTTTGGGTGGAAGGAGAGAACATAGAGACAGACAGACCGACCAAGAAGATAGATGATCTCAGGCTGGGCCCTTACGAGATCCTGGAGAAGGCCGGGGCTTCGGCGTGGAAGCTGAGATTGCCGGAGACGGATCAGACATATCCGGTCTTCAACGAAGCACTTCTCACGCCTTACGTGGAGCCGCCCGAGGGACGGAAAGAGAAGCGGCCGGGACCGCAGATCGTGCAGGGACAGAAGGAGTACGAGGTGGAGGAGATCCTCAACCACAGGAAACGTGGGCGAGGATACCAGTATTTAATCAAGTGGAAGGGATACCCCATCGGGGAGCGGAACTGGGAGCCAACCCGGAACCTTAAGAATGCACCGGACATTCTCAACAAGTACAATGCAGAGCATGACTTGCGCCGATGGGCGGAGGACCTGATTGCCGGAAGGTCGAAGGAGAGCAATGACGCGCTGGCGGCAGAGCTCAGGAAATTAGGCTTGATGCCACCAAAGGAAGCGCTAGGCGCTAAGTCCCCAGGAGATGCCCAGGAACAGCCGCAGACCGAGGGGATTCCGGTCTTGCCGCTGGGGCATTGGGATTATCTTATCAAGCGGTATAAGCCGAAGCAGGAGTCGGCTGATTATCCAACTCGCTATTTATACGACCCAATCACAAGACGAAGGATGATCGTGGAGAAATTCCCTAACGAAGGATGCTCGCGCGGTACCTCAGTCGAGGTGTGACGGATTCTCACGGTCGTCGGGACGCCGACCCTAAGAGGGGGGTAATGTCACGATTAAGCAGGCTATCTAATCGGACAACGCCTTATCTCGTTATCTAAGTGCCAGGATAAGCGCTGGTCTATTTAAACATCGAGGCTATGCTTGAGCCATCAGTGATCGGACAGCCAGGGATCGGGTTCTCACAGGAACATGCCGATGAAGCACGACGGATTGGTGATCGGACAGCTGACAGGTGTCATGCTGCGGACATGTGGAGTATGCATGGGCATTACTCAGAACACATGGCTTCAGGACGTTTCTTACTCAGAACACACGGTTCTAGCATGTTTATTACTCAGAACACATGGTTATGGTGCTTGTAGCACATGGACGCTCTATTGTATATATTATTAGCACTAGTTACATAGCCACAGTTGAACAGTATAAGTAGTGTAGCTAGTTGCCTGTATTCCTTAGTCTTTTATTCCATCATTCTTCGAGCCTCACTCTTACCTGCTACATCTGAGAACGCAACGTGCGACCTCTCAGACTAGTACTTGAGCCTTGAGCGTGACAGAGGGCCCTAGTTGTGGCCTTGGAAGTAGGTCCAATTTTGCTAGGACCTATACAAAATTGCTGCATCACGTTAATTCCCTTCGATTCAGCAATGCTCCAGAATAGTAGGGCCTTTCAGAGTAGCCCATTTCAACCTCATTTCACATTCATTTCAGTTTCATTTCATTTTCCATTTGGCCACAAGCGTGACCGGAAAGCTCCGAAATGAGTGAAATAGCCATCAGTATCAGAGTTGAATCTCATTTCAAAAGAACGCTGATGGTTGCCCGTCATCAGTCGGCTATCGCGCTCGACACATCCCGCACCCTCCCGCTCATTGAGCTCGACAATGAGAAAAATTACTCCTCATCCTGGACCACTCCAAACCTCCGACCCTTTCTCATTAACAATTACTCAACTGATCTTGCAACCTCTGCAGTTAGATTTACGAAAGGATGTTTTCAATGGCTGATTTAAAGCGGCGGCAATGGGGGAAACACGGTCGAGGCGGGAAGGCGGGATCCATCAGGATGGTGTGCGGGATTGATGGAGGAGAGCTAAGCGAAATTGACCAGATCAGGTCACGAAAATATATGGCCAACCTGGCAACAAAATAAAACTGAAATGAGCGTGAAATGAGGTCGAAATGGGCTACTCTAAAAGGCCCTAATGTTAATTGACATCTCTTTGCATGGTTTCCATGGTTTAACGACTGCTAAAGCACTGTGAAGAATCACATTCAAGTATTTTCACTGTGATACATTTTGGCTTGGTAACCCCGAGATTGGTGCTGGTGAGTCGAACAAGGCACTATTTTTCATATTGAAGGACCATAGACAAACTCGGGTGGACTAACCGACTCCGAAAACACATAATCACAGCAGCCAGAAGGCTGTGGTTGAGGACTTCCAAGCAGGTCCACTTTTGTGAGGACTCATACAAAAATTGCTCCGTCACAAGAACGGCTGCTGTTGTCATCGTTTTGCGGTATAATTCGCCTACGGGGAGCCAATGGGTCTCGAAAAAACGTGTAGCTTGGGAACCTCAAAAATAGAAATAGACCGGAATTCGAGGGCGAACCCCCCCTCCCCAAGGACCCCGGTTTATACCCTAAAATGCTACCCCCCGTGCTGGACAAAATTTTGAGTTTTGGGTTGCAAACCCAGGTCCTGGACGGACAAAAATGGGTACAGCTGAGTGGTGAAGTGATATATCATTTCGGATGGCTAATTAGCGATATTGTTATATGGTAACATGTCGCTACCTACCACAGCAATGCCTGATATACCAAAACCCAAGATATGCATGGTTGTTTGAATGAGGTGTTCAACCTTGTGGTTAAGCAAATTAAGAAGGTACCAAGCATGTCTGTCAGTCAGGGACACGCAAGTGATCTGCACGAAATGGAGCAACTTCGGAAAGCTGTCAGATGATCGTGGACCTACATGTTCACCAAATAATCCATTCGGGAATGGATCTTGGCCGCGGTCACAACCACAAGGGACCAATCCGCCTCCATATTCATCTGGACCAAGGCTATTGATGCCATTGCAACCTAGCCATTTCAACCTACCAAATGCCCCAAGACCTAGTGGCAACGGGGATCCCCCTCCTGTTGTTACAAATGCAGGTGGGAATGATGACAGAGGTTCATCTGGTAGTTCAAGCTCCCATGGTTTACTCTGAAAACTTGGGCCACCATTTCCGCAACCACCTGGAAGCGGTTATCCCAGACCAGGTGGAACTGCCGAAGGTAACCCTGGTGGGAATGGAGGTGGATCTGGTGGGAATCTTGGAGGATTTGGTGGACCTGATGGAAACCCAGGAGGAGGAGGTGGTGGCAATAGAGATCCAGATCTGTTGGGAAGTAACAACCTGTCACGCTCAAGACTCAAGTGCCATCCAAGGAGCACAATGCAACCAAGGATTGGGTGGTGGCAGGTAAGAATGAATCTCAAAGAATGATGGAATAAAAGACTAAAGAATACAAGCGACTAGCTACACTACTTATACTGTTTGTCTGTGGCTATGTAACTAGTGCTAATAATATATACAATAGAGTGTCCATGAACAATAAGCATGTGTCCTGCACCGCAACCATGTGTTCTGAGTAATAAACATGCCAAAACCATGTGTTCTGAGTAAGAAACGTCCCAAACCCATGTGTTCTGAATAATGCCCATGCATACTCCGCATGTCCGCAGTCATGACACCTGTCAGCTGTCTGATCACCAATCCATCGTGCTTCATCGGCATGTTCCTGTGAGAACCCGATCCCTGGCTGTCCGATCACTGATGACTCAAGCATAGCCTTGGTGTTTAAATAGACAAGCAGTTGATTACAGCTGTTTCCGAAAAGCTTGACAGTCGCGATTTTTTTTTGCTCTCAACCAACTTTTGATGGAGGGCTAAGGATTACTGCTTTGGGCTAGCCGAGCGTAGCCGAGCTACGTCAAGCCGAAGCCACAAATGGGAACTTGCAGTCAACTATACAGTCCAGATGGTTTCTTGCCCAGACTTCATACACCAAACATCTTCTGTAAGTGCTCTAGCCACTTTTAAGGCATGCAGAGTATTTTGAGGACAAGTTTTGGCGTAGGCTGCGAACGGAAGCAAGAGCATTGCCGATGGCAAGCGCAGCACATGACTGATCGGAATCCCAAACCAGGTAATCCTTAGCACTTGATCAAAAGTTGGTTGCAAGCAAAAAAAAAACATGTGAGTGTCAAGCTTTTCGGAAACAGCTGTAAGAGCGTAGATAAGGCATTGTCGCGATTAGATAGCGTCTGAATCGTGACACAACCCCTTTATGTAGCCGCCTCCTGTGGCCCAATTTCACTGGAAACTCAAATACAATGCCTCCCAGCTGGAAATGGTGATACCGATACCGTCCTGAAATGGTTGGCAAAGGTAAACAAGTTGTCTATGGAGTCAGTCTTTGTTTATCAACAACTCAGTCAAATTGTTCCAAAAAGACTGGAGGGATCTGTGGAGGCTTGGTACTGGTCTTTGCCATCGGTATTGAGCTGAAGTTGAAGTGCATTGGGACACCTTGAGACAGGCTATAGTCACATATTACATTAACCGCAAATGGCTTGACAGGCAGAAGGTGAGAGCGAACAGAGCCTACTATAGGGAAACCAGTTACTCCAGAGAGACACCAAGTGAATATTATATTCGCAAATCTGAGTTGGTCACTACGGTATACATGGATCTGCCCTGATTATGGAAATTATGGAAGGAGCTCCTGCAAGCTGGAACACAGTGCTTACCACTCAGTTGTATTGGGATCACATAGAGCTCCAACAAGCCATTAGGTTTTATGAGGACACTCTGATGAGATTGGACCAGGACCAGGATGGTTCAACCCGCTCCTCAGACAACTACGGGGATTGTCAGCGGGACCAAGATAATCCACGATATGGGAGAATCAATGTTGCCGATGCAAGAGTTAATCTTGTAGGTTCGTCCGGTAAAATTACGAGTACTTATGTAATAAGTTCTCGTTCTTTTCTAAAAGTTTAGATGAGGGTTTTGTGAGCTGCTCGAGTCATCAGTCCTACTTTTCCAGTAGAAGGAAAGTGGCTGTGTTCAAGCCCTTTTCAGAGATTCCATTAGTTTTTTTTGTGACTATATAGTGGCTGTGCTCACGGCTAATGCCGAGCGTACTTCTAAGGTCCTGGGATCAAACCTGGCAGGTACATTCCTTTTCTATTCATCTTTTTTGCTCACGACAAGAGGCTTTGTAGTTGTTGCCTCAAAATGTACCCCCAATCATGTACAATAATGAACACTAATGTGGCGAGAGGTCTCGTGGAAAAAGAAATCCTCTGGGTCTTGTCAACCTCCTATGGTTTGACGATCCACTTGTCCAGCCCTGCCTGAGTCCTAATGCTCAGAGCCTGCTAAAAAAAGTTGAGAGGGCATATCACCTGCGATTCCTTTTCCCATCCCTTCCTGTCTCACCTCTCTTCATTGACATTGTCTACACTGGGTGCTCACTCTGCACTCCTTGCACAAAGATGAGATCTCCTGGTGCTGGCTGCTACACATGGACATATCTGTGCCTGAAACACACATTAGCTGGGTTGAGCTGGTAGGCCCTCTTTTTGATGCTCAAAGGGAGATTGTCCCTGACACGTTGATAAGCATGCAAACCACCACTTGGGGTGGGCTGTGGCATTGCCCAGCAAAACTTGTACTTGTATTTTTTTTTGAATCAGCTTTTTTTTTCACTCCCTGGCAGCCTGTAAAGCAGGTGGCCAATAGATTTGATTGTACATTTCAGACACTTAATCCTCAACTGTTCATTTCCTCTGTGATTGAATAAAGAGTCCAAAAAAATTTGCACTGTCAGGCCCATGAGTAAAAGGCAGAGGAAAGTAATAGAAGGATATCACTCTTTGGCAGCAGCATTGATAATTGTGTTCTCTATGCTGCCTGTTGCAGAAACATTTGATCCAACATTCAATGACCAGAATGTTCGAAACCCAACTGACGAGTTGTGATTTTCCATGTTCGTTCAGCTCTCAATCAAAATCCAGACAGCTTGTAGGTAACCAGAGTAGCGTGTAACTTGGACGTTGAGATGTAGACAAGATTGTGGCCTGTCCCTGATACCCTACTATTTAAAAAAATAAGTACGGGTTCTGCCGGGCTATGCCATGGCCCACACCCCAAGTGTATCCTCCCAAATTTCCAAAGGATGATTCCAATGTCTCCAAAAAACCGACACCTGCTCAGAAAGGTGCACATCCTTGCAGGCACTGTGGCAATGGTAACCATTGGGGTCCTGAATGTAAACATTCATACAACTCCATCGTATTCAGCCAACGATTAACTTGTACTATCTTCTGTGCACCGTTTCACGTAGGTTATTCACATTGTTGAACTTTGTGGACTTCTCATTTTGTACTTCGTGCGAAATATATGTGTGTATCCTACCTCAAGCGTGGCCGGATTGAGGGCAGTTTGATACGTGTACGAGCGCACAACTCCCATTGACAATCCAAAAGCACATAGGAGATTCAGGTGAATTGGGGTTTTAATCCACTCCCAGTTTCATGTAATTCCCTTGAGAAATGAAAGAGATATTGAAGAGATATGTGGGTTATAAAATTGGACATCTATCAAATCCATTCATTACAAGGGAAAAACCATCGAGCTTGAATTTGTGAATTGGGAGGTGAGTATGGTATTGTTATGAAGGCCCTGAGAAACCCTCTCGATCCCCTCTATTCTCAGCCTAATCGGACCAGAAATGAAGGAGAAATGAGCAAAACAAGTTCCGGCATCAAAACTCTTCTTTCTTTTTTTTCTCGGCTACTGTCATCAATTCTGCAAACGGCTGTAATAACGCAATCATATATTGATTCCAGTCCGAGCACAACGTTCCCGTATAGGAGATATTTGAGACTCTGCGCGTCATGTCAGGCGGCAGAGAATGACGAATATGGGTACCCACGGAGAAGTAAACAAGTTGACTCAAAGGCCGAGATCGCGGCACCAGCCCTCGAAAGAAATGCCCTCAGGTTCACTTCTTCTTCTCGTGGGGACGTCGTACGGAGCGAGTTCAACGCACCGATTTCCTCCAAGAAGACGCCACAGGCGGCCATCCACACGGTCTGCGTGATTATAACTATGTGAGCCGTAACTGGACAGTGCATTGGACGCACACACCCCCATGATTGGATTGATATATCGGAAATTGCGCAAAGGTACGGCCGCGATTATTCCCAGCACCGACCGTGCTGCTGCAAGACGCTTGCGCTTTGCAATCACGTCCGTCTGCGAAAAAATGCTGTGCAGGCGCAACGCCGCGGAATGCGCAATACTGTGAGCAACGACAAGGGCCCGAGTCATCGCCGGCGTCGGGTTCGAGATCCGGTTTGGAGGTACGAGCGCGTCGCGAAATCCGTCGATCAAGTCGTCCAGACGCGTGAATTCGTTGCGGAAGTTCGTGGCGAGTCCGTGGGGCATACCTGGGCGAGATTGTGAGTATATGTGCTGGTTTCTATTGCGCTAACTACCTGGCCTCCACGACCGTGCAAGGTCGTCCGCGCGCTGCCAGAGGAGGGACGCCTTGGCGAACATGGCAAGGGTGGACATGTCTTCATTGACCACGTGCGCGCCGTTGACAAATTTTTGGATCGTCTGACTGTAACGGGCGTTGCGTGCGAGTCGACCCTAAAGTCTGAGTCAGTACAGAGATATAGGGAGTCCAAGGTGCCTCCTCACCTTGGCGTAATCATCGACTTCGAGCGGCCAGGGGGTATCCACCATGGCCATGTTATCTCGGTGGGCGAACCCTGGGTCCTCACTGAGAGCGACTGCCCAACACTTATCCATGATCATCACCGTCCACCAGGCGTGAACGCGCTCTCCCTCCTCCACACCGTCCATAGGGGGCAATATTTCTGGTGAAGAAAGGTTTTCCGAACGCACGAGGTGTAATGAGCTGCTCAGACTGAGTGATATCGCGGCGGCGGCGTGGTATTTCCCCTCCAAGACGCGTCCAGACGCAAAGAAAAAATAAGAAAGGAGAATTTCGGCCTGGAGGGTATCCATAACCCGTCGTGGATGACTATCTGAGAGACCTCTACTTGTGAGGTCCAATGCGCGAGCGAGAAATACAGGTTCTTGAGCGGTTAGGTTTTCCTGGTGTGACAGGCGCAGTCCCCAGAGATAGACTGTTATCAGAAGCGCTGGTGTCGGCCGGGAGTGGTGACCTATTCGAAATGGTGCGAGGGCGGATTTGCGGAATCGCGAAGGGTTCATGAAAAACCCGAATTCCGAACCGTAGGGCAGAAAAATGTCAATGCTGTCACACATCAGGAATGAATGAGAAGTTGGTTGCTGAGGACGCACAGCTGCTCTACCAAATCCGTAGGGGGCTCGCCAGTGGCTACTAATAGGCCTCTAAGTCTTTGTTTTACAAATCAAGGCAGAGGGAGCGCGTACGAGATGTTGTTACTCGATCTAGTTTACTGCTGGAGGCGTGATATGGTTGATGCAGTGAGACGTCGCGTTGGATTCTGGGTCGACGAGGATGTTCAAGGTCGTCAATACGATTCTGAAGACGGTCGATGTTCTCTTGCAGGATATGGGCCATGGCGCGCATCCCGCTGTCGGTGTATTCGCACTCGTCCTCCATATAGAGGTGACTACATTGGCCACACGGCAGATTTCCGTCGCATTTCTGCCTTGAAATCAGCGATCGGTACGAGGAAGATGAACGCCATACTCTTTTGCGCCTTCTGCAGTTGAAACAGGCTTGACCACGTTGAAGCTTTCCGCTGTCGGGAGACGCTCTTGAAGCCGAAGTCATAATTAACGAGAAGTAACTTGTATGTGCACGAGTCGTGGTGTCTCGTAATAAGGCCCTCACCGTAGCTACCTTCCAATTTGCCTCGGCGACGTCGGATCCTTTGCCCTACCGTAATGGCATGACGAGTGAAGTGATTGGACGTGGATCTTCAGTATTCCGATCATGAAACGCCGCATCAGTTCGGGTCTGAATCTTTCAGGTGCTACATGTTCGCTGCCAGCAGGATAATATGTGCTCTGTATAAATGGGTCAGCCTTAACAAATTCCTGCAATAGTGGAAATAATTTTCCAAGGTTCGCCCTCGAGGCCGAGGAAGAGATTTCCCTCGAGGCCAATTGCTATTAGATCTGCGGCTGGGACGCAGATCGTTGCTGTTACATTGCGCATCGTTGCTGTTCATTCGACTTCAGACGCGCATCGTTTCGTTGCCTTCCATAGTACGTGACGCCTGCAGCGGCTGTTGCTAAAACAGAAGGCGCACGCGGAGTACGGGGACCACCGATGCAGGTGTCTCGGTGATGCGGTTGCGAAAAGGCGGCGGCAGTGCCCACGACGATTGTAACTCGTTGACTAGGTTTTAATTCTGAGGAGGACGTGAAGGAAATTCGGGAGGGAATCCAATACAATCCCAAGGTCTTCGCCTCATTTACAGTCGCCTTTAGTGTCTGAAAAGCGCTCATTCAACAAGCATGTGATCGTCCCCTGAAGCACCATAATTAACGGATCAATGGTGGATCAATGATCCGAGCCTCGGACTTACGACGGACTACGACGGTCCACATGCTTCCCATCGAGTCTCGCTGTTATGTCGACGCGAGTGGCCGTCGCTGAAGCCTACAGGTCACCACCTAGTCCCGAGTTCGCCGCCGAGTTCCGTGGTCTAGACCGGCTCGACTCCCTCGGAGATTTGCTTAGCTCCAGGATTGGCTCCAGGTTAGCTCCAACAGAAAAGTGAGCCGAGAAGTTGTCAGTCCGTAGTAGTCAGGAGGAAGGGAAAGAGACGGCCGGTTCTGGGTGGGATGGTGACCATCTGAAAACTCATACAAGGGCCTCTGCGCTGTCGGAGTAGTAGAGTCCAGTGGAGAACCTCCACGTCGAAGAACTCGAGGCGAGGTTCTTGAGCCCCGGAATCAATCTCATAAACAAATAAACAGATGCTAGTCTGCAACAAAGTTGACTGTGCGTTGACTCGCCATAGGTATTCATCGATACTTGGGTTGGGCACCTTCAAGTTGGGCACTGGCAATCTGCAGAGACGGAGATCTGTCAAGACACTGATCTTTATGATATTCACATCAAGTCGGAGCCGTGTCTGGCCGTGTCACACACGCGATGGACGCAACCTGTGATGTGCATCATCCATCTTCCGAGTCACCACGACCACTGACCGACCTGCACCTACTGCTCACTGCATTAAACTCGTTGCTGATACATCGCGAAGCCCATTTTCACCCGCATGTACCCCTATCCGTCATGGGGCCACGACTCCAAGCCTTCTACCTCAAATCTGAGCCTGCCACGCATACTACGCACGGCGACACGTCGAAGACTAACTGGGCCCCATTATCTGCAAAACATTCTCAATTCCGTGCGTAGGAAACGACCACTGAATTGCCGTACTCACCACATGAGATACAGGACAGCGAACCGGAGGTCGAATCCTCATCTTCGAAAACTACTGAACAAGTGTCGGATCCTGAATGCCCCAATCTGCTGCTGCAGAATGGCGAGGACACGGCGGATTACCTCCGCAGACAACTATGTCTATCTCCGAGTGTCCCAGTCGACCTCTGGGCGATCGCTGATCCTCCGGATGGGGAAAAGCCCTTTGCCTCGCTCCCGACACTCGTCAAGCTCGCGATCTACGGCAGCCCGCAAAAGCGCTTGACATTGCAGGGAATCTGCGACGCACTCATCGAGCGCTTCTCGTGGTTCGAGGAGCACCGACGGGACGAAGCATGGAAGGTTAGGCTAGTTTCTGTTTGTTGGTTGTATGTTTCAGACCGCGTCTTCATTGCTTACGCTCCGTGCTTCATAAAGAATTCCGTGCGCCATAATCTATCGCTGAACAAGGTGTTCCGCAAGCTACCGAGAGACGTGACGCATCTGGGGAAGGGCTGCTACTGGGTACTCGACGTGTCCGGCGGGGAGGGTCACAAACGGCCCAGGAAACGACGGCGCAGGTCCGAAAAACTAGCCAACTCCGACCACGACGAACTAGACAGTGTGGGTTCCTCGGTGGGTACCCCGAAGACAGTCGTCCGCCCCCTGACAACACCCGAAGTACCTCCACGAGTTTCTGACTCTTTGACTTTATTACAGCCGTATCCACCTTGCCACACAGTAGCGGATAAATATTGCATGATGACTTGGGAATAGACGGAGGCGCGCATTGTATGTAATATTCTCGCGCATTATTGCACGTGTGTCAATGGAGATCTAGCGTCCTGAGCGATGGAAAAATCATATTACTCGGAATAAAACGCAGAGCGCAGGCAGCCGTTTCGATTCGAATCAGACGCTTCCTTCCTTCTTGCGGAATGATAAGCTCCGTGTACCGAGGCCAGGAAGACATCGATACGAATCATACTAGCTTTGGACATGGAATAATATTTTCATACACCGGCACCGAATAATATCGTGGGTTGCACCAAAAAATTCCGAGTCGCCGTATTGGTGGCCGTCGGCGACGTCAAACGTAATTGGATTCGAAATCGATAAGGATCCGCGGCCCGGATAAGCCCCGACCCTGTATATAAGGCAATCGCCCCATCGGAAACCTTGTCTCTACCCCATTGAACCACACATTCCACGTGTGGAATGGCAAACAATCTGGAGGTATTCGTGGTTGGGGCCGGTAAGTTTAATCACTCTTAATAAAGAACTACCTAACCGGCTGAAATTAACAGGTGTGGTGGGATTGACGACCGCCATTCGAGCGCTCGAGGCAGGATACAAGGTGACTATATTCGCAGAGATTTTCCCCGGGGATCCGAAAAGTATCAAATACACGTCCTGCTGGGCGGGGGCAAATCACGTCAGTTTCGAGGGCTACGGCGCGGTCATGCATGGTCCGTTCGTCCATGGATCTTGCTTGGATCGCAGCTGGTTTCCATTGAACGTATTTTCACAGAGCTAGATCGAGACACGAGAGCAATCTTTCTCGATCTTATCGAGGAGGATCCTCTCATTCCGGTGATGACACGCGCGCTGCTAACTTACGCACAAACGGCAAGGCGGTTCTTACTTAACGTTTTATGTGACTTCTCACGAGTCCCATTATTTCAGCTCGACGGGGACGAACAAAAACAGTTCGACCATCTTTCCCGAATGTATCCCGATTTTCGTATCCTCGAAGCGAGCGAGCTCCCGGAGGGTGTAGTGCATGGTGCATTCTATACGACAGTGAGTACACAGTCTCGGAGTTTTGTGGAGTCCAAACAAGAGGTGTCCAGATCTGTGTCGATGTTCCTAGGTACCTCTCGTACCTCATGAGCCGATTCTTAGCCGCGGGTGGACAGGCTTTCAGGACGACCATAGCCTCCCTCTCGAGCCTTCTGTCAGTGACGGATCGCCCAGCTCTCGAACCCTTCCCGCTCGGCTCGACCAATTCTATGCCCTCTAGTCCTGTAGCATTAATCAATTGCACTGGGCTTGGAGCTCTGACGCTAGGAGATGTCCTCGGTCCTTCTTTCTACCCTGGGACCCGAAAATCAAATTGTACTAACGTTTCTTCAGACACCAACATGTATCCTACACGGGGTGAGACAGTCCTCATCCGCGCGCCCTGGGTCGATCATTCGATGACCTACTATTACAAGAACTCTGATGTCTCGTATATAATTCCGCGCCAAAGCGGTGATGTTATCGTTGGGGGGACTTTCCAGGTGGACGATTGGTCGGTTTTTACGGCGAAAACTGTGCCGGTTTACTAATCCTACCCCAGGCACCCCACGTCGCGCCCCGAAACAGTCAAATCCATCAAAGAGCGCGGCATTTCCGTATATCCCGAACTCTTGCCGCCTGGAAAGCGCGAGAACCAGAACATAAATGACCTGGATGTTGTGGAGGAATGTGTTGGGCTCCGAACCACGAGGAAGGGTGGTCTCCGTCTAGAAGCGACGTTGCTTGGTGCGCTCAGTTCTGGATTCAAATTCAAGATGGGACTGATCGTATTTCAGACTTCGAGGGCAAAACCATTCCGGTTGTGCATAACTATGGGTGAGTGCG
The DNA here is from genome assembly GCA_029448575.1 of Mycena maculata. NCBI lineage: Eukaryota > Fungi > Basidiomycota > Agaricomycetes > Agaricales > Mycenaceae > Mycena > Mycena maculata. The sequence goes on along the minus strand of JARJLG010000069.1, from coordinate 313,370 downwards.
TCAAAATCTAGCATCCAGTGTTGTCTCATTGTTGAAAAGACACGGCGGCGGTGGATACCAATCGTCTTGGGCATCTGCGAATCGCGCAATTGAATTGCTTCACGCGTCACTCGGGACGAAGTGAGTCAACACCCTGCCCAAGATATGGTAAACGAAATGTGAAGATTTTTCAACATTCACCTTATCATGTGGACACGGGAATATAACGGACCCCGACGGCCGATCGGAAAGAGTTTTCCGAGGCCTCCCTCATCGGTGGATACTGAGACATACGGTGTAAATGCACGACAGTGAAGGCCTATCAAAACAAGGAGGTAGTAGGCGCCCGCTTACTCCGGCGTCCGCTACACATTGTTCAATGTTGGACCCGCGCCGGGCGCATGAGTTGTCTTTGTTTGGCGCTACGCAAAACACGCGATGGGTCACGTGACTCGGCAATGTTCTTTTCAGGCTCATGCATTGCTTCCTCTGGCACGATCGGGCACATTTTACGTCGGTGGCTCCCGGCACCGGACGGATTCGGCCCACCACATCTTGAAGACAATTGGAAAAGGTGGATATCGCATCCTCTGCTAGAGGGATATTTCTCCGGGGTCTGAATCTACGGACAAACCAACGACAGGTCCATTATGTTTATTATTTCCTCATCAACTGCCAGTTCCTAACTTTGGGCGTGATACTTGTGAAGGAACGATTATGATACAACGTGTTTTGATCTCGCTGGGATCGCCTTGCCGCTACGGGCATGGGGACATATCCAGGCCGAATATTGGCCTACGACCGAGGCGGAAGGAAAGATAGCGCACCGTGATTAGAGCGACGAACGCCAGGAGCGACGCAGCCCACCCGTTGCCGAGCTCGGGTACCTTCTCGGCTCTAAGGACGCAGGACACTTCTCATTCTGCCCGCTTTTTGCGTATACACAGAGGAAACTTCCGGTCGTGTTTGTAGGGGTGCTCAATTCTTAGCTCATCTCGCCCATCTCGAAATTCGCCCATCTCTTATTTGTTCGAGATTAATAAGAAATTGATATCGGATCATATTCGGCATGCCTCTTCGACAAAATGTCGACATGAACTTGGAGAGAGGAAGTTCAGGAGCACGACAATGTCTGGTGAAATTTGGTTATTTCGAGGTGCCATTTTCTTGATTCTCCCTCAAAATGGTCACTTTGAAAACAGCATTTGTGACTGGTGAAACTGAATCAATGTCAGTGAAACAGAATATGCTATTTTTCAAGTAATTGAAGTGGGCATAGATGGGTTAAACTGTGCAGGAGCTCATAAAATCACTTACAGTTCATGTGAACATTTTCTTTGAGGGGGGATTCGGCCTCAACGAGATCGTGGATGCCGCATATGATCCGCGATCAAATCTTTATTTATTTCGGACAAATAAGAGATGGGCGAATTTCGAGATGGGCGAGATGAGCTAAGAATTGAGCACCCCTGCTCGCGCGGTTGCATTGACTCAAAGTTTTTACCAGGGTGCTAAAAAATTCTGACGCGCCAGATTGAAGCCACAATTTGGCCTCGTCTAAACGTGCGTGCTCGTAGTCGTGCCCATTAGAACTGGCCCGAGCTCTCCCGAGCTCTCCCGAGCTTCTCGCCCAGATTCATGGTCGCGTACTTCTCATGATTCCCTCTTCCTATGCGATCCCGTTCCGCTTCGCCTCTTCGTACGCATCAGGGGCACAACCCCCAACTCCTTGTGTATGAATCCCCATCTTCCGAGAGAAAATGCGGTCCTCGATTCCGCGAACGATTGGCTGGACGATTTCTCTTTAAATTTGTTCCCCGGGGAAAATCCGAAAGATCCAAGGACGGGCCTTGTCGGCTCTCGGGCCATCCAACCTCGCCGCACTATTCACAACTAATGCCGCGGGCACTATCTCTGCGCATCGTACGATTGCTGGATGCGGCCCCGGGACTATAAAGCGAGCAGGTGTGATGGCTTTCCCTCCCTAACTAACCACGAACCACCAATGCACCTCATAAAATCCATCCTCGTCATCTTCGCTATCCTCATCGGCGCCGTCTCCGCCGCGTCGCTCCAGGCCCCCATCGCTCTCGATGGTTGCCCAACTATTTGCGGGAGCTGCGCTGCAGGGAGATTATATCCCGACGGCCGGGTGGCCTGCTGCCCTGGCACAACATGCAAGTGCGTTGGTATTGAACCCACCATTCAACGCGCCGTAAGCCTGTCGCAGCCCCACGCGAGCTTTGAATTGTTCTGATGATGATTGCCAACCATAGTCCTGCTCCTAAACTTCCAAGCGATTCGTCGTTTTGTGTCGGGAACGAGGGCGTCATTGGGAAGAATTGGAGTGGTCGCGGAAGAGGCGTGTGGAGGACATTATTGGTGTTTTTCAAAACTACGGGGACTTGAATGTCGTTTTTCAAAACTGCCTGCAGGAGAATCGCTGTTACGGAACACGAATGGGAGGCAGGGAAGCAATTTTTAAGTTGAACACAAATCGGTTCCAGATTGGGCGTCTATTCACCACGCGGGACGATAAGTTGGAAGTGGGAGAATCGAAACTAGGCTGAGATTAATCGCGACATAAATACAACGGCCTTGAATTTAAACTCACTTGTAAAGCAAGTATTGCGTCCCCCGTGCCTAATTAGAAGCGACGATTCTTTTGTAATGTCGACGAAGGAAGTGAAGGAGAAGTAGTTTAGCCCAACGTGTGAAGCGAGATTGGGACGAAACTAAAAGTGGTCATCAAGATGGGCAGGAAAAATGATGTATTATGAGACAGGCTTCGGAAATCATGCGAAACTCGAGGTCTGTTCTCAAGCGCAAGAGCCGTGCTTGAAGCCCTGCACGTTTGTCTGCAGCCATTGAAGCGCGCTGCCAGCAATGGCAACGACCTCGGGCGAAGAGTCCACCTCCAAGACCGCGAGCCGGCACCCCGCCGCGATGCGCGCCTCCGCGATGGCGCGCAGCGCGACGTAGTCTGTGCTCTCGAGCGCCAGTGTATGCAGGTGCGGCCACAGTACCGCGTCGGGGTCGGAGAGTAGTGCACGTACGAACGAGCAGGGATCGACGTCGCGCAGCCGGAGCTGCTCGAGCGCGGGGAACGCGGCGGGGAGGGCCGCGTGGAACGCGCAGTGGGCGACGGACGTGAGGCGGAGGACGCGGAGGGCGGGGAACTTCAGCTGCGCGTCGCTCAGCGCGTCTGTGAAGATGCGGTAGGCACGGCCGTACGCGATGTCCAGCGAGAGTTCCTCGAGGGCGGGGGTGGCGACGAGGCCGCACAGCAGGGGCAAGCCCTCTTGGGTGTCCGCGTAATCGCCGACCTTGCGCAGCGTGAGGGTTGTGAGGGACGAGAGGTACTGGGTGAAGGGCCCAAGGAAACGGCCGCTCACACCCGGGACTGAAGCGTGGTAGGTGAGGTGGCGAAGATGGGGGGTTACCTCTCGAGCGTAATCAAGGGAAGAGGGATCGGCGAATCTATGGAGGAGATTTGGAGCGTGAGTGCAGGATATATCCAAGGTCTCCACCTGCCACGCCACCTCTATCTGCCAGGCGAATGAGGGCCCGACCAACGTAATACCGTGCAAGGTGAGGGATTTCAGCGCGGGCACGGCCGCCAGGCGGAACGACGCCTTATCGGAGGTGAGCTTGATGTCGCTGACGCTGAGATCGAGGGTATCGAGGAGCGGCGCCCCCTTCAGGTCAACGTTGCTATCGATGGCGATGAAGTTGTGTGCGGTGGTAGAGATGCGGAGGGTGCGCCAGCGCCCGGGGACCGACCAGATCCGGAGGGCGATGGGTAGGAAGGTGTCGGGCTGCTCGTCCTCGGGGACGTCTATCGAGATGTCCAAAGGCAGAGTGTTGGATCTGCGCAGATATTCGTCCACCATCTCCACCTGCCCAGTGCGGAAGTGGAAGATTCGGAGCTCTGACCATAGCTCGGGACAGAACTCTTGTGCTGCGGTGCGCCAGAACTGGGAGACGCGAGTGAGAGTGTGCACCGAGGGGAGTTTGCGATCCTCCGAGGCAGGGGTACGAGTTAACGAGAAGACGATGCGGACGAGTTCCAAGGGAAGAGACGAGATTTCTTTTGGATGTTCAACTGAAGGCTGGCGAGTGTCGATTGCTAGCGCAATGGACGGTGTCATCTTGCTGGTGGTGGTACAGGAGCAAAGATCCGAATCAAATCCCCAGGAGTCACCGACCGTCACATTGACTCAGTGTGCCAATCAATTGTTTTCGGTCAGGGATAGAGAGGTTACCAGGATTCATGTGAACAGTTGGTGTGCTGCGGCCAAGCTGCGGCAATGCTTGAGTGCACCTTCTCACGACGCGCGGAGGCGCCCCGGTGTTCGAAACGAATTGGAGAGTCAAAAACCAATAACTCCCTCCGGTGTGGTTTCGGTTCACGATGGTCAGACGGATTACAAGTCTTTAGCAAAATCGGGTCTGAATCCCCAGGGATTCTTCTGCCCCAGCGCATTCTTTAAACTCGTCTTGCCCGTTCCATCATAGTTGTTCTCCCGCTCCAAAGTATACGTCTCCGGGTGGATGCTTCTGATCCAATCCATATCCTTGTCGATGATCAATTCATCGCGCAGCACGCGCCAGAACGCGGAGAAGTTCTGTTTGATGGTCGTCGAACCATCACCACGCTTCTTGTCGCTCGCCATCGGGTTATTCGCTCTGTCGTCGAAGTTGGCCCACCACTGGTCGAGGGTCAAGCTCCGGTAGACAGCGGGCTTGCCCGTGACCTTCGTGAATGTCTGCAGCAGAGCTGTTAGGTACGTCTTGTCGGTATGAGGTAGGACACCCACCTTGACAAGATCATCCCAGCGGACGAGTTCAGATACAACGTCAAGGTCGCGCCCGGACGTCTCCGCGCGGTGGTCAAATGTCCAGCGCGCCCACAACCCATTGTCTCGCAGCACGATGAGCGGGAGTTTTGCATTCCCAGCCGGCGTCGCGAACACCACGGTCCCGTCTGAGCGTACATTCATCGGCGCGAGGGCCGCCTGTGTCCCGTCAGCAGGCCCGGAAAGGAAGACGCACCACGCACCCCGTTTAGCATGTCCATATATACGCCAGTGGTGACCTGGCTCCAGACAAGTCCGTCATCGGCGAGGAGTCAGGACAGAGGGCTGCACACTCAGCCATTCGCCGACGCGCTCCTTTGCGTCTATGTGCTCCGGCCTATAATCCGGATTGAACCCGGCTCTCTAGCAATTACGAGTGAGGTGGGGTGCGTCCAACCTATCATGGGGCGGGAACCCCCGAGAAGGCCGAGAGGGGAACGGAGGCACGACGAAGATCTCAGAGGGCATAGGGGCCCCGAAACAGGCGTTGATTCGACGAAGCGGACCCCGACGAACCAAGGGACTATAAGTACATGGCAAGGCAGTGCTACAGGTAACGGTAGTGAAGTATTCGTAAGTATCGTACGGCAGGATTATGGAATAATAGAATATAAGCGATTTAAGGGGCATGTCAGAATCAACCTAGCCATGCCCCTTACACAACCGCAGTTGCAAACACACACCTTAGAGGCGAAGCGCAGGTTGCTCCACACGTATTGCCGCAGCGACGGTGTCCCCTTCGCGATCTCGAATATACGCATCCCTGAAGGGTAGGTAAATCGGTATTGCAATGCAGCAGAGACGAATGCGGACAATTTCCTCTCCCTCGCCAACGGTGAACCCGTCCGTGTTCACCCACACGCCGTACGCGCCATCAAGGGCCTTCGCGACTGCGGTGAGGTCTGTGAACGAGCCTGCAGTGTAGACAAGGCAATAGTTCAATTTCGTGCTCTCCGAATGTAAGGTCTCTTAATTCACTTTTTGGAATTTGCTCATGACACTGTAATTGCGTTTGCAAAGGTCGAAAAAAAAAACGGGTTTTTCGGGCCACATTTCTGGACTGGGCGATATTGATAATGAGAGCCGGAACTGTGCCGTATCTGCAGAGAGGGCTGAAACTGGTTGAAACTGCGGGTGAAAATGCTAGGTTTGGGGCGGTTTGGGGTCCAATTCCGTGAGAAAATTACCCGATTCGGCTCGCTTAGACTCGGCTAACCCCGGCCAATAGGTCTGGTGGTCGTTAATTCACTTTTTGTACCCAGTGTACCGGATTTTTGTTGCGGGTACCCCTTGGTTGGTTTACATAAACTTGAGAGATCATATATCCGCGGGTTGTCCGCGGGTCATTGATCCATTGATCCGGTCCACGTGGCACTTGTCCTCGCTCCATGCCTGCTTGAAGCTTTAATCCTCCTTGTTCCTGTCTTTCGATGCTTTATGCCACCGGCATGCGGTTTCCGTGTCTTTTCAATTCCTCGTATCCATCTTGGTCCGCACTTATATCTGATCGACCAAACCATTTGAGGTTAGGTCAGTACTAGTTACATCGTGTACACGAATCATTTAGTAGGTGCTTTGCTGGCGTTGACGGGACGCCCGAAGGAACCGAGCAGGCCGGGGGTGAAGCGCAAGTCAACCGCAAAGAACTTAGTCTTGGACCGAGGAAAATGAAGATAACCTGCCTTCCGGAAGCTTCATTTGCGCCTTCAATAGGCTTCATTAACCCAGTGAATGACGCCCGCAAACGCATACGATGTAAACAAAACAGGCCCCATGGTTCAGCTATTTCCGGTCTAGCTCCCACTCAATGATAGTGAGATAAAGGCCCTGTGTATATAAAGCCACAGCTCATAGCTTTTTCCCTAACTGATGGCTGCTACACCAGAGAAAGTGAAGACCACCTTCGAAGCATCCGAACCGGGCCCCATCTGTCTCGCCGAGGACGTAAACCATGCTTCAGCATTCCCTGAAGGAGGGTTTCAGGCGTGGGCCACAGTAGCTGGAGCGTGCGTGCAATGTTTTATCGTCCAGGTTATTACGGTAGACTGACCTTTGTTACAGAGTACTGATTCAGTTTTGTGGTATAGGGCCAGCTGAGTTGCTGCGTGGATTTACCCGTTCTCATTCGCACCAACAGATATACGTCCTCGTTTGGTGTATATCAAGGTGCTTATGCGCGCATGATATAGGTGATATGATCTCACTTATACCCGTACAGATTTTTACGCCCGGGAGTACTTGACCCAGTCGTCGTCTTCTGCAATCTCGTGAGCGACAGGGAACAATCATGACGATCCTGTGGCTCTCCACTCAACTCCAATCAAACAGATGGATTGGAAGTATCAACGCCCTCCTTCTAATATCCGGGGGCCTGTTCGTAGGCCGGCTATATGACAGAGGCCACTTGTGAGACCATTCCATCGGCATTGGCGTGAGTTGATAGCATGCAAGCTATCTTCTTCTCTATGGCGGAAGCCTACTTCTTGGTTTCAGCCTTTTTATGCTCTCGCTCTGCAAACCCGAGAAATATTATCAGGTATATTCACCACGAATGGAATTCTGCGCACGACACTGACAGTAACTTCTTTCAAGGTCTTCCTCGCACAGGGCATCGGCGCAGGTCTCGGTTCCGGGGCATTATATGTCCCGAGTGTCGCGGTGATCGCACACTACTTTAAGAAACGATGTGCACTCGCGATGACCATAGTCGCCTCGGGATCATCCCTTGGTGCGACCATACATCCTATAATGCTTAATAACACGTTGCGAAGCCACCTCGGTTTCGGCAACGCCGTGCGCGCGAGTGCAGGATTTATCAGTGTCCTCCTACTGATCGCGTGCTGCTTGATGCACCCCCGCCTTCCGCCCTCCACGACATCTCCTCCGTTCTGGAAATCTCTGTGGCGCTTCGGGCATGACATACCATATGTCTTGGCAACCATAGCGTCAGTAACCTGTAGATACAAGTTTCTCCCCACTGACACCTACATTCGCAGTCTGACTGCGTTCATGGTCGGGTACTTCTTCCCGTTCTTCTATCTGCAACTGGACGCCATAAACCATGGCCTCAATGAGACTTTTTCTTTTTATTCTGCCAGTGCTTCCCTTTGACGACCAAAAACCCCATTTATAAATTCAGCTGGTTATCTTGAACGCATCGAGCTGCGTTGGCCGGCTCGCCCCCGGAGCGTTCGCCAGCAGGTTTGGGGTAATCGAGATGGTCGTATTCGCCTCGGGCGGCGGCGCCGCCCTGATCCTTTCCATGATTGCCCTCAGGACCGTCACAAGTGTTGTGGTCATCGGCATCCTATATGGCTTCTTCGCCGGTGTCTGTCTGTATCTCTCTCTTCGCTTCCTCTTTTTCGTTCACTGAACCCCCACATTACATCATAGTCGCCACACTGCAGGTGCCGGTCATGGCAGTCCTGACTGAAGATATGGGTGAGCTGGGGTGAGACGTTCTATCGATCTTGATGAGCAACAACTGAGTTCGACTTTACCCAGGCTCCGCATCGGTGTCGCCTTCGCGGTGGTAGGACTTGGTGGGCTCATCGGTGAGTGATCGGGTAGACAGTTGGGCTTTGGAATTCAACTCTTACGTAGGCCCACCCATCAACGGCGCCCTGCTCACGAGCGACTACATCTGGTGGCGCCCGGCGCTGTTCAGCGGAGTGCGTTGAAACTTAACTCGTGATTCATTTATTGATTCCTGACCAGGTGATGGCGTTCACTGGATTCTCCTTCTTCGTTGCGACACTCGTTGCGGTGCGGCATAGGTGCCAGAAAGAGAAAGAATGCTGTCGGTGTAATCGCGCTCGTAAATAGGTAGTGAGGGAGTCCACGCCATTTTCGTCACTTAGTTACTTCGCGTAGCGTTGTGAATCTTCGTAACTTTGATGGAAACTCGTGAAAGATCGTGAGTTTGATGGTATATTGTGAAAGCTCGTCACTTTGCATTCTGGGCTTGTCGAGCGGCGAATCTCGGCACATCACGGAGTGATTGGAATCAACGGGCTGCCGAAATCACCGTTAGGTTCGGGTTAGATGGTTAGAGGTTAGAGGTTCAGGTTAGTTGGTTAGGGTTAGTAGTTATGGGTTAGCGGTTAGTGGTTAGAGGTTAGTGGTTAGTGGTTAGGGTTAGTGGTTAGTTAGGGTTAGGGATCTATATAAAAAAAACACACCCCGGCTTGTGTGAAGGAAGAACACTGATGGCCGGTGTTCCGAGTTCTTGAAGGCCCCAAGCTGAACTAACGAACTTTCCCAGAAACCAGCCAAAGTGACGAACTTTCACGCTTTCCCATCAAACTCACAAACTTTCTCATTCCTAAGCGAAGTAACTAAGCGACGAGTTTGACTACTACTCGTAGTGAGGCCGCCCCAATAATTTATGACACAATCCATTTTTCTGGCAAGGAATGCTAACTAATTTTTGGGCCCTTAGTTCCCGCACCCCGGAAGCTGATCCTGCACATATTACCGGAGCAAAAACGGCGAGGGTGTTGATAAAGCACCCAGCATGTTTTCGAGGCTGACAACAAGAGATTGTGGTTGGTGTCGGCCAATAGGAAGCCTCGGATCTCAGGACTTGTCAACATCAGATACTCGGCTCTCACACGCCCGGATCCCAGACCCGGAATGGGGAAATTTTCATGGCAGTATAAAAGCGACGAGGGTTGCCATCCACAAACCAGTACCCGGCCAGCTTCCCCAATCATGCAGCTCAAAATCTCTCCTCTTTACATCACCTCGGTGCTATTTGTCGCAAAAGCGACGGCCTGGTCGGATCCCTATAACCATACGTTCATTGCGCCGACCGCGGCCGACTGGCGTGCCCCGTGTCCGGGACTCAATATGTGAGACAAATTCCGTAGCGGCCCAAGCCTGGGCTTACATTCCTTCTAGCCTTGCTAACCATGGGTATATCAACCGTGATGGGATGAACATTACCATCGAGGCAATCATGAACGGGGCGCTGAGTCCATTGATTCTTATCGTTCAAACCATTCGCTGATAGTATACTGTAGACACATTCAATGTGAACTGGGACACTATCCTGGTCGCAGCCAATTTCGGACTGCTCAGTGGAAGTGATGCAACCACCTTCTCAACCCTGGGCCTTGGCCCACTCTCACTGTACGTCGCTGCTATAATGTTTTGAAAAAAATTCATTGACACAATGCAGCCACAATCTTGTCGAACACGACACGAGTATTTCTCGCAACGACAACGGGCCTGACGGAATCGGCGACAACGTCCATTTCAACGAGACTACCTTCCAGATGCTCGTGAATGCTAATCCCGGCTTCGACTATTACGATCCGATGTCGGCAGGCATGGTGCAGAGTGCCCGCCTCACGGTGATAAGCCGTGAAATCAAGTACACATGGATTTTGCGATTTTGCATGATTCAGCGTGTCAACACGCACTGAGGGACCATCAGGGCACTCTGACTGAGTGGTCCAGTCTATTAGCACAAGCTACGAGGTTAACGAGGACTTCTACCGGTACCTTCACAAATGGGGCCACCAGATCTCTTAGTTAACTAAGGAAACTTGATGATGGTGGCAGAGAAACTAGGACATACAAGGCCTAAGGCTGCTTGCTAGGACACAAACAGCATACCAAAGAGGTTACGAAGGCGAGATACCGATTGCTGGCAGGCAACAGAGGGATGAACCAAAGATCTCAAAGACTAGACTTATTATGACCTGTTTACCTGAAACTGGGGACGCGTCTGATCACACATTGAGTCCAGACCCGAGGCCTAGGTCTGACAAGACTTACCTGAACGATATGACACTCCTATCCGCTTGATCCGGATGAGTAGAAGATAATGACAATGAGATGGATACATCAGACAGACCTTTTGAGCAATTGTGGTTGAACCACTGAACCAAACTGGGGACTATGGGGTATCATTTGGAAGGTAGAAGAGACGTGCATGAGCCTCAAGACTATTCAGGCCCGGGACAAGAGGCTACAGACGAAGAAGACACTTTCTATCCACTTAATCAGCAATCACATGGGTTGTGTCAATCTCCACATGTCTCTTTGGCCACTAGCCAATCAGGATCCAGGGATGGGGATTTGGGCCGCAGGAACACGGACATTGTACAGTAATCATCGTGATGTAAGGCCTAGGGCAGTAGTATAAAAGGGCAGCAGAAGGAGAGGGAAAGCCAGCGCATTTTGGGGAGCTGGTCACGTTGTGTCAGCTACCATTGTGTTGCTCTGGGTTGAGCACATCTAGGGGCGCTGTACACGTTGTGTCAGCCACTGGAACTGTCGCTCTGATAGCCGTGGAGGTTAGATTGCTTTGAACGAATCGTATACCAGACTCAGAATCAGAACACGGCAATAGTCAGAACACGGCAAACAGACCCAGAACATTGAACAGAACACTGAAACAGTCGAAAGACACAAAAAGCGCAGACTTAACGGTCTTAAAACCTACCCTATACTGTCTCCTTGACATCCTAGACGTTACTTGTCCAATACAGCTTGACTTGACCAGTCAAACCTTGCAAAAGCGCGAGCGACCCTTAGTTAACTAAGTGATCGACCGAGAAACCAGCTGCTATCAAGTCTAATACTTGACTTACACCCCCGAACTTGCACTCTGACTCTCTCTATTGAGGGGTTAGTTGTTGATAGTGTTGTGTGTGGTGTGTGGTTTAGAGTTCATAGCTCTGCTGCATTAGCATTTCGCATTTCGCATTCACACATACCTGAGAGTTAGCGTTTTCAACGGACTCGGTGGCGAACAACCCCAACGTAACAAATACTCAGAAAGAATTCCTGCTTCGCTCCCGCGAGTCCGGCCTTTACCTCAGCATCTTCGGGAACGCAACCACCGGTGTCGCGCCCAAGGAGTGCGTGCATCATACTAATAGTAAATATGTGATTGCATTGACTGACGAGTGATTGAATGGTAGGTTCGTGCAGATCTTCTTCCGGGAAGAGCATTTACCCATTGAAGAGGGGTGGACCAAGGGACCCACACTTATCACGGTTGACACTCTCAGGCCAATTGAGGCCGTCATACACAACGTGTTGGACTGGACCGAGCAAGCTGTGCATTGCGAGCCGCTGCTCCTGGGGTCCGGGATTACTTTTAATTAAATCTCTCGCCCCAACTTGGACCGAATTTTTCTGCACTCTGCTTTGGCTCTCGATCCTATAGAATGTCCTTACTACTTTTGTTTGTACGTTATACTTCAAATAACTGTTCCTGGTACCGACTAAGAGACCAGGTCCATAAAAACCCCGATCGTGCGGCAACTCCCGGTGTGGTGGAACTCGAAAATGCAGAACCCCGATCATACGGAACCCCGACAAAAATGGGAAAAATGCATAGATGGATCTAAGTAAAGGACATCCAGTTGTCCCAGTTCCATATTTTTGTTGTATCTACTAATGAATGAAGACTCATTGCCGGATGACTGGACATACACAGTGGGGGTTTTAGTGTTGGTATACAGGCATTATGTAAGATTGAAAGATTCGAGAAATGGGATAGGATAATTTTATGAAGGCTGGAGTCCCACACTCACATCAGGAAAACCTGAAATTCTATGAAGAGCGGGGGCCATTATAATGGACTATGACTGTCTATGCTGGTCTTCATAATGTTATATTATGGACATCTAGGATTGTCTATGATGGTCTCTGGTGGACTAGATAGCTTCCCGGGCCTTCTATGGCCGGCTATGACAGGCTCCATTTGAAATGCTTAATACATATAGCCCATAAAAGACATACTTTCAGTGAAGAAAAATATTTCATGCTGTCCTTACTGGGAGTATGTACAGTGTAGCTTTCAACCTCTACCCCGGTCTGGATCCGCCCGTGGTTTTCTGAAGACGGTCGCCTCGCAAACCCACAGAAGCAGTACAATAAAATTCAAGTTGCCGGGCACCAGTGCAGCCAAATTTTGAAGTAGGTGGAAGATTGAAAACTTGCGGAAAAATGATCCCCATTTATACCCCGCCGGACATGTGCATGAAGCAGCAGGAACAAGGTTGGAGGGACTGTAATCGGAATGCCAAGTCATTCAAACTCCGCAGATGCGAACGCACGGTACTGCGGAATGGCGTGATTTGATGGCATCAAATGGTTTGCTGGCATCGTCGCTCCTTTGCTTTTTCCCCTCATCTCCCTGCCCTCATGGATGCCTCATCTCCCACCAACGCTCGCTTCAACGTTGCTATTGCATTGCACATGTCAAACCGTTGTCTTGCTCCAGGATCCAAGTGCTTCCTTTTCGTTCCTGACACTCGTTATGCTTTGCCCTAGTGTTTCCCCCTCTACTGTCACACCAACAGCCTTTTGTGGTTCTTTCCCTCCCTGGCCCATATCTCTCCCTTCAATACCCTGTATCCTTTTCTCAGCCTGGTCGCCAACGTGGATCATTGTCTCAAGCTAGAGCGACATCGTGTGACTGGTCTTCAACCAACAAAACTTCAAATCATTTGACGCCCGCAACATCAAGACCATTTTTCGCAAGTTCATGCACTCGGGTCACTAGTCTCGATGGGAACAAGTCCCGCACAGAGGTGGCCATTTCAAGCCAATCAATGCCAAGTCGTTCCATCTCCCTTGGCTTCAAATCACCCCTTTGGATCAATTTTTTTTTGCTTCAAGATTTGACTCTGAACTCGCATGCTTCGGTTTTCCTTTCCAAGCGTAGTCTTTCCTTATGTTGTCTTCGGGATGTTGCGACGTTGCCTTCCATTACCCATATTATTACATTTGTCTTGATACAATTGAATATATATGTTTTCCATTCAAATTTCGGTGTGCTTTCAAAATCATGAGATCTATGAGGCCTATGCTGTCTCTGCTGTTTATGTGACTTCATAGACGAGTGACAGCTATGGCCGTCTATATGGTAACTCCTGCCCCTCCCACCTTTCTTTATAGACAAGGCTTTTCTATAAGGTCTTCTGCGTCTTTCATGGTCTCTCATGGTCTATGGGGTAACTTCAAGTTTTCCTGATGCACTGTGTTCCGACCCCTGTCTAGCTTATGTTGCATGCGGCTACATGCGGCTACAACAGGCTATGTGCAGCTACCTGTGTGTACACCGTGGATGTCTGGCTTGCTTATGTTACGTCCATCTACATCCATCTACATGGCATAGACAAACCATCGGCTACATATGTGGACCTGTGCCTACGCCGTTAATGCACGTAGACACAACACCTCATAATATGTTGTACCAAGAGCCCTAAGCTCCAGTCCGAGTCATGTAGATAAGAATGACTTCCCGGTGCTCGCCGGTTGTCGGCATCAGACCAAATCTGCATGACACAGATCAAAAACTGATTTTACAAAGCCGATGTTCCTCTGGGTAGCTAAACCTAAAGATTCAGCCAATTATGAAAGTGCCCAATAGCTGCCCATAGCAACGGTAGATCCAATTTGTTTCCAGAGTGGTAGATCTATTTTTTTTTTTGCATGCCAAGTTTCTGCTGCAAAAATTTCAGAAAGAGTTTGTGTTGGTCAGAAGCTATCGTGAAGAAAAATAAGAGCAAAAACTCATCTGCTTTTCAGATCAAGACACAGGCCACTGATCCTGAGTAGTTATTTGAAACAATGAGAATGCTTAGCTCTTAACCTAGCACAATTGTTGAAGGTAGCTTTGTGCAGCCCAAGTGAGGGACAACAAAATCCGAGGCACTAAAACAAGCAGTAATTCTGTGATTACTATTGTCAGAACAATGCAGAGAAGGCGATGATAGCCCCTGCACAAGGATGACACACTTTTCCAGAGTGGTAGACCTACGGGTCTCAATATTTATGCTTTTTGTAACAATTCACATTCCAGAGAACGCAAGAAACAAATTTAAAATTTGAGGGCAACAAGGTCAGGCTTTTGTACATGGTGGAGCAACAGACAGAAGGTTTTCTGACCTCAATTAGCCTCAAATTTTGGATTTATCATTCCCTGGGGTCTTTGGGCTGTTTCTTCTTGCAAAAAGTATAAATATTGAGACCTGTAGGTCTACCACTCCGAAAAACATGTCATCCTTGTGCAGGAGCCATATTCACATTCCCGAGAATTCAAGAAACAAATTTAAAATTTGAGGGCAACAAGGTCAGAGTCCTTGAGGCTTTTGTACACGGTGGAGCAACAGACAGAAGGTTTTCTGACCTCAATTAGCCTCAAATTTTGTATTTATCATTTCCTGGGGTCTTTGGGCTGTTTCTTCTTGCAAAAAGCATAAATATTGAGACCCATCAGTCTACCACTCCGGAGAAGCGTGTCATCCTTGTGCAGGGGCCATTCTAATCAAGAGTATCACCTGAGTATCACCATAATCACGTGAGAGCACACTGGTGCTAGGCTGTTCACAATATTATCCCATGGAAAGTGCCCGTCAGTGATCAAAATTATTTGAGGCAGCCTGCAAAAAATTGGAATTTACTTGAGGTGACATGTGAAAAATTGAGAATTACTTGTGAAGTCAGGTGAACATTGGAAAGTGCTGAGTTGAAAAAGAAATTCCTGGGGTCAAATGGGAGTATTGAAGCATTATATGGGTTGAAAAAATCAATTGGGGAGACATGTATAAACTTGAGATCAATCAGGGTGATGTGCAGTATTGATGTGTACCGGTGAAGTACCACCACAGTAAAAATTCTCGTGGTAGCTGGGAGTGTTCAGGAAGACTTTCCGGGTGTCTGACATGTCAAAAAAGAAAAAGTGGCCAAGTACTTTACCAAGTCATTCACATCCAACACCAATTCTGAAAAGGGAAATATTTGGCAATGAACATTTATTCGCCTGCAGATTGATGCTGGGTTGGAAGTACACTGTGATCCTTAGCTCGGCTCAGTGTTGTTATGTCACTGGTGACTTGAGGGAAAATTGGGATCAATTGAGGTGATGTGTTAAAAATTAGTAATTATATGCTGCAAATGACATGGGATTAGGCCCCTTCGAGGCGGGTGCTGAACCTTCAGAGATCTTTGGCATTCGTTCATTGCCTTGGGGGATTAAAACCCCAAGGACTCACCTAAAGATTCCCACCTCAGTGACTAGAGCTTACTGGCAACTGATGAAAAAATTTGTACTGATGTGAGCAACTTGTTCAAAACTTGCTCCACAAAATCTCCACAGCCTGTTATGCAGGTTTTGCACTCAAAGCAGGAGTCTGTGCGGCTCTCTCAAAACTCAAGGGTTACTGAGACCACAGAGATGGATGCATTGTTTTTAGCCAGAAATGGGCAGAAAACCTGGTTGCTTCTGGGATTGATTGCGAGGAAATAAAGAGCACAATCGAAATGGAGTCATTAATAGTATACAAAACTGCATTTTTCATCACTTGCCAATAAGCTCTACTCCAAGTATTCATTTCCCATCCATTCAACTGGGACCTGTATTATATGAGTATTCAGTCACTTATTATGGTGCCGGCTGAACTGAGAGAATTCCGAGTATGTCCAAAGTATAGACATAGGTCACGGAGGGTCTTGAATACTTCCCCATCTTGCTTGAAAAAAATCCCAAATTTTCTGGGTGACCGGACTAGGTCAACAAAGGTTCAATGTAACTGTGAAGGAGAGGCAGGTCACGCATCATGAACATGTCATCACGGTTCCGAAAAATGGGACTCAATCTCCCAGTGGCCCAGGCTGAACTCACACACCACAGCAACACCAGGTCTGTTGTCAAAATTTGCTGTGTCTTGAGGAAGAGATGCCCGAAGCTTCGTGGGGCGGTGGTAGGAAGACAAGAGAGGTGGTTGTGTCTTTGGCCGCCATCCGGGAAGCCAACGGAACAGGGTGCCGCATATGCTGAGAGCTTCGGTGATGCAGCACATTTGAGGTGCTGGACTTGATTTGCCTGGAGCACCTATGTGCTGTGTTCTTCCGTTGCTTTTGATACATCCTCTGCTCAAATTGATTCCCACATCAACGGATGCTGCTCCAAATATTAAGCAAAAATGACTAATGATCAAACTTGATGAGAGCATCTTTCCACCTTCTCTGAGTTAAACGGGTTGGCACATGAACATTTTGGCAGTAGAAGCTGAAGCCCTTATCTGGTGGTATCTTGATTGTCAATTTTTCTCTCCTCTACTTGCATTTCAATCTTGTTTCTACCATGACTAATATTGTATGACCAAGACCGTGTTTGTCCTTGTAGCAAAGTTGGCGGATTGCAAAATTCCCCAGGGTAGCCAAACCTAAAGGTTCAGCAAAAAAATGAACACATTCAAAGACTGGTGGGCTGGGGCAGCTGGCACTGATCCAGGAAAGCTTTTTTTTTTGAGCCAAGCAGCTGAAAAAAAACACCTTCTGTGTATCATTCTAATTTTTTGTATGACACCCCAAAAGGGATGAGAGTAAAAGGTAAAAGTAGGGTACTGATCATCAGAATGATGTGTTTTGTACAGAGCACCGGGATCGGACAGATATCATGTGATATGTCTCCATTAGTTTCCTCCAAATTCTAGTTCAACTTAGGCCTCAAGACTCCAGCAACACACAAGTCCAATACATAAGAGAACTGTGAGTTCACCATACTATGCCACAGATAATTCAATTGAGCAGATAGAAAGGATGTACCTGGATACCACACTACTTATCAAGGTTTGGCCTTGGCGACCTGATCAGCTGTGAAGAACCTGACAGGACAAAGACCAAACCGAGTGGTTCAATTAATAATTGAACTGGTCATTGATCAAGGGAGTGACAGGTTATCTATTGGAAAGGGCTTCAGGGTATTACATAACCAAGTAGGATATCTCAGGGGGAAGTGATAATTATAAGTATCATGTAAGATCAATAAATAACCTGAAGACACAAGATAATGATGAGAGATAGAGCCACAATGGTTCCACTGGGATGAACCCAAAGGAGGGTCCTATAATCAATAAGGTAGAATCTACTGTACAGGATGTAGATTTTAGTGCTCCAGAGACAGACAAGTGCACAGTGACCCTCTGCAAACACGCAGGGGTCTCAGTAAATTGAACTACTACTTATATGACAGCACAATTGTATAGAACACAGGGGATAGGCTGGCAGGACAAAAGAAACAGCGAGCACGCGATGGAGGAATATACAGAATCACCGAGGTAACAGCTTGCCTTAGCAGCACACAGCTGTTCAGCACATTGTTGGGGCGGTGCGGGTTGTTTCGGTTGTTATTCCAACACAGGAGATTCTACTACCTAGGCTAGGGGTGACAACAAAATATTGTGATCATATCTGTGTTGGATTGATCACCAATGGATGTGTTGATAATGCATTAGCCCACCAACTACTGAAAAAGCCATTGCAATAACTCCAACTTTTTACTGGCAGTAATATGACCGTGTAATGCAATACCCTGGCGAAACTCATTTTCTGACTTTAAGGCAAGAAAATGGCAGCATCGGAGTTTGAACCAAAATAACAGATTACATAAGCAAACCAAACTAAGGAAGTACCTTAACCAGCTAAGCTATAAGGGAGATAGCAATAAGTAAAATGATGGGGATATATCATGTGGGCCCCAAACAGAATAAGCATGTTCCCCCTCTCTGGCCCTGCCTTAAGGGCCTGATTAGGGTTGGCAGTTTAGTGTTAGACGTTAGAGGTTAGAGGTTAGGCCACAGGTACATTCAGTTTTGTGGTTGAGGAGATTTGTCAGCATTTGATGGTTAGGTTGGTTAGGGTTAGGTTAGGGTTAGAAACACCCCCCAAAATACATAATAAGCATAAACAAACAATTTTGAAGACCTAGGGCAGCTTGCCTGCCCTAGGTCTGCCCTAGGTCTGGGTATCAGCAAACCCTGGGTAGGGTAAGGGTGGTACCTTACCCTATTACCCTAGTGTGATGGAGAGCAGTCGGCTAAAAGTCGGCGGCTAGTTCCGGCACACGAGAGTTCAAGTTCAAGGGTTGCTGGGTGGTCGAACCAGCAGGATAAGTGGCGTAAGATGTAAATTGACCAAAGAACTATACTAATGACATTGTGGTTTATATACTGAGTAAGTAGACGGATAGGAGTAATGAATCGGTACCTAATGAGTGATAAAGTAGAGTAATGAGTGATATATGGAAAGGAGGAAAGGAACGTGTGATGGATATGAGACGCATTCAGCGTCGACGATAGTGGGAGAGATGAATAGAAGGGAAGGAGTGTGGAGGGAAATATGAGAAAGGTATATCCGTTACACCTAGCCAGGGTAACAAAAATATATAATATGGTTACAGTCAAACCCCTCAAGACCCATGCACCTCAAAACCCATAACCCCTTAAGACCCATAGATTTTTTGTGTAACCATCGCGGTGGGCAGGCGAAACCCATACATTTGTAGAGATCCATGATCCATGATGATTTCCGGGGGCGGAGACCCATACTATTACTAAAAAAGGAAATTCCGTGATGATCGGACACAATATAAATTTCATTTTTGTGCCTGAAGCATACAGAAAATCATGGAAGGAGGCATCGCGCTCCTCAAAAAAGGCTTTGCTGCCCTCGAAAAACATGTCAGAAAATGCAGGACTGCCCTTGAAGACCGCCTCCAGCACCATGAGGTCCTCAATGACGCTGAAGACGCTTGGCTGGATGGCCCTGCCAATATGGTCGATGAGAGGCGGGCGCTGGAGATCCTTGAAAATGTCTCCGACTACGAGCGCGGCCTCTCCAGGCTCAACCAGGGTCTCCAAGCGGCCGTGCAGCGCATGAAGGAGTTTGCGGCGGGTGTAAAGACCTCTGTCATCACGTCAAAAATGGTGCGGTTGCCAGGTCCCAAAAGAAAAAGTGCGTGCCCGAAATTCTTCCCTTCCACTGCATACTGAGCGCATGAAGGGCCTGACAATAAGCCCGACATCCCACCTGGCAAGACACCAGGAAAAAAGAAGGCTGACCAGCCTGTCTTCACGCATGCTGAGAATGCGACGCTCCAGCAGCGGGTCGAGATTCTCGACTGGCATCATGCCAATGGGGGAAACCAGACGAAGACCGCGAAGCACTTCGCCCCCAAGTACCCCAATCTGCGTCTCAAGCAGCCCAAGATTGCTGACTGGGTGAAGAATGAAGCCCGCTTTCGCCGCGAGCATGCCGAGAGCGTGATGAAGAAGAGCAAGCGGACACGCCAGACCCAGCATCCTGAAGTCACGGAGATGCTGGAGCTGTGGGTGGAGCAGGCCATGCGTGATGGTATCGACGTCAGCGGCGAGGTTTTGCACCAGAAGTGGATCACATTTGCGGACCTTTGTGGCATACCTGAGGAAGATAGGCTGGCACTCAGTGCGGGATGGCTGGGTTGCCTGAAGGACTGACTGGGGCTGTGCGAGTTCAAGCGGCATGGCGAGGCAGTGTCGGCAAGTCCTGAGGCTGTGGCGAACGAGAGGAAGAGGATGCGGGAGTTGATTGAGAAGGGCGGATTTAAGGCGCATGACGTCTACAATATGGACGAGACGGGCCTTTTCTACGGGTGGGTCTGCTTCGAATTCTTATCCAGGCCTTGCTAATGTGCTGCTGGTAGGTTCCCTCCAGATCGTGGGCGGCTGTCGACGAAGGCTCATAACGGTGTGAAGGGAAATAAAGTCCGGCTTACCTACGCTTTCACGGTGAATGCAGACAGCTCCGACAAGCTCGAGGCCTTCATTGGCAAGGCCAAGCAGCCCCGTGCGTTCCAGCGTCGCACTGCACGCGTCCTCAGCTTTTTGTATCGGAACAACACGAAGGCCTGGATGACGACCGTTCTGTATCAAGAGTGGATTACCAATTGGGATGCCGAGCTTCAACTTGCTGGCCGCAACATCCTCCTTATTCAAGACAACTTTGGCGCGCACAAACCCCCTGAAGAGTTGACCAACATCACCGTCGAGAATTTCGAGCCAAATCTAACGTCCCACGTCCAGCCCCTCGACCAAGGGATTATCCGGTGCTTCAAGGCTCATTACTGCTCGCGCTTCATCCAGCGCGCAATTGACAACTACGACAAGGGTGTTACACCCGGCCAGATCTACAACATCAACCAGCTTCAGGGAATGTGCCTTGCGGTGTTGGCGTGGGATGAAGTGAGTCCGACAGTGATGAAGAATTGCTGGATTCACGCCGGCATTCTTCCCGATTCTGTCTGGACATCGACGCGGCCCTCCCCTACCATCCCCATCCCCTCCCTCCTTAATCCCGTTCGCGAAGCCGAGCAGCAGCTTGGTGGCCACCTCGATGCCCTTGAGGAGCACCAGGTCCTCCAGCACATCAACCGCCTGTCAATCAACGATCTCGTGCATGCCGAGAATGAGCGGGACTCGGAGCAGGCAACTGTCAAGGATATCTACGACGCCGTCATCGCTTCTCGCCGCACGCAGGATGTTTCGGATGCTGTGGGTGGTGATGACGACATTGATGACGATGCAGAGCCCATGACTCGCCCCACCCACCGTGAGGCCCTGAGCGCGGCTGCAACACTGCAGAGCTTTGTGACCACACTCGGTGATACATACGCGCGCAAGCTTGATGAGCTCCTCGCTACTTTCGGCCGCCAGACGCAGCTTGAGGCCACAAATGCCATGTCGGATACTTCAATCACTGATTTCTTTACTAGAACCATGTAGATATTGCTACATATGGCGCACATTTTGTATAGTCGCAAAAAATTGATTTTTTTGATTTTTTTTTTGAAAAATTCTATTGACCCATACCCCCTCAAGACCCATACCCTGGCGCTTCCACCGAGGGGTGGGTCTTGAGGGGTTTGACTGTATTTAGCACAATGGTTAGTGTGCATGAATTTAACTGTGCTTTGTAATCTGGTGGTCCTAGGTTCTATCCCTGGACTTGCACTTTTGTCATTTTCTTGCATTAATGTCAAATCCAGCTTTGCCAGGGTATTGCATTACACGGTTATATTACTGGCAGTAAAACCCTGCAGATAATGCAATGGCTTTTTCGGTAATTGCTGCAGCTATTACATTAATGGTACGTGTATATTACACAATTGATGCAGTCTAGATCCAGACATACACTTTACAGCAGTTTTCTGATTAAAGGAGACAGTACAGGGCAGGAGGGTACTCAATTGGGCTGCCGTCAACAGCGATGGTAACCAAGGGAGGCAGGGTTAGACATAAACCAGCAAGAAGGTTGTTTGACATGCAGAGGGGTGGAGATAACAACTGAGGAGGTCCAGACTCTATTCACAAGGATGGACATTTCAGACGAAGTGCAGTGAGATGGTGGGAGGAAATTTTTGACATGGGAGACAGACATTGACAACAGGCCAAATTCAATTGATCAATCCTAAAATGGCAGAAAATAAATAGGTATACAAGGCTGGGCTCAAACCCACACG
This sequence comes from Mycena maculata, assembly GCA_029448575.1. Taxonomy (NCBI): domain Eukaryota; kingdom Fungi; phylum Basidiomycota; class Agaricomycetes; order Agaricales; family Mycenaceae; genus Mycena; species Mycena maculata. The sequence continues at coordinate 291,227 of JARJLG010000069.1, read as the reverse complement.
GAAAATGCAGTTGTTTGTTCAGGATTGCCGTGAGAAAAAGGTGTACTTGAAATAGGGTGGTACAGGACACACTACCTAAAGTTAGCGGGCATTCTCATTATCTATTTGAGCACCAGTGGACACCCTCCTCACAAACAAGAAAAAAATATGTTTGTTTGAATTATCTTAGCTAACCATAGCAGAGAGCAACAAGGAACCAGTATTCTCCCTTTCCCAGTGCAAGGGACTTGAATATTGAATTGAAACTTGAATAGGGCTGTTCACCATGGCCATAGCTATGGTTCAACCACACCCATGCCATGGGTGCCATGCTCGCCCTGTTGAAATTTTTTTCTCAAGACCAATGGCATGATCATGGCACAGCTTTCCACATCCTGGGCGTGCAACAGCTTGATTTTTTCGTGGTGATACAGTGATAATTCTAAGCAGGTAGGGCTCTATGGGTCGGTGAATGCTTGGTGCCGACATATGTGGTACTTGAATCAGTGGAACATTTCGGCCAAGCTGAATCAATCTCAGCACTTGCCAGAGATGTTTGATTTGGAATATGAGAATAGTAGGTTTTGTATTTTGCGCACCTTGGTTCTTAGGGGAGTAGTTCTAGATGGGACTCAAAGTCATTATGTGTCCTATGATGAGGTACTTGAGCTCGGAACCTGTCAGTGCTACCTGCAGATTGCTCTAACAGCAAATCTGTAGCTCTGTGAACAAGACTTCAACAAGCCTTCGTGGTTTTGGCCACAACCGGTCAAATCAATACAAATTCAAATGAAAAAAGCTCCCAGAAAACTTTTCAAACACCCATGTACCTGTTACGGCCGTGCCATTGAGCATCTCATCCTTTTCAATGGTCCCAATGGCCAGTGTTCAACATGGCTGTGTTGTGGAAAACCTGTTGAATCCATGGTGAACAGCTCTAACCTCGAAGTTGGTGTAGAATAATGTGCAACTTCTGCTCTCTGTGAAGTCTGAAGCCGGGCTTGTTCTTGCCCTCACACCTGCAATCGACCCCTCCCAAAACCAGAACACGTGCGTGATCAGCACATGGAACGACGTGTCGTGTCGAAAAAGTTGAACAAGTGAGACAGGAATACGGTCAGAAGGTCAAATTTCATTGGATTTTACAATACCTCTCTCAAATTCAATGGAATAATCCAGTTAGACTGTCTAATCACCACTCAGAGACAACACATAAAGTACTTTAAGTTTCCTGCAACGAAATATAATTTATAAATTGGCAGAACTGTTCATTGTGCAGTCTCGAGCTGGTAGGATAGCTAATAGAGCCATAATGGTTGTTGTATGGCTGATCCCCAAGCCAGAAAATGTGAGGGATTGGCACATATAGTAGATACATAACATACAATGGTGGATGTGGTGGCAAAATATTCCAAGGATTTGAGCATGTAAACAACAACAAGAGAACATATCTGAATCGATCTCGGTACGTACCAGAGCTTACCAGTCACCTGGCTGTCAAAATCCAATCACACCAACAAAAGTGAATGTTCGGCTCGGCTGAACATGTTGCTGAAAATGATGATTTAGGCTTCAAAAAAAAACTGGTTGGAAAATGAACTTGAAGAGCACAAATTCAGCAAAGCTGAGTAAGTGACCCAAATGAAGAGATTCAGCAGTACTTTCTGCTGTGTGGAATGTATGCATTTCAGCAACACATTTTGAATTGTTGAAAGTGAGGCCTGAATCAATGCATCCAGCAGAAAATTCAGCCTGACTGAAAGTAACAATTTGGGTGCTGCTGAAGCTGTAGTGGAAAGAAGTGGCTTGGGCAACACTTTCAGCTATGCCGAAAGAATGTGATACAACGTTGAAACACTGACTACCTGAACTGATGTGAAATGTAGTAAAAGGTCTATCAATGCCTGAGCACTAACAAACACTAAACCAACACTAAACACTAATCCAAACAATCGAGTGGTGCGAGTACGGGGTTCCAACCAAGTATTAGGTTGATATTTGAACTAGATCTGGTAATAGCTATTTACACGTAAATACTGAGAACGCTCCAATAGCCGATCCAGAGACTCTAATGAGGTCTAGACGAAGCAGAGAGTGGTTTTATCTCGATGGGGTGGTGTGGGGTAGTGCTTGGTAGTCAATAGACTCAAGACTTGTGATCCTTCAATGTTCTCAGCTGTAATATCTGTACCAATCTGTGTGCTTTCCCAAATCCTTATGAAACCCAATATGACCCGATACGACCCGATATGAAACTGATATGACCCGATACAATTCTGTTTCCTTAAGATTCCTTATGCGCACATAGATCCAACAACCAACAAATATATTTGACCAAGAATAACAGAAAGAACTAACAAGTTCCCAATGGTACTCCGAATGAATCCAAGGCTTCCCAAGCGACAATACCAGCTGAGCTGAGTACGTCTAGCAAGAAGGGGTGAATTCACTGGCTTTCCACTAGAAACCTGCCAGTATTTATACAGGAATTATACATCACATGATAAAATAAATAAATACTACAACGGATAAACGGACCTGGCTATTTAAAGGTACATGCATCAAAAGATCCGGTCAAACGGTTAAATAAGTGCTCTATCCCGAGAGCCGTGCATCTATCTTTCTGCTTTAAGGTGTTGCCATCATATCTTGATGGACTTGTTATCTTTAGACGTGCCAAGTATAGCGTGTCCGGATAAATTGTAGTAGAGATTGTCCGGGCCAACCAGCTTAGCCTTATAGATAGACTGGCTGTCCTGCATCTCTACCTGATGACACCTTTGTCACCCAACTATTCCCATGGTGCCCTAATTCAACCGAATGGTTGGACTTTGATTTACATGTAAATACAATCTTTGATGATTTACGCGTAAATACACAGCAGGTATTGATCCTGATAGTGTTACTGAATGTCCCTGAACGATTCCTGAACTCTCCAAGGCATCCAGGCTCGTGTGATTAAAGTTACAGTGACTTAATATGTCACAAATGTCGAACTTGTGCTTGCAACTGCACCAACAACTCTGCCAATTTGATTTGACCTGCAATCTGGATCCCTTATGAATTCACAGTCTAGATGGATGGTATGTGTTATGTCCTTGATATATGACACTTTCCAAATGTCCCAATTCAATCGAATGGTTGAACATGGAATTACGTGAAATTCTATTGTAGCCCACCTGGCCGTTGACCCTCGTGGTATCGGTGACCAGGCAAGTCTATACAATGTAATCTCTTGTGAAGTGCCTTTAGCCAACAGTCCGGACCTCACTATGGCTCATTGTGGGCCAAGTAATAAATAAGCATTGTTCTACTTCAGTAAGTAGAACAAGAACATTGAAATTGATAGATTTCAAGTCTGGTCATTTTCCATGCTTATCAACGTGGCCAAAACTGTGGCCAAAAACACTTGTTTCGGGTCCAGCCGAAATAACAGCTGAAAGTTGTTGTTTAGGCAGGAGCCAAAAGTGCAGCTGAAAGTGACACTTTCGGGGCAGCTGAAAATAAGTGGCCGCTGGCGGCAGTTGGCAGCCGCCAACTGTGGCAGTGCAGCGGCCGCTGAGCAGCAATGCAACATACTAATAATTATCCACTCTCTTAGCTGCCCCTGCAATGAAATGAGTGTTTCCAACTTTATATCTATGCACTCATACATCTCAAATCTCCCACTCAATGATAGGTGCCATAAAATTATACTTTTTATAGTATAATTATTGGTATGTTGCATTGCTTCTCAGCGGCCGCTGCACTGCCACAGTTGGCGGCTGCCAACTGCCGCCAGCGGCCACTTATTTTCAGCTGCCCCGAAAGTGTCACTTTCAGCTGCACTTTTGGCTCCTGCCTAAACAACAACTTTCAGCTGTTATTTCGGCTGGACCCGAAACAAGTGTTTTTGGCCACAGTTTCGGCCACGTTGTATCACATTCTTTTGGCATAGCTGAAAGTGTTGCCCAGACCACTTCTTTCCACTACAGCTTCAGCAGCACCCAAATTGTTACTTTCGGTCAGGCTGAATTTTCTGCTGGATGCATTGATTCAGGCCTCACTTTCAACAATCCAAAATGTGTTGCTGAAATGCATACATTCCACACAGCAGAAAGTACTGCTGAATCTCTTCATTTGGGTCACTTACTCAGCTTTGCTGAATTTGTGCTTTTCAAGTTCATTTTCCAACCAGTTTTTTTTGAAGCCTAAATCCTCATTTTCAGCAACATGTTCAGCTGAGCCGAACATTCACTTTTGTCCGTGTGAATGTCAGTGTGCATTGGTGGCATACACAGATTCGGGGCGAATTCCGAAGCCAATTGACCTTCTGGTTTGTGGATATGTGCCACGGCATCCTATGGGAGCATCGGACTACGATGTTACAGGCCATTAAGTGAGAGTCAGAAGGAGTCAGAATCAGCGAGAGTTTGCACGTGAGGAGAAATGCATGTGATCTGGTTTTGGGAGGGGGTCGATTGCCCGGGTCTCTTGCCCTTGTCCACAACACAGGCAGCTTGCCACAGTGCTTGCTCTCTAGCCTTTGGGCTCAAATTTTCCTGTTATTTTTCTCTTCTCTTGCTTAGTTACTGACCTGCTCGTTGCAATATTCCTGTCATGACCCAAACTCTCCACCACCCTCATAGCACCATTATCTGCACATGTCCCCTCGTATTCACCCCCCTCCTTGCTCACCTTAGTTACTAACATGTTCTACTGTGTGCCACATGAGCCCGCACACCCTACACTAAGTGAACAAAAATAATGTCCGATGGGTGTTTAGGGTCATTTCTGGCCCAATTCACTCCAGATAAAATGTAGGCACAAATGTGGATGAATTTCATGATGATCCGAATTGTTGAAACCATACCTTCCTTCGTCCCCCGTTGCACAATAGATTATTTTGTGATTTTCTGACAGATCAACTCTGTGGGATAATCGTGTGTGCAAAAATGGTCCATATAGTCAATAAGTACTCGTAAAATAGACTCTATTTGTATTGTTATTCACCTCAATTGATAGGGTTTTGAGCTCGCAATGAGCGAGGCAAGTTAGCCATTTTGGACAGATTTTGCCAAAATTTGATCAAAAGTGCCCAAAATGGCCATTTTGCAGAGGCTGTGGCACTCGAACACCTGCATATTTTTGCATGATTCAACTTGTGGAATTGATGTTCAGATCCTGAACTCCAATTCGGGTCATACCGAATGCTCTGAGAAAAATCACTGCTCAAGTTGTGAAATTGCACTTTTCGTGTTTAGGCAATTTTGATGCAGCATCAAGGGATTTTGATGTCATCAAAATGCTCAAAATGTCGCCCTTGACTGTCTGAAGGATCCTGCATTTGATTTTGTCCTTAAATATGTTGTTTTTATTGAGAACGGGCGGGAGACCCGATCAGACATTCTTTTTGTCCACTTTTAGTGTATAATGGAATCCGAAATGAAATTAAATTCATGGATTTTGGTGGAGTTCTACTCCCAGAGGCACTAGGAAATTGTATGAGATCAACGGCTTTATGATACACAATCACTCGGGCCTGGCAAGATAATTGCTCTGAAAGATTACCCCAGAAGATATATTACCTCACTAGCCCATTTTAAAGAATTGCACATGGTCATCACCGAGGATACTCTATTTTCAGTCCTTTCCAGTCAAGGAACAAGAGACACTGTATCAGCCTGAGGTACCAGGGATGCCCGGAGGGCCTTCTGAATGTCTACATATGGTACAGATTGCCATCGATAATGGCTTGCCATTCAAAAGCGACATGTTATCAACAAATGCCCGCACTACTCGTCGGCAAGCCGCAGATGCCTTTCATATTGAAACTGCATCTGATCTCCGGACTTGATGCCGAAATGAAGCGAGCCGGTCTGCTCCACCGGCTATCATCGGACATCTCGGCCGTTTCCGTCGGCTACCCCTGATGTCCACTGAACGTTCTCTTTCTGTCCACCCACGTCCACCCACGTCCACCCCGTTCAGTGGATGATCGAAGATATTCAGTGATGTCCGGTGGACTCTCCACAAGTATAACTATCCAACCAACTTAGGTATTATTATTAATTACACCCAAATCCAATGGCGTCCAGTGGCCTTCCGAACCAATGTTTGTCCAAACATATACTGTGATTCAATACATGTGGACCATTTTCAAACCACAAACCATCCACATCCTCCACTGAAATTTTCCAAATGCATCACAAATCCATCCATGATCAGAAAAAAACAAGCGCAGAGATCACACCTGAACATCTGGGGCATTTCGTATAGTGTTACCCCCCATCGAGTCACGGTCCAGAAGTCACGCTTGACTCGATATCGTGCAGACTGAAGAGGGAGGGACCTTGCATGTCAAGATAAAGATGCAAACATACATTCCAAATGTATCTGAATGAATTCCAATTTTTTTCAGGAGTGCTGGGAGGTCGAGAGCAGACGCAGGAGAGCAAAAGTCATGTATTTTTGAGTGGCCCTGGGTGAGCCCAAAACACGGTAGAAAAAATGGGGGAAAGCTCTGAGGCCTTCTATAACAGAGCTACTATCAGTATCACCCCCGTGCCCAACAGAGGGAGGGAGGGAGGGAGGGAGGGGGAATAGGGGGATGTGACTCGATGGGGGGTCTTACTATACGAAATGCCCCAGACGTTCAGGTGTGATCTCTGCGTTTGTTTTTCTGATCCGGTGCACAGATCAATGATCATCACGGATCACACCGAACGTCTGGGTTACCGAGACAGATACTACGGGCATATAACTCGCGAGCCGAGGCTCGGTTCGGCGATCCCGGACGACGTGAAATACTACTCAGAAATAGAGCTGAAATGAAACTGAAATGAAGTCGAAATGGCAGACGAGCCAAAAATTCGTTCGTATCATTCATTGCCGATGTGGTAGTATGTATGTTGTAGACTATGTATATACTGTATTCAAATGCGATTGCCATGCGTGCGTGTCATAATAAGTAATTGCTGATCATTACATGAATGCCAATGCGGTGCGGTGTGTCTGTACGTGCGGGAGGAAGAAACGGAGATGAGGAGAGAAAAAAAAGGGAAACATTTGTTTCGGATGTGAGGTGAGATAAGGAGAGATGGAAGATCGTCAAAAGATTCGTCGCAGAGACAGAGGGGACGACGCTATATCTTGAGCTCGCGGAACCCGCGCACGTCGAGCCGCCCCGTCCCATTCCGCCGCCACTCGCCCGTCCCTTCGTACCGCCCGCCGGGGATCACGATCTTGCCGGCGCCGGTGCTGCTACTGGTGCTGCCCTTCCCGTCCTTCCCCTTCCCCGCCGCCGCCGCCGTCACGCGCGTCTTGGGCAACCCCAGCGCCTTGCGCTGCCGCCGCGTGAGCGGTTTCGCCACCGCGACCGGGTCCGGCGGCGGCGGCGACGGGCTAACGCTTGAGAGGCTCGAAAGGCTGGATGACGATGAGAGCGCGGGCGGCGAGAGGGAGAGGGAGAGCGAGGTCCCGCTCGTGCCGCTGCTCCGACTCGTGCGTTCCTCGGTCTCCCCGCCCCCGGCATCTTCTTCGTCCCCCTCGGCATCGTCGTCGCCTTCGCCGTCATCCGATTCCATCTCGACGTCCCCGTCTCCGTCCACATCCACCTCGCCCTCCTCGTCACCCTCCACCTCGCCCTCCTCATCGCCCTCCTCCTCGCGGTTGTCGCCCTCGCCCTCTCCCGCCGTCCCACCACCTCCCCTCGCCGCATACCGATACGAGCTCCGCGTCCGCTTCGCCACGCTCTCGCTCTCGCTCCCCGTCCCGTCCCCGCCCCCGCTGCTCTCGTCAAAGCTCCGCTTCGGGCTCCGCTGCACGCGCCCGCTCCCCGCTCCCTGCCCCTCACCCGCCGCCGCCGACCGCAGCCGGCTCGCCGCGGGTGGCAGCACCGGGGGCGCCGCCTTCGTCGGCGACGCGCTCGACAGCTTCAGCCGCACCCGCGGCGCCGGCGCGCGCTTCAGCGTCGCCTCGTCCCCGGCCCCGCCCGCGTTATTGACGTTCTCGTCCTTGCGTCGTTGCTTCGCCTCGCGCTCGAGTCGCTTGCGCTCGCGCGCGTCCGCCTTGGACTGTTTCTTTGAGGAGTCCGTGGGCGACGGCGGGAAGGGGTACGGCGGGGTCTCGCGCACGGCGGGCAGCCCCGTGTGCGGCCCCTTGAGGTTGCGGATGGAGGAGAAGTGCTCCCAGTCGTGGTATCTGCAGAGGGGGAGGAGTCAGAAAGGGTTACGAGTACAAGGAGAAAACCGGAGAGGTATGAGAGGAAGGAGACAATACGAAGGAGGGGAAGAAAGGGCAGTAGTGGGAGTAACAAATGGAGGTCATGCATACGAGGACGAGGGAGCGGCGCGGTATGGGGACGGAAGTGGGGAAGACGGGAGGAAGACGCAAAGAGGAAGGACCGGTGCGGTGAGGGGAGGCGGCAAGCCTTGGACGGGGGGGTGGGAAATGGAGCACGCGCGGGTCTGTATGTATGTGCGAGGAACGAGAGGCGGTGCGAGGAGTACGGTGAGGGGAGGCGGGCAAGCCTTGGTCGGGGGGATGGGAAATGGAGTGTACGCGGATCTGTATATATGTGCGAGGAACGAGAGGGGTATGCGAGGAGGGTGGGTAGACGAAGGCGGGGAGTGTGCACGGGGGTGTATGCGCGGAGGAGTGTACGTGGAGGGAGGGGCGGGAGTAGGGAGGGAAGGGAAGCCGCGAAGAGGAAGGAATACGAGGGGAGATGCGAAAAGGACGGAGGAAGGAAAGGTAGAGTATGCGCGGGGGTTTGACGCGGAGGAGTGGAGGCGAGAACAGAGGGAGGTGGAGGGAGTGGTGGGGGTGAGGAGGGAAGAGGGAGGATGGGTACGGGAGGGGGTGCGAGGAGAGCGGAGGAAGGATGGGCAAATGAGATGGAGGCGGGGGCGTCCGGAGCGGGGATGAGAGCGAGGACAATGAGAGAAGGAGGTGCGGGGGAACGGGAAGGGTCAAGAGACTGTCGTACGCGAGCAGGGCGGGGATGAGGATAATCGCCGGGTATTGGGGCAGCGAGGAACGGGAGAAGGGCATAGCGGGCGGGGACGAGACGGAGAGTCAAGGAAGAGCATGAGAGTGAGGTGAAGTGAGGTGAGGCGGATCGAAGGGGTGGGTCTATGATGTAGGGAGGGATAGAATGTGTGTTGTGTATCTATGGTGGGGAGGAACAAGATGGTCTGCGGGAACGGAGGATGGGATCGATGGTGGACGAAGGGGAATGGAGTGTGTACGTGTGGGGACAGCGACAGAACGAATGGACAGATGAAGGGAGGGAATGGATGGAAGGACGAGGGGAACGGAGAGGGCAGCAGCAAGCCGGGGGTCGTCAGGCCTTCACGCCCCACTCCTGCACCCTCCCCTCCTCTCCAACGATAAAAGAAAACCCGACTCACGCAACATACACCGTCCCCTCCTCCGTCCCTGTCCCCCCTTCCCCTTCCCCTTCCTCGCCCTCCCCTTGCCCCTCCCACCCCCTTGTCCCCTCTGGCGCATCAGCATCCACGTCAATCACCTCCGCGTCCGCATACGCCCGCCCGCGCCGCGGGGACGCCTCGCGCGAGGGCGCGAGCGACGAGAGTGACGAGAGCGACGACGCGGGCGAGAGCGCGCGCTGCACGTCTGACGGGCCGGCGCTCGAGTTCGCAGCACCAGATGCACCTCCGACGGGTAAGGGAGAGGGCACGGCGGGCGACGGGGGTAGGGAGGGCGAGGCGGGCCCCCCGGCGGCCCACTCGATGACGTAGACGAGCCCGGGCTGGATGACCTTGACGTTGCGCTGCGTGAGGTGCGCGAAGGCGGAGAGCTCCATGTGGCCGCCGTACGTCGCTGCAAAAAGAAAACAAAAGGATTTAATAAAGGTGTAGGGAGGGGAGGGGAGAAAAACGGGTGCAAGAGGGAGGAGAGAGGAAAGAAGAGAAGAATGATGGGCGGGCGGGGAGGGGAGCGTCTGGTGGGCCGCGCAGACGAATTCCCCGCGAGCATCGTGTGCATGACGTGGGTGCCGCCTCTCGTCCTAGGACGAGAGAAAGTAGCGAGTGATCGTCTGTGGGGACAGACACAGCAGAGCGTCCCACGCTGGAGTCCAATGACGCAGGGCCGCTACAATTGCAGCAGTCCCGCGTGGAAAAAGGGCGAATAAGATGTCTCGTTGCCGACAGGGCGGAAATCCACAGCTCTTGGAGAAGAAGAGCAGGGACGTGCGGAACGGCAGGCCCCTCGTCTCGTCCATCCGAAAAAAGAAAGCAAAAATGGGAGCGGGTGTGGGTCGCTGCCATCGCTGGCCCTCGCTGACAACAGAAGATACGACAACGAAAGGAGCGCCCGGCCGTAGCTCCCAAAAGCCAAAAGAAGGGGGACTCGCGCCGCTCGTGCATGCTTCGAATACCCGACCTTCGTTGGAGATGTGCCCCAGATCGAAGGAAAAAAGACCGCGAGCCATAGACGACGGCGAAGGAGCTCCGCGTCGTCCATCGCCTCGCAGGCCAGACGAGACGGGCGCCTGCTAATGTCGCCGCGAAAGCACCCGTCGCGCACGACACAGGTACCCCGCCTCTTGTCCTAGGACGGGAGAAAGAAAGCGACTGATCGTCTGTGGGCAGACACAGCAGAGCGTCCCGCGCAGGGCGAGCGCCTCATCGCCGACGAGGCGGAGATCCACAGCTCCTCTCAAAGGAGCAGGGACGTGCGCACGCGGGCCCCGTCTCGTCTACCCAGAAGCCAAAAGGAGAGAAGAAAGAAAAATGGGAGCGGGTGTGGGGTGTCCTCGCGGAAGTCGCAGAAGAAACGGCAACGAAAGGCCGTAGCTCCCCCAAAGCCCAAAGAACGGGAGGCGCCCGTCCAAAGCCACTGCGAGACGAATGCCCGGCGTTCGCGGGAAATACGCGATTCCGATAAAACGAAGGGAAAAGGACCGTGAGGGGTAACAGACGATGGCCAAATGGCCGTCATGCCAGTAGCGCTCCCCACAGAGCCCAATCATCGCGGAGAAAAACGGGGAAAGGGGCGCCTCATGCCCCGAAAGCAAACGCGACGAGAGAACGAGATCCCACCGTCCCACCGCGAGGGCGGAGCCATGGCGGCACGCGAAGTGCCCACATCCCGAGAGGAGGCCATTTTTGGCAGTCGCCATACAAAGGCGTGTCGCCAGAACCCACTCGCCCAACTTCCAAAAACACAGATAAAAACAAAAAAGCAAGCAGGACCCACCATTCTCGCGCATGCACCGGAGATGCACATCAAGCCCACGCTCGTCCTCGACAAACGGCTCATACCGGGCCTTGTGCCGCGCGATCCAGTCGCACACATCGCGCCTGAGCTGCGCGTGGCGCGCAGGGGAGCCATACAGCTGGTCGCTCAGCGCGCGGAAGAGGCAGTTGCCGTCGCCGAGCGTCGGCGCGGCATAGAGCCCCAGCGAGCGCAGCTGCTCCGTCAGCAGCGCCGTGTTCTGCAGCGGGTCCGAAAGCAGCTTTTCCGTGTGTCAACACGGCTGGAATGGACAAGATAGATGGCTAGGATGCTCACCCGCCCTTTACTCGACCGTGTCGTCCGCGGTCGCACTGGGCCCTTGGGATCAGCTAAAAGCCAAAATAAAGGGAAAAAAGACTCACATTGCGACTGGGCCTTCTTCGCATTCTTCTTCGGGATCCCCATGTCTATGTCTAAGCGTGTGGTCGACTCGAGGCGGGCAGCAAGCGGGGGGTGATGGTGGTGTAGGACGGCGGAGTTTGAAGCGGAGATTGGATTCGCGGATGGCTGTGCCGGTCTCGGCCCGGGTCCCGCTTATGGCTGTACCGCTGCTGTGCGCGAACCGCGAGGCAGAGGTGTGGATAGGAATGTGAGGTAAGAACGCGTTGGCGCGGACGCGTCAAGAGTGTGTTGGTGTTGTGGGCGGGATCTCTCTCAGGGGCAGGTTTGTATGCAAAATGTCGATCATTGTGCCGAGTCGCGAATCAATCATCTCGTCATCAGAACAGATAGATTGGCAATGTCATGGCGACCTAATGATTGTTCGTCATTCTTTGGTTCACCTTCAACGCAGTTCCTCATTGAAATCACACATTTCCCCATGGTACACTATTTCTGTGGAATTATCTGGCACACACACACCTATTCACCCCGATAGAGACACTCTAGATCTTCGAAGCTAACTAGGGTCGTGTGTCTGCACGAACCCTGTCAGCTCTGCCCCTTGCGTGAGGCAGCTATGTCCACCTTTTTTTTTTTTTGAACATTTGGGATAATGAATTTCCAGTCTGCAGAAGCAAAAATCATCCACTGGGTCTACCAGAAAGTTCTAGCTAATGCCGGGGAAGTTGTCTAAGGAGGAAATGCCATTACACATGTACCATAGTGTGGGACTCCAGCCTTAAAAAATTATCCTATCCCATTTTTTTAAATCCTTCAAAGTCAATGGCTGTATACCCACTAAAACCCCCACTGTGTAAGTCCAGTCCTGCAGTGAGTCTTCGTTCATCAGTAGACCACTCCATGTTTGTAGAATGAGATCTTTGTTCAGTGCAAGCTTATCAAATTTTAGTTGATTGATCAGGGTTTGATCTCGTCCTAATGCGGAATTTATAGACTTCAACCATCTATTATGAATCTCAACGTCTGAGATGATTCAGTCCGTATTCTTTAAAACTTGGTCATTTCAAATATTCCAGATTGTGTGTCATGATGCTGTGGATACAAGAATGGTGAATAATTTTCCCATCTGAGGGACAGTTTATCTATTTGTGCCTTTGAACTTAACAAAATTACAGCCCAAGATGAGCTCCCAGCTGAGGGAGGGCCATGTGCAGCTATTTCCACCTTTCCCTCTTCCCTCTTGTCACGGAGAGCAGCCATATTGAGGATCATCGAGTCACAGTCTATTGTCTTCCAATTGCAATGTATTCAAGCCAAAAAAATGCACAGAGCAGGGCCAAAAAGCTGAATCTCTCTATGGCATGCTGAGAACACCAACAAGCTTGGATTCGATCGAAGCAAAGGTGCAGATCGTAACTGTTGCCATCCAAATCCCACTAATCTCTGGCACCGGCCTCTAGGTCTACGGTCATCGGTCAGAGATCACATCCAGAGCCAAAAATGACGCCTAGCGATGACCAAATGATGTCCGACGTCTCCCAGTTTACCAAAAAGACCTGAATCTCGTCAGTGCATCACGGTCATTAAGGGAGTGTGTTGGTGTTGGAGTCTGTCTATTGTTGGTTTAGTCGTACTTAATCTCACTTTGTGAGTTAGCTGTAACTCAGTTGTTCGATAGGGGGGATTCTGGCAGTTGCATATTTAGACCGTTGAACCTGAGCAACCCGTTCAGCGTGAGGAGCGCAAGCTAGCCTGTGGTGGCAATCTTGAACATGGATGTATTGAGGAGCAAGCTGCCACTGCCTGGATCCAGATGACATTTCCAGGCGCAATGGAGCATGAGCATTGGCATAGAAAAAGGTGTTAGCACTAGGTGGTCATGGTGGTGAAAGAAGAGGCATTTGTTGTTGGTCTGTTGCGCGAAGTTTGTGCGCACTTTTTGCAAGGGTGTGATTGCCAAAGTCGTCTGATATAGTGGAGGCTTTTGTCCGGGAAACACCAAGGATAGCAATTCTGGGTGCAAGTGGCATGGGAAAGACCGGCCTAGCCAGAGCAGTTCTGCATCATCCTACAATCTCAACACAGTATCACCAGCATCATGTCTTTGTTGCCTGTGACTCAGTTTGGACCACAGTGGATCTTGCTGCCCTTATTGGGTCTCACTTGGGCCTTTGATCAGGCAAAGATCTTACTAGGCCCATTTTGCAGCACTCCTCCAGTGGCCCTTGGTCTTGGATAACTTGAGGACAATTTAGGAGTCAGCACAGAACTGCAGGGCCATTGAAGAATTTTTATCCAACCTGACAGAAATTCAACACCTGGCATTGATTGTATGTCCACTGGTATCTCTAATAGCCCTAACTAATTGTATAGCAGATCACATAGACTCATAACCAGTCTGCTAATGTCAGTGCAAGCACTTTGCCACAGACAGACTGGTACAGCTCAGGTCAAGTAATTGGGCTGAGCAATCCTCATTGCAAGTTTGCTCTCACTGGTTGAACATTTCACATTTTTGAGTGAAAAAAATTGATAAAAAATGTCGTTCAATTTATAGGAATTTTTCACCGAAAAAAGAAGTGAAAAATTTAAAACATCTTCACCAATTTTTTGACTTGAAATCAAAGTGAAAAATGTGAAACAAATTTTGTGATGTTGTTAAGATGTTTCTTTTGCATTTTTTGACTGAACTCAAGGTTAAAATGATGGTGAAAAAATCAAAAGTTTTTTCACTAATTTTTTCACCAGAAATCAAAGTGAAAAATGTGAAACAAAGTTGGTCATATTGTTAAGATGTTTGTTTCACATTTTAGACTGAAACTCAAGGTGAAAAATGCGAAATATCACTTGTTGAACATTTCAATTTTTTGAGTGAAAAAATTCATAAAAATGTTATTCAATTTATTGGCATTTTTTCACCGAAAAAAGAAGTGAAAAATTCAAAACATTTTTCACCACTTTTTGAGTTGAAATCAAAGTGAAAAATGTGAAATAAAGTTTGTGATGTTGCAAAGATGTTTCTTTTGCATTTTTTGACTGAACTCAAGGTGAAAATGAAGGTGAAAAAATCAAAAGTTTTTCACTAATTTTTTCACCAGAAATCAAAGTGAAAAATGTGAAACAAAGTTGGTCATATTGTTAAGATGTTTGTGCCACATTTTTGACTGAAACTCTAGGTGAAAAATGCGAAACATCACTGGTTGAACATTTCAAATTTTTGAGTGAAAAAATTGATAAAAATGTCATTCAATTTATTGGCATTTTTTCACTGCAAAAAGAAGTGAAAATTTTAAAACATTTTTCACCACTTTTGTGAGTTGAAATCAAAGTGAAAAATGTGAAACAAACCTCATGTTTTTCTTCGAACTAGTGATACCATTAATTCATACACATTTCAAGGTAAAAACAAAGGTGGAAAAATGAACAGTTTTTTGACCAGTTGTTTCACACTCATGTGTTCCAAAGGTGGTTGGCAGCGAAACAAAGCCAATATCACAGTCCATCAATTGTTCTTTGCCAGACAAAATACAAAGAATAGACAAAGGACAGACAAAGGAGCTTGGAAATCCTGTGGCCCTTTGTCCTTTGTCCTTTGTCCTTTGTCTTTTGTCCTTTGTCCTTTGTCTTTTGTCCGTCCTTTGTCTATTGTCTGCCTTTCACTGGTGAAGCAATTCAAGTTTTTTTGACGGAAAAATTGGTAAAAAATTCAAAATCTGTTTAGTACATTGTATTTTGGGTCCCAGTGGCATTGTAGGTGCATCTCGGGTCCCTGCATCTATTTCTGGTGTGCTTGGGCCCATGCCACCCACCGTTGCCTCACGGATTTAAAATCCGAAAAATCACCCTTTGTTGCTGTTTTAATGAGTACTTGGCCCGCGGTGAGTCCAATCCCAGACGGATTTTGCGGCCCAGCGCCATTTTAGGTGCATTTCATGTCCCTGCATTCATTTCTGGTGTGCTTGGGCCCATGCCACCCACCGTTCCCACACGGATTTAAAATCCGAAAAATCACCCTTTATTGCTGTTTTAATGAGTACTTGGCCCGCGGTGAGTCCAATCCCAGACGGATTTTGCGGCCCAGCGGCATTTTAGGTGCATTTCAGGTCCCTGCATCCATTTCTGGTGTGCTTGGGCCCATGTCGTCTGCCATTCCCTCACGGATTTAAAATCCGACCTAAAAATCAAGCAAAATGGCTGTTTTAATCAGTACTTGGCCCGCGGTGAGTCCAATCCCAGACGGATTTTGCGGCCCAGCGGCATTTTAGGTGCATTTCAGGTCCCTGCATCCATTTCTGGTGTGCTTGGGCGTATGTCGTCTGCCGTTTCCTCACGGATTTAAAATCCGAAAAATCACCCTTTATTGTTGTTTTAATGAGTACTTGGCCCGCGGTGAGTCCAATCCCAGACGGATTTTGCGGCCCAGCGGCATTTTAGGTGCATTTCAGGTCCCTGAATCCATTTCTGGTGTGCTTGGGCCCATGTCGTCTGCCGTTGCCTCATGGATTTAAAATCCGAAAAATCACCCTTTATTGTTGTTTTAATGAGTACTTGGCCCGCGGTGAGTCCAATCCCAGACGGATTTTGCGGCCCAGCGCCATTTTAGGTGCATTTCAGGTCCCTGCATCCATTTCTGGTGTGCTTGGGCCCATGTCGTCTGCTGTTCCCCCACGGATTTAAAATCCGAAAAATCACCCTTTATTGTTGTTTTAATGAGTACTTGGCCCGCGGTGAGTCCAATCCCAGACGGATTTTGCGGCCCAGCGGCATTTTAGGTGCATTTCAGGTCCCTGCATCCATTTCTGGTGTGCTTGGGCCCATGTCGTCTGCCGTTCCCTCCCGGATTTAAAATCCGGAAAATCACCCTTTATTGCTGTTTTAATGAGTACTTGGCCCGCGGTGAGTCCAATCCCAGACGGATTTTAGGGCCCAGCGGCATTTTAGGTGCATTTCAGGTCCCTGCATCCATTTCTGGTGTGCTTGGGCGTATGTCGTCTGCCGTTCCCTCACGGATTTAAAATCCGAAAAATCACCCTTTATTGTTGTTTTAATGAGTACTTGGCCCGCGGTGAGTCCAATCCCAGACGGATTTTGCGGCCCAGCAGCATTTTAGGTGCATTTCAGGTCCCTGCATCCATTTCTGGTGTGCTTGGGCGTATGTCGTCTGCCGTTCCCTCACGGATTTAAAATCCGAAAAATCACCCTTTATTGTTGTTTTAATGAGTACTTGGCCCGCGGTGAGTCCAATCCCAGACGGATTTTGCGGCCCAGCAGCATTTTAGGTGCATTTCAGGTCCCTGCATCCATTTCTGGTGTGCTTGGGCGTATGTCGTCTGCCGTTCCCTCACGGATTTAAAATCCGAAAAATCACCCTTTATTGTTGTTTTAATGAGTACTTGGCCCGCGGTGAGTCCAATCCCAGACGGATTTTGCGGCCCAGCAGCATTTTAGGTGCATTTCAGGTCCCTGCATCCATTTCTGGTGTGCTTGGGCCCATGTCGTCTGCTGTTCCCCCACGGATTTAAAATCCGAAAAATCACCCTTTATTGTTGTTTTAATGAGTACTTGGCCTGCGGTGAGTCCAATCCCAGACGGATTTTAGGGCCCAGCGGCATTTTAGGTGCATTTCAGGTCCCTGCATCCATTTCTGGTGTGCTTGTGCCCATGTCGTCTGCCGTTTCCTCACGGATTTAAAATCCGAAAAATCACCCTTTATTGTTGTTTTAATGAGTACTTGGCCTGCGGTGAGTCCAATCCCAGACGGATTTTGCGGCCCAGCGGCATTTTAGGTGCATTTCAGGTCCCTGCATCCATTTCTGGTGTGCTTGGGCCCATGTCGTCTGCCATTCCCTCACGGATTTAAAATCCGACCTAAAAATCAAGCAAAATGGCTGTTTTAATCAGTACTTATAATCGGTTGTTTTAATCAGTACTTAATAAAGGGTGATTTTTCGGATTTTAAATCCGTGAGGGAACGGCAGACGACATGGGCCCAAGCACACCAGAAATGGATTCAGAGACCTGAAATGCACCTACAATGCCGCTGGGCCCCAAAATCCGTCTGGGATTGGACTCACCGCGGGCCAAGTACTGATTAAAACAGCCATTTTGCTTGATTTTTAGGTCGGATTTTAAATCCGTGAGGGAATGGCAGACGGCATGGGCCCAAGCACACCAGAAATGGATGCAGGGACATGAAATGGACCTAAAATGCCGCTGGGCCCCAAAATCCGTCTGGGATTGGACTCACCGCAGGCCAAGTACTCATTAAAACAACAATAAAGGGTGATTTTTCGGATTTTAAATCCGTGAGGGAACGGCAGACGACATACGCCCAAGCACCACAGAAATGGATGCAGGGACCTGAAATGGACCTAAAATGCCGCTGGGCCCCAAAATCCGTCTGGGATTGGACTCACCGCGGGCCAAGTACTCATTAAAACAACAATAAAGGGTGATTTTTCGGATTTTAAATCCGTGAGGAAACGGCAGACGACATGGGCACAAGCACACCAGAAATGGATGCAGGGACCTGAAATGCACCTAAAATGCCGCTGGGCCCCAAAATCCGTCTGGGATTGGACTCACCGCAGGCCAAGTACTGATTAAAACAGCCATTTTGCTTGATTTTTAGCTCGGATTTTAAATCCGTGAGGGAACGGCAGACGACATGGGCCCAAGCACACCAGAAATGGATGCAGGGACCTGAAATGCACCTAAAATGCTGCTGGGCCGCAAAATCCGTCTGGGATTGGACTCACCGCGGGCCAAGTACTCATTAAAACAACAATAAAGGGTGATTTTTCGGATTTTAAATCCGTGAGGGAACGGCAGACGACATACGCCCAAGCACACCAGAAATGGATGCAGGGACCTGAAATGCACCTAAAATGCCGCTGGGCCCTAAAATCCGTCTGGGATTGGACTCACCGCGGGCCAAGTACTCATTAAAACAGCAATAAAGGGTGATTTTCCGGATTTTAAATCCGGGAGGGAACGGCAGACGACATGGGCCCAAGCACACCAGAAATGGATGCAGGGACCTGAAATGCACCTAAAATGCCGCTGGGCCGCAAAATCCGTCTGGGATTGGACTCACCGCGGGCCAAGTACTCATTAAAACAACAATAAAGGGTGATTTTTCGGATTTTAAATCCGTGGGGGAACAGCAGACGACATGGGCCCAAGCACACCAGAAATGGATGCAGGGACCTGAAATGCACCTAAAATGGCGCTGGGCCGCAAAATCCGTCTGGGATTGGACTCACCGCGGGCCAAGTACTCATTAAAACAGCAACAAAGGGTGATTTTTCGGATTTTAAATCCGTGAGGCAACGGTGGGTGGCATGGGCCCAAGCACACCAGAAATAGATGCAGGGACCTGAGATGCACCTACAATGCCACTGGGACCCAAAATACAATGTACTAAACAGATTTTGAATTTTTTACCAATTTTTCCGTCAAAAAAACTTGAATTGCTTCACCAGTGAAAGGCAGACAATAGACAAAGGACGGACAAAAGACAAAGGACAAAGGACAAAAGACAAAGGACAAAGGACAAAGGACAAAGGGCCACAGGATTTCCAAGCTCCTTTGTCTGTCCTTTGTCTATTCTTTGTGTGTATTTTGTCTGGCAAAGAACAATTGATGGACTGTGATATTGGCTTTGTTTCGCTGCCAACCACCTTTGGAACACATGAGTGTGAAACAACTGGTCAAAAAACTGTTCATTTTTCCACCTTTGTTTTTACCTTGAAATGTGTATGAATTAATGGTATCACTAGTTCGAAGAAAAACATGAGGTTTGTTTCACATTTTTCACTTTGATTTCAACTCACAAAAGTGGTGAAAAATGTTTTAAAATTTTCACTTCTTTTTGCAGTGAAAAAATGCCAATAAATTGAATGACATTTTTATCAATTTTTTCACTCAAAAATTTGAAATGTTCAACCAGTGATGTTTCGCATTTTTCACCTAGAGTTTCAGTCAAAAATGTGGCACAAACATCTTAACAATATGACCAACTTTGTTTCACATTTTTCACTTTGATTTCTGGTGAAAAAATTAGTGAAAAACTTTTGATTTTTTCACCTTCATTTTCACCTTGAGTTCAGTCAAAAAATGCAAAAGAAACATCTTTGCAACATCACAAACTTTATTTCACATTTTTCACTTTGATTTCAACTCAAAAAGTGGTGAAAAATGTTTTGAATTTTTCACTTCTTTTTTCGGTGAAAAAATGCCAATAAATTGAATAACATTTTTATGAATTTTTTCACTCAAAAAATTGAAATGTTCAACAAGTGATATTTCGCATTTTTCACCTTGAGTTTCAGTCTAAAATGTGAAACAAACATCTTAACAATATGACCAACTTTGTTTCACATTTTTCACTTTGATTTCTGGTGAAAAAATTAGTGAAAAAACTTTTGATTTTTTCACCTTCATTTTCACCTTGAGTTCAGTCAAAAAATGCAAAAGAAACATCTTTGCAACATCACAAACTTTATTTCACATTTTTCACTTTGATTTCAACTCAAAAAGTGGTGAAAAATGTTTTGAATTTTTCACTTCTTTTTTCGGTGAAAAAATGCCAATAAATTGAATAACATTTTTATGAATTTTTTCACTCAAAAAATTGAAATGTTCAACAAGTGATATTTCGCATTTTTCACCTTGAGTTTCAGTCTAAAATGTGAAACAAACATCTTAACAATATGACCAACTTTGTTTCACATTTTTCACTTTGATTTCTGGTGAAAAAATTAGTGAAAAAACTTTTGATTTTTTCACCTTCATTTTAACCTTGAGTTCAGTCAAAAAATGCAAAAGAAACATCTTAACAACATCACAAAATTTGTTTCACATTTTTCACTTTGATTTCAAGTCAAAAAATTGGTGAAGATGTTTTAAATTTTTCACTTCTTTTTTCGGTGAAAAATTCCTATAAATTGAACGACATTTTTTATCAATTTTTTCACTCAAAAATGTGAAATGTTCAACCAGTGTCTGCTACGGACCTCAATAGCATATACAGTTGACTTTCTCATAATGCATTTGCTCATAATGCATATTTTTCATAATGCATGGGTTTGGGGTTGAACTTCATTGGTATGCACAAAATTATACATTCCCACACCCATGACCAGAAAATATTAATGTCGCCAAAAAGTCTAAGCAGATCTGTATGTATTAATGGCTTAATAGATACACATTGACTTGACAAGATTGAAATAATTAAGAAAGGATTCCCGATACATTGAGAATCGGTAGTGATTTCCTACTTCATTAATTTTCCTCCTTTCAACCATGTGAGAAAGGTGCCCGAAAGGAATAACTTTCACCAGCCATTTCAATTGAGCAGAAAGGTCTTTCAAAAATCCCTTTGTCTGCAAACAAAGGAATTCTTGAAAGGATTTTATTATCCTTGCTGGAAATGGATGCTGGAAGATGTTCCTTTTGGGCACCTTTCTCATATAGTTGAAAGGAGGAAAATTAATAAATTGGGAAAGCACTACAGTGATGGACGGGTCAATGGGTCAACAGAATCAACTCGGCTGACCCACTTTCACCTGTAGTAAATTAAAAATTCTGAAGAGGCAAATCAGTTGATTTATGGTCAAAGAGTCACTGTTTCTCAACAGTGAATATTTGAGGTACAACTGCGAGAGATATAATCAAACAATTCTGGGGTTCTCGGGACACTCAATGGGTTGTGACATTTGTCCCCATTTGGCCATCGGCAACGCTCGGCAATCTGAGTACTGCAAGCTTACGTGCGCACTTTTTGCATTCTACGACCATTGTCCTTGGCCGATATGTCGCTCACAGGTGTGTACAATCACCTGTTACTTGTCCGGAACCCTTCCACATTATTTCAACCTAGAAACTTCGGTCCAGAATGACATTCAACCGGTGATATCGGACGAAGCGCATTCGGACTGTGACCGATCTTTCTGTAACGGGGTAGAGGCATTTGGCAGAAGGGATCATTATTCGGCATATCCTGTCCTGTGTGTTCGAATTCAGGTTGGAAACAAGGGGCAAAGATATGTGGAAGCAAGATCTGGATTTTCCTAGAGACTCAAATTTTTATCATATGTGGTCCGAACTCCGCAACAAATTTATTTGGATCACACATTGATCCCGATTTCGGCATCTTTTGGAAACACGATTTTATTAAGAGGTCTACACGTCTCGTACAGTACTGCACTTTGGGCACAATTGAAATATAGGATACATTCATTCAGTCCTTTTTTATCTAGGCAGCCAGGGCCAAAGATATGTCGCAGGAACCGAACGACCCATTGACCGTCTCAACCCATTGACACGTCCATCACTGTACTGATTCTCAATGTATTGGGAATCCTTTCTCAATTATTTGAATCTTGTCAAGCCAGTGAATATTTATCAAGCTATTAATACGTATAGATTTGCTTAGACTTCGTTAATACTGTCCCATTATGCGTACTGTACTATTTTGACCAAGTGTTCACCGCATGTCACCCGTCACCTAAAGTGTTCATATTTTTGGATGTTCATTCCTCGGCAATCATGGGAAACTTACCATAAATGGTAGTCCGGCGAATGCCGGACCGGAAATTTTGGCAGTTTTTAGCCTATTTGGGCCGCAAAATCTCGCTGTCACCTGTCACCTACACCAAAAGTGTTCAGTTCACGACCCTCTGTCACCTGTCACCTGAACACTTGGTCGAAATAGTACAGTAGCCTTGGGAGGATGTCCTCCCTGCCAAATATGCATTATGAGCTGCAAAATTTGACTCAGACGGGCAGTGTAGCATGGCTTTTCAACTAGTTGCCAAGCAAAGTTCAGCCATTTGCGGTGAACAATAATAGTGGTCTATGCATTGAATTGCTGATCTTCGAACAATCTCAACCCAAAATTGGAAAGGGCCTGTCACGTTTAGCGTGAATGTCACTGAATGTCACACCGTGGAACTCTTTTGTCTTGCATATCGCTCATAATGCATGGACCAGAGGGTGTTTCTAACTATATGCATTATGACAAAGTCAACTGTACCAGAAACATCCCAAGGCCTTGGTACCCATTCGGGAATGCATGCAGACATTTCACCTTTCTCCAGAGTCCCTCATGAGTCATTCATCCCCTGCTGAAGCATTTCAGGTCCCTGCTTACCAATCATGACAAGTACAGTACAAATGTCTCTGGTTGTGGGTTATCTGCTCAACTGGCATCCAACTTTGCCAACATTCAGAATTTGCTGAGCCATACATAGCTTGCAGAATAATCTGAATAATAGCGACCTGGCAGATACTGTTGATTGCACAATTTTCTTTGATAGATTTGGTCTACTCAGCAATCTGTTGGATGTAGAAGCTCAGATGGGTCGCAGATGGGAGCCGAAAAGGCAGGTCTCAGATGGGTCTCAGATGGGGAGGCGAAAAGCCTGGATCCATTGTGCTCTAGCTACATTTATAGGTAAGAGAACAATAAACAAGGTAGAACAATAAGAGTGTGATCAGTATCAGTAAAGACAATAGAACAATAAAGGGAAGGAAACAATAAGGGAAGATCTGTATCACAACAATAAGATCAGTATCAAGGAGAAAGAATCACATGAACGTCCGAGCCAAACACCAGACTTCAGCACAATCGGGGGGAACTAACTCCTTTAATGGATAAAATTCCCTAGTTTCAGTCTATTGTTTTATCACGCATGCTTTCAATTGTTCATTGCACAAGCCTATTTCTAAACTCTGATCCGGAGGCCAAGAGGCAAGTGATCTTTCTCGATCAGACACAGACCTCGCTGACGGGTCCCCAAATGGGGCCATCCTGTGATTGTTCTCGATTCTTGATGGTCTCAATGCTCAACTCTTTATTATGACTTCATCCTCCACTTTGGAGCTCCGGGATTTCGGCTACCCCCCATTTCCATACACTTTGCATCCACCTAGGTACTCAATAAAATAATTCAGGCCCATAGTGCCACACAGTTGAGTTTATGAAGTGATTTAGAAGTAGCTCGCCAATGATCGGCATGTTTTAAACCTTTTCCCAAAATTGCCAACGATCAAAATTTGCTCTTTTCAATGACATTATCTCTGTTATCAACTCTTTTTCTGCCTGCTGGAGCCTCGAACCGGTGGCTGTACCCACCCCCTCTGACAGCTGTCACCGACAAACCGAGGTCTGTGCCAGTAACTTTCATATCTCTCGCCTCTTGCTGGAGGCCTCGGCACAGCAAGCATTAATCATTTTAATCATTTTGATGATCCTGGCTTGAAAGGTTGGTAATTTATGTAATTCCTTCCTCCTGAAATGCTGAATCATCGCCCAGTGGATTTCCATGATGAGGTAGGAAGATATTATCATTGCGGCTGTAACAATGATTATGTAGTCCTGCAGTACTATCAGGCAGCACTTGACTTATCTATTGTTTCTGGGGACATGACCAGACAATCAAGGAGCTTCATCAATTTGGGTTGGAGCAAGCACCGACTTGGTGATTATTCTGCCAATGAACAATAAATATGCTTTTGGATAACATCAGCTGGCAAAAGTTCCAGGAAACTTATGGACAGAAGCTGAAGCACTGTGGTTAGATGCTATAGTGTGCACTCGCCCAGTGGAAACAACTGACTCGAGCCGTTCTCGACACGAATTGAAATGTTTATGTTTGATTGGAGGCGACCTTTGATGCTATCAGGAGGAGAATTGGAGGAGATACCCTTCCATTGGCCCGATCACTTTTGGCCACGGCATCAAAAGTCACCAAAAAGCTATCTCCTCTTTCAATTCTCTGTATGAATTGACATGGATATCTGTGTGCGTACCTGAGACCATTTACAAATACCAGTTGGTCTCACGAGGCAAAGTAAAAGTCTACAGGGTCGTAGGACGTTCACTGTATGGTATGAAGAAGCCACATATTATTCCAATGCAGTATGTACGTATTGGATGGGCTTTAAAACCTCACGAGTGGCGACTTCCCATCTTTCTTGGGATCCGATTGCCCCTGGATTTGCCCTGGATAAGGGGGTAGGTGCGAAAAGCCAGGAAAGTGAGAGTCTCGAACCACTAATGGCTGTTTCTACTGCATCCAGGATAATGTCCTTCACAGTTTCTACTGCCAGTTTGCCACCAGGTGGGGATAAGCAGCAATTGAAGGACAGAACTTATCCAGCTTGGTCCAGCTAGTGCAGCCAAATCCCTATCCACAGTGTTGGCTAGATGGTATAGAGGTCATGTTATGAATGAGGCAACCCAGCACCTATGTTGGCACAATAGCACAATGGAAGAACATTGGTTTCTGTAAAGAGGTGGAACAGAATAGATTGAGGAGACATCAAAGCCTGAGGCACTTGCCTTGGGTGTCAGTGAGAGTGTTCAACTGAAATTTGAGAATGTTGCTGGATGTCGAACCTCACACCCAAGTGGGTCAACCCGGGCCATGGTCATAATTTTGGCTCAACATTCTATTTGCCACCACTCTGTCCTCGGACACTTTTGAACAAGGGCGCTAAAAAAACTGAAAACGAAGTTGCAAATCTGTAGTTTTTGACTTGGTCAAATTGAGCCAACTCGCATCGGGTCAATGAGGAAGGAGAGAGCACCGAATACCATCCGCTGTGTTCATTGTGGCAATGATGACCCTAAAGCTGCCTATCTGAAGAAGAACAGATCCAGTTTGTGGTGCAAACCGGATTCCCTAGTAACATATTACCCAGAGTCTCTGTGATCACTCAGAACAACATATGATGAGGTCAAAGAAGGTCAATTGTGACCGCTCGATGGTGCACATAAGGATGAAAGTCTTGTGGATTCGGTATCTCCCGCAGAAGTTGTTGGAAAGAAATTTTTGCACGAGTTGGCCCATCCATACCCGGATTTGTATGCTGCTGAAGAAAGTCGGGCTTTTGATCAAGCAACATTCAAGACCAAGACCAATGAGGGACTGGCGCTCAGGGTCGTCCCTAGATTTCCCATTTAGGTAAGTAGGTATATGTGTACGGTGGGACAGAGTCCTAGAGGCCGAGTGAAACCTTCCTCCATGTTGCCCACTCAACAAGGGGGTATGTAGAGGTATCACATCTGGGTGAGCTGCGGAAGTTTGCTCAGTGGCATACAGCGAGGAATTTCATCTTGTGCTGCTCAACATAGCAATGACTCCGAGCCTCTGCGGATAGGATAGGATAGGATTGCCAACGCATGGTCCGCGGTGACCGCTCAATGAGGAAGTATGATGTTTTTTGGGTGAGCCCAGCAAAATTTCCGGGTTCCCAAGGCATATGGCCAACTAGATGTAACAAGCATGATGCATCGAGGAATTGGTGCTCGATATTGGATAGACCAGTGTTCCAGATGACAAATACACGAGACCAGAGTCTGTGTCACCCGAAACGACCGGAACGACGCCAAGAGATGTTCATGTCAGGGGGGCTGAATCAACCCCCACTGTGGTCACGCGAGGCTTCCACGCGACGCAACTTGACTTGGTTGCAACTAGACCAAGAGTCTATGGACTAGGTTCAAAAATTGACTGTGAGCTGGGGGAAACGACCTTCACTGTGTTACCAGGCAAACAACATTTTACTGAGAAATATCCTTTACTGGAAAACAACCTGTGCTGGGAAAACAAGCTTGACCGGTAAGGAAAATATAATGTTTACTTTGAAATCGGACAACAGCCTTCATTAACAAAGCAGAAAGCTCTTGAGAAAATGAGTAAACAGGTGATATCAGCCCGTGAATTTATTCTTTTTTTTTTTTTTTGGTGGTACGATATCAGTAGTCAACAATTGGTTAGCCTTTGATAACTGCGTAAGGATCAGAGGAACAGGTCCCCCGTGAGAAGTGATACAGAAACACCCACCGCCCGTGAATTTATTCACGGGTAGCGACTAGTATGGTAGAATAAAGTAGAACATATGGGTCCGAGTTGCCCGATGCCCGAGGCTATACGGTTCCAGGCTATGATTCGACAGGTGGTACGGTCGTCGGTCGGCATATGGGGAAAGACGTGGCTCTGCCATCAGGAAATAGGCAGCCGCCGGATGTCGGCTGATGGGTCCCACGATTTGATGGCCGGACGACGCAGTCCAGATATGGTCTCATCAGCTGTCATGAGCTTTCGGCAAGCATGATAGGGGCATACGCTCAGTGGTGAGTCGTGCAGAGGATCACCGGGGCAGATATGTAGCTATCCGCTAAGGGTCAGGCGGGTCAGGCGCGTTGTGCGTGATGTCCTATCCGGGTCGATATCCGATGTTGTGCCCGCCGCAGTGATGGCTGCATCAATTCTTATATTATTTTCTATAGATTATTTTCTCTGCAACCTCGCGTCCAGAGGTCTGAAAAAATACTGATTGTATATAGTATTGGAGTCGACTTTGACATTCTCGGCCCCATTTCTCGCCTTTATTACAGCCCCCATGTTTTAGAAACTCAACAAGGAAATAGGCCCGGAAAAATAAACAGTATTTGATGTCGAAGCAAGAAAAACAAATCTAGAATGCTGCATAACCATCCATGTCCAGGTCCATTTCTTCATAATCACCCTGCATTTCCTCCTCTTGTTCATCCTCTCCCAATGGGGCACCGCCGTCGTCGTCGTCACCCTCACCCGAGTCTGACTCTGAATCAGAGCTGGAGTCCGACTCACTACTATCCTCGGAATCCGACTCTTTTTGTTTTGCGGTGGCGCCGGCATCACCTTCATCGTCGTCATCCTCCATTTGTATATCAGTCCCAGATAAAGCTTCCACATCTAGATGCCCAATCCCGCCTCCGACAAATCTCATCAGCATGTCGCGGTCGGCAAAGCTGAGGAACAGTATTTAGCATAGATAGAGGAAAACTGGATGAGAAAGACCGCACATGTTCACATAGTAATTGGCCCAATCTTCTGTATCATCGGGAAGGCGGGCTGCGGTTACTTCCTCTGTTGCCAGAAGATCGTTTGTACGCCCACCGGAAAAGTCTGGAAGGAGATGAGAAGCGCGGATGACGTGCACAGGGTTTAAGAATCCGAAGGCGTAAGGATCCGATTCTGGGACAAAGCCGACTTTGGGCAATCGCGCTCTCCGAATGCCAGCATGGTAACCGGGCTCGACCCCGAGCCACCTGACCCACAAAAATTCCATAACTTTTGCTGGTGTCGGTCGAGCAGGGGGAGGAGCAACCCGCATGACAGTGGTATTAAACACTCCCAAAATCTGAGCATACCAGTAAGGATGCGCACCAGGCTCGGTTTCCGGCGATGGCACCATGACAAAGCATTGCGCATGCGGGTTGAGCACATCTTGATCTCGACGCACATCGTATGTAGTATAATTGACCCGGAAAATCTTGGTTGACCAGATCCGGTTGTCGAGGATGCGAATGGTGTTTCGGTCTTCTGGTGTAAACTCTTCATGGGTGTCGCCATCAAATTCGCGCTCAAGAAGACGACCGAGAAGGTGGTCTTTGAGTTTCGGAACAAAATCCTAAAAACAGTCAGAGCCAAGAACGTAGGAGAACCGGAACGTACTTTTTTCGCCGGATCAGTACTCGTTGCAAACAGTTTGGCGAGATCGAGGGGCTTTCTGCGCACATTGCTGATGCAATGATGGACATCCAGACCGAGTCGAGCACCAAACGGATCGTCCTCATCGGTTGAGAGATGCGGGTGGCGCTGCATCCGCCGCGTCGCCTTCTTTTTACCCTCGCTAGAAGTAGATGGCTTGGCGCCCGCATTACCGGGGGAGAATTTGTTTTTTGTACGCCATTTCTTGTCAGCAATTCTGGCCGACAATCGTGTACGGACGAGGCGCATATAACGTTTGGCTATTTGAGCGGTGTGATCCCGTTTATTCGTCAATGCATACATCCGCTTCACCAGGCGGTGGAGGCTCTCGCCCTGCCAAATCAGTGTTAGAATCCCAAATATGCAAATATGCGAGGGAAAAAAAACTCACCAGTTGCGTAGAGTACGAGTCAGTCGGGCCAAAGAGTGCAATCGTTGGGGTGTAATCCCCCATAGCGTGCCACTTGTAGATGTTGAGGTTTAGGGTTTTCTGTTTTTTAGTCGAAGATTTGGCACCTGCTGCGGTCAGAGCTGGCGCAGTGTCGCCAGGCGCACCGGCTGCAGCGGCCCTTGCACTGGCTGCACGTTGTTCACGACGTCCGCGGGCAGCAACCTCTCGGGGTAGCTCGAATGTTTGAAACTCGGCACATGTTGTGTTTTTGAACTCTCGCATTAGACGTCCGATCTCAGGGGTCAGGCGTCTCAGATGCTCGAGAGTAGGGTCCGTGTGCATACGTAGTTTGGCAAATGAATGCCATTCCGCCATCCGAAAGAGCAATTTGAGGACGCGGGTGTTGTGTTCATCTGGGAAGAGCCCATCAAATGCTGCGATGGCACATTGAAGCAAGTCTTCGAAATCTCGGGCACCAAGTTTCTTCATTTCGGACGCATTTGTGGCAAAGTGTCGTATGGTATCGACTCCGAACCTGGGCATCTGGCGATATCTGAAGGAAAGTCAGCTGATACTCAACATAATTCTGAACCGTGACACCGACCGTCGATTGAGCTCGTCAACTAATTCCTGGCCATTTTTTTGTGCATACAAAAGACGAATCAGATGGGTAAACAGATTCTTCCAAACTCCGAGTTCAAACTCATGCATGAAGTCGACTACAAGCATTCGGTGAAGATTGAAGTCATCGCCGAGACGATCAATGAACGCATTCTGTGTAAACAGTAAGTTTGATCATAAGCTTTCCCAGCAGTACTCACGAAAGTGGGAACAGACGACGTGTCTTTGAGAAGGAAATTAACCTTCTCGGATCCGATTGAGTATGCCAACTCGTAGATAAATCTTCTGGCTGAACGGACGGCTCCATGGAGATATTTTCTCGCCTTCGAAACTCGGGCAGAAATGTCTCGAGAAAAACCCATCAGATGTAACTCGTTTTTTGGTACAAGGCATCGGGGACAAGGACACAGCCCACCATCACGGATCGTCGCCAACAGAACCCTGGTAATAGTAAGAAAATTTATACACGTGCAGCATGACAGTCCTTACTTCTCGGGATAATCGGCAGAATAGGTGAAGAGACGAGGATAAACTCGTCGATAGACTCCATCCACACACCTGATTACAATGCCGTACCTATATGCATGGAGGAAGTCATCATCGAGAAGATGCTTCCAAACGGCATGCATCAATTCGCGACGGCAGTGGGTGAGAATATCTCCCTTTTGAGTCGCCCATTTGGTATGAAATTTCGAAAGCATATCTTGGATTGAGTCGGGCAACTTTGACACCGTTAGAAGAGGGAGTTCATTTGTTTCCAGAGTAATTGACTCACCGATGGAATGTACGCTACATGATGCTCAGCACCAGAGTTGGGTTTGGCTCGAATATACTTGGAAAGATTTCCGAAGAGCATGTAAATCGGCCAGAGTTTGGCGTTTCCAAAATTGGCCAGGTGGGTGGAATCTGACCAGAACATGAGGGCTGCCACAACCTTTTCCAATTTACAGTCGAGGGCGTCTGGGGGCAGCTCTCCGCGGAGTTGAATATTATCATGTTCTTTGAGGAAGGCGTCAGAGTTGTAGATCTCGCTAAAAACCCGAATCTGTGCTGCGGTGCTTCGCACCGTGTGGAAAAGCTTGAATGGTGTGAAGTGAAAATGGCGGGATACGGGGTCAGCAAAGGCCGCCTTGATAACCGTCACAAGACTTCTATAATACAGGCCTGGGACAGAAAATATGCGGGATGGGATGGTAGCGGATCCAGATGGTACTTCAATGTCGACACTGGCTGTCTGAAAGTCCCGGAGGAGAGGGAGAGCGTCTGCTGCGTCCTTCTCTGCCTGTTTTTCTGCACGCTCTGCATTGAAGCCTTTGAGTTCCTTGACATCGAATTTCGGGTCAAGAAGGACATCATGTACAAGCGCGTTGAGCTGCCCGACAGATTTGGTAGTCTGCCCGTTATTTTGCCATGCCATCAAGAGGGACGTAGAAGTGTTGGTAGAGGGGCGGGCAGGTTTGGCGGGGCCAGGAGGAGAGTTGTCGTTGGGTTCAGGTGCGGAAGGGAACCGATTTGACAGATCATCCAAAGATATCAAGGAGTCGGGGTCGTAGGTGGGCCGGTGGAGGTAACTCCGCCAAAGCCCGAAGGTATTCGTCGCGGTGTTGTATGTATCGCGCACGATAAGACGCACACGTTGCACGGTGCTTGGTGATGTATCGTTTTCTGGCGGGACCAAATTTTCGACGGGAGGAAGGACCTCTGGTAAGATATCACGGTAACGCCGGGGCAAACGAATCGTGCGTTTGGGTTTCCCTGTCCCCGTCTCCGTGACTGGAAGGGAGTCGGCAGGAAAGGACGGAACGGAAGGTTCGGAGGGCTGCTCCGGAGGGAGATCTTCGGTGGGATTTAGGTCGGGCATGACAATATCGTCATCGTGAGGGAATATCGACGCCGTACTCGCACTACCAGACGGTACAGAGCTGCCAGGCATGCTCTGATAAATGGCCTGTTAATTCGAGAAAGAGTCATATAAAATTTTGGCGCACCTCAGATATCCGTTCCTTCCGTTGAGCCAGAGTGGGATTTTTTTTGGGCGGGATCCGATGTCTTTTGAGTAGCACCGGCCCAAGCGCTGGGGCCGAACTTGTTGTGATGGTCCCTAAATATTGGAGGTAGGCTTGGCAGCTTGTCTGATGCCGTTGCAGACCGCTCTGAGAATTGCTGCCATCCTTGCAGCCTGGAGCACCACACGGGAAGGCGTAGCTGACCATAACAAGAAAAAGGAGAAGAAATGTAAGAAGCCGTAAATTCTTGCGAGCCTCGCAGGCCGCCATGCCAGAGTTGTGGGGGGCGGGCAGGCGGCGACAGTGGGCGAGGGTGGGCAGGCGGGATTCCGAGTCTTATCGTCGCAGCGGCTTCCGAAACAAATGATATCATTGAAATTCAAATTTACGATCACATGTACTGAGGGGACGCGCTGTTTTTGTTGATTGTTTTGTTGTTAGCTACCATATAAGAACAGGCTGTGGTTGCTTACCTCTTGTTTTCTGCCCCCATCATCCCCCCTCAGTCGCTCCCTTCATATCTCTGCAATGGCGACGTCGTCGAGCTCGTCTCCCACCCGCCGTTCTCCACCACCGCGTCGCCCCTCTCCAACCCGCCGTTCTCCACCACCACGTCGCTCCTCTCCAACCCGCCGTTCACCACCACGTTGGCATGACCGTGCGTCGTCCCGCTCCTCAGCTCGTGGGCGAGAGTCCACTCGATCCCCACCAGGTATGTTCTCCCTGCATACCTTGTTTTCAAGCCGGTGACCACACTCCTTAGGCCGTGGCCGGGGGTCAGCTCGATCCCCAGGCTCAGGCGACTCCCCATCGCGTCATCGCTCCCCACAGCGCGCGCACCGCACCTCCGGCCGTGGACGGGGATCATCTCGATCCCCAGGTTTGGTCTCCCCTCCACGTCGTCGTTCCCCACGGCGTGGGCACGCGTCGTCGCCCTCCCGCGGAAGCTCACGCAGACACTCCGCAGCAGGTTCCCCGGGCAATCACGGCAGCGATAGTGAGGATGAGGCCAGCAAGTGGAAACACCGATATGAGGTTCTCCTCGCAAGCAATCATGCTAAGGACAAGAGAAAACGCACCCACACTGAGTCAGTCTTCTTGTGTGCATCGTCTCGTCACTGATATATTTGGTTCTAGGGCCAAGAAAAGTGTCCAAGGCACGGGGCGCGGAATCCGCAAGCTGGCCGCATTGTTCGGGGAGGTCGTCCACATCATCGCAGAGGCCCAAGCCTATGAGCGTAACCCACTTCCTGAGGATCATGGTATTGACGAGTACTCACGAGACACCACCCCCGAAGAGCACGCGTGGTTGGCCAGGAAGCGGAAGTAAGTGACCAAATTTGTAAGGAGCTTTATTGACGTGTCGCACAGCCATGAGCGCAACTACGAGGCTTACCGTATAATCGACCGCCTCATCCCCGGCCTTACAACCAAGATTGCGGGGATGTCAATCTCGGAGAAGAATGACTACTTTGTCTTGGTCGGTGCAAGTTTATTGAGGTTGCAGTTGCTGACCCATTTTCAGATCCAAAAGGGTGCGAACGACGCCCGCAGCGACGACTTCAAGAGAGTTACCTGGTCTATGGGCACCTGGATTAACCAAGATCGTGACAGACCTGATCTCAAGGTGTTTGATCATACGCCGTCGACTATTGTGGTCAACGAAGAGACCGGCGAACGCGAGGTCGTGAGGCACAGGGCGCCTCTACTGAATGCCGAGGACCGAAGCACCCGAGGTGTCGAGCACGACATAACTGGCGGCCTGCTCACATCGATAAAGTCGGATTGGAACGACCCAAAGTGTGTTGTTTGCCCATATTGATTGATCGCTCCGATGACTTGTCACTAGGGTCCGCGACGCCTTTCGCAGCTCGATCGATCTCAGCCACAACTACTTCTTTCGTGTCTTCTATGACGGGTTCAAGGCTGGTCACCCTCAAAACGTCGAGCCAGGATACCTCAAAAGTCGGTACCTTGTCAAAGTAAGTGGTTATACGTGGATATAGTACCTTGTCGAACTCACTCCTTGCTTGTAGTCATACAAGGCCGTCTTTACAGCACCCTCCTCTGCCAACAAGGAGGAGGAGGACGAGAACACCCCGCCCCCCAAGAGACATAAGACTTCCACCGGCAAGGCCATTGGCAAGAATGTTGCCACCATCCTCGGCATGAATGGGCAAGTCACCCCCCGCTCCATTGCATATGTCGCGGTCCTCGTGCGTGCCCACATTCTTATACAGCCTGCCTGTTTGCTTATACAAAATCTAGGTGTGGTTCTCCCTCACTACTGCGTCCTCTTGGAATGTCCAGGAGTACTATCAAGTGTCGTTACACCAATTGTACGACTTCATCGTTGATTTTTTCGAAAGTCCCGCAGAAGGCACGCAAGCCAGGGAGCGTGCCAATGCACTCCTCAGCTGGTGGAACAAGTACGTCGCTGCCGATATGATTCATACGGTATCTGACCCAGTATCACAGGCAGATATTCCCGGCCCACGCAGCCTCTGCTGACACGAACAAGGCATCGGTTTCTTCCCGAGCGGCGTTGTGGGAGGAGCGGGCTGAAATGGAGGCTTGAGCTGGCTGGACTGATGAATACTGTATCTTTTTTTTCAAATTCATTGATTTTTTCCCCATTCTTTTTATTCATGCGGCGGTTCTCGTGAGCGTTAAAATACAGCGTACCTAACGCACATATACAGACAAGGGCACTGCCAGCCGGGTGAGCTCCCACCCGACGGGGGTATCCTGCCAGTCTGGCGCATGCTCATCCGCGCTGGCGAAGAAAACAAGCGGCGATCTGACGGTCAACCGCCAGCATCAGCGGACCGATCAGCCGTGCGTTAGATCGTGAGGCGGATCCCGATCATCCGGCCAGATCCGGAGAGATCTGTTGCGCAACAATTTCCTGATGGCATTTCTCGGAGAAATTCGGAGAAATGGCCAGAAAACTGGCGAACCGACATCAGAAACGCCTCTAAAACGGGTACTGTCCTTGGTCTGCGGTGCCAGTGGACAGACGTGCAAAGCGGAAGTTGCCCAGGTTGATGATTTGATCAGACGAGCCTAGAAATTCCCGATCATTGTTTACCGGCCGGCGGCCTCCTTTCTCACGCTGTAACTGACCTGCTCCATCAACGCCCGCCGACAGCTCGAGTGTACATAGCCAAGGTACGGAGCGTTGGCTGGGTTGGCGGAATCATCGCCCTCATTGGAAGTCGACAGGTCCCTATTATTTTGCCCAAGTCCACCGGCAAAAAAAGTTTGCGCACAAAGCGTGGTAAGATAGACTCTAGAGATTATACGGCACGGTCCTAATAACGAACGCCGGTTTCCGGGAGTTCTCAAGGTTATATTTAAACGCTCGGTCCTGATCTGTAGCAGATACACATCATCTACTCCGCCTGCGGCAGCTTGATCGGCCGTCGTCGCACATCTTAGCGGTGTTATTCATTTCCTCGACATAAATGTCCAGACCTATGGGGCCCATAACCGCTTCATTTTCTTCATCCTCTCTCTTTTCTTTGTTCTTCTTCTTCAGATGTGGTTGTTTGCGGTGTTATTTCTTGTTGCGATCGCGGAGCGGTCACATGCACTTGTTGTACAGAGCACACGATTCTCTGGCCAACGTCGGGACCAACAATCCGGAATCGCACTGCAGGCAATCGCGGATCCCGCCTTCACGAATACACGGGATGGTACCGATGTTCGGGTGCGTTCACAGTATTGCGAGTGAGATCTCCAAATGATACAAGATGTGTTGGCAGTATGCGGTTAACATCACCGTCAACGGACAAGGTATGACTCTGCACCTATTCCACCTTGTGCTTATTCAAATTTCATGTCCCGTGGAGCAGACTTCAGGGTCGCGATTGATACTGGCAGCTCCGACCTCTGGTGCGTCACTCGTTTATTTATCTATCTCTTTTTCCACTAAATTCATACCGTGGTTCCAGGATCGTTACGCCCAGCGATTTTTCATTCACGGAAACCGGAATCACGGTGTTCACTGACTATGGCTCAGGGTCCGGGGGCACTCAGGTCAATGGCACCATTGGATTCGCATCGGTGCAAGTCGGAGGATACACGTCTAACCAGCAGGGTATGTCATCTCTTCGTTCATCCGTACGACTGCTGATCACCAGGCCTAAAGCCTTCACCAACGCAACATCGGTCTGGAAGTGACATACTGTAATCACGTAGATGCCTAATTTGCAAACGCAGGTCGGACTGGAAGACATCCTGGACATCGGGCTGGATGGTTTGATGGGCCTGTCGTTTGATTTCCAGGAACTCTCGGCGCTCACCAACGCTCTGGTGGAAACTGGGCACGAAGCGAGCCTAGGCCAGTCATTCTTGTTCAATATTTTCGACCAAACGCCGGGCCAAGACAACTTCATCGGCATATCGCTTTCACGCACGGCCGATCTCGAAGGCACCGCAGACGCATCGTTAGCCATCAACGAGTATGATGACAAGTACGCGGCGGTCGCAGACGCTCCCATCCTCCCGCTGTTCCCCGGTGGCAATCAGAGGTTCTCCATCCTCGTGGACGGCTTCTCCATAGACGGCGCGAGCATCTCCCCTCCGCCGTCAACGGTCCCCGGCGCGCCTGCCGGTAAGATAGTGGCGCTCATAGATACAGGGACGCCCACCGCTCAGATCCCACAGCAACTCTTCGATGCCATCTATGGAAAGATTCCTGGGGCGATATTAATAACGGCGGATGGAACATCCATTTGGACGGTCCCGTGCAACACAACAGCAATACTCTCCATCGAGATTGGGTGGGGTTCGCCATATATGTATTTGTGTACTTCTTACCTGAACGTCGTTCCAGGGGTCAGCCGTTCCCAATCCACCCGCTGGATCTATCGGACGTCTACTTTGATAATGTCACCAAGGCCGTCACTTGTTCACCTGGGCCCGGGTGGGTGACAGAGGCAGGAGATGGGAATTTCGACATGATATTCGGTGACGCGTTCATGAGGAACTTTTACTCCGTGTATGCGCCCCCACCATTCCATTGAGCTTGAAAATCCTAACTTGGCCCAAACGCAGGTTCAACTTAGGAAACTCTGTGGCGAACTCGCCTACCGCGAATGCCTCGATACAACTTTTGTCTCAGACTGACCCCACCACCGTCGCGAATGATGTCCTCAAAGTCCGCATGGCCGAGCTTGCTGCGCTGCCCCTGGCCACATCGTCCGCCGTTCAGTCCGGATCCACCCCAACCGGATCCGTTGCCAACCATAACGGTCAGAGTTCACTAGGGATTCCACATTACATTCCTGTTGTGTCCGCCATTTTTTTGTTGTCCATACTATTAGCATAAAATTGGCTGGTCCCAGGCCAGGTGTGATTTTTGTACAACTTCATGGCTTTGGTCAATAATCTCCTCGTTGGCTCACGCCCTGCTTGTACTTGTTCACAGAACAAGACTATCCTTGGCCCTCGTCTCATATTTTAATCCTAGGGGTTTGCTGTGTAAGAATGATACTTCGATTGACTCGGAGCGCAATAAATCATCTTGTCTTGCCAACAATCTCGGATTCGCAGAATCCTCATTCCCTCACTCGGTGCTCCGATGTCAGAGAAATCATTTGTACTCGGGTAATTCCCATTTCTCATTCGGATCTTTCTCCAACTGCATCCAGTTACTGCGCTTCAACTTACTCTCTGGCCAGGGCGAACGGTTGCCACTCACTTCGCTCATCTGATCCGTGCCGTCGCCCAGTTACTTGATATTTTTCTTCGAACAGAGCCGGCTTAAGCAATCGACCCCCTCCTCCCATTTGCATTATGTCGACATTTCCATAAGTAAGGACATACGGGATCTTGTCGAGGGCATGAAACACCAGTCGGCCACAGATGTCAGCTTGCGTTCATCTTCTGTGGTGTCGCCGGAGCTAACGATAATTATTTCCAGATCTGGCAGCATGTATTAGCCCAGAATTCCCATACCGAGGTCACCCAGAAGCAGATATATGCACTATGGAGTGAGCTCAATGAAGGGGAGTGGAGGCTAGATGATGATCAAGTGAAATCCGCACAAATGATCTTAGAGAAAATGGAGGGCACGGAAGTTGAATTCATACCCATACGTTCCGAGGAGGGGATCCATGCCATCGCGTTCGCGTTCAAAGAAGTCCTCGATGGCTGGGCAGAGAAGACTGAAGAGGTAGCAATGGATTCGACATGTGGGTGCTTGCAACATACCCTTCTATGACACCTGCTAAACCAAGAATTTATTAGGGAAAACGAACGCGGCGCAGTACGAACTCTATGGGTTTGTTGCCGAGGCTAACGGCCAGGCACTCCCCTTGGCATTTCTATTCACTATTTCGACGGGAGGTGCTGCAGAAGGCGTGAAGACTCGAATGCTGAGCGATGTCGCCAAGTTTATCAACAAGCGTTGTCCGCAGATCAGCTTCACGTTGTCGGATAAAGAGCCCGCAGAGATCACTGCCTGCAGGACTGAAATTCAGAAGGCAAAACACCAGCTCTGCTACTGGCACGCCATTAACTACGTCGAGGAGCGACTGGGCGAGAACAAGCCACCGGCGGCGTATGATCCCCGCAAGGCACACAAAATCTTCGATTTCATCGATCCGACTTGGGCCCCAGGAGTCAGTGCTGTATATGCCGACGAGGACGAGGAGGGTGAGGTTGTGGAGGGCGAGAGTGAGAGCGAAGAACCTGCAACGCAAATTCCGGTAAGTTTCTCCTCGGGCTCCAGCACCGAAACGAACTGACTTCACTCCTTTAAAGAAACCTTCTCAGACGTGTAAACCGCCCGTATTCATCTTGAAGCACGGCGATGTTCGCGTCCCAGTGTGGCCTAACCCACCGAAAGTTACAAAGAAGGCACTCCCCGAGTTCTGTCCTAAGGAATTTCGGTCTGAAATTGTCGAAATGTATCGCACGCACAGGCATCAGCACCCGAAAATCCCCCAGAATAACCCGGACGACCCATACGTCTCAGCCGAAAACATCCATCGGCGAGCTGTCAAGCAGATGTACGACTTCTGTTATTCCAACGGGTTATCCCAAGCGTGGGCGTACCTTTGGAACCGCTGGTACACGCCAAACCAATGGTCGCTCTGGGCTCGGGCTTTCTGTGATGCAATTCCCCGCTTGAAAACAACAATGATTGTCGAAAGCTTGTGGATACATGTGAAGCATCGAGATCTTGCGCACTTCAATCGCCCTCGGCTTGACCTGGTCGTAAACGTTGTCTTGAAGAGCCTCTTGCCCCGGGTGATGCGCACATTGGAATATGTACGTGGTCTTCATCGTATCGGACGGCCGCAGGCACTTGCAGGCTGGCAAGCGGATGCCAAGGCGGAGTGGCTAGAAAAAAGCCGGACGGATGAGCACCGTCTGGTCGTGAAGGAGCTAAAGGTCCTCAAGAGTACACCTAATACCAAAGGACGTGCAGAACGTCTCCAGCAGCTTGCGGACGAGGCTAGTCGTGAGGCCGGCACTTACGCAACAGATATAAAAAATTGGGTTTGCCCATGCGAGTATTTCTTCAAGAGCAGGTTCCTGATGTGCAAGCATCTCATCCGCGAAGCCAACGAGATTCTCAACAACAAGCCACTCACCGATTTGCGGTTTTTCCTCGATCTGCGTCGAAACCACTTTCCGCCGTACTATTCCATCCCTGGCATTCATGACTCGGAGCAGTCAGAGGAAGAAGAGCCGGAGCCCAAGGAGGTCCTTATTCTCGGGGTCCGTGGCGCCAACGCACCAACTCGCGAAGAGCGCCCTGCAATTCCAGCTAGTGCGCGCCGCGATGACGATGACATAACACGCGAGCCGTCCCCGATTGATGGTTGCCGGGACCAGCGAGCAACGGTAGGCGACGGGGAGGAGAGGAACCCAGAGGGGATCAACGAGACTCGCGACACGGAGGACGACGCGGCAGGGGAGGATGGGGACGAGGATGAAGACGCAGATGAAGGTGTCACACGCGTGAGTATTAGAAGCATTTTGACAGCTCCGCATGTGGTTTCTGATGTAACATGCAGGTCATATTCAAAGACAGCGAAAAAATTCACTTGAAGTGCTGCTGGGCAGAGATGATGGGGACCATAGACAATCCTCGCGGAGTTCATCCCAAATTGGCCGCAATTCTCAAAGGTACATTCGCACAAGTTGAAAAAATAGGCGGAGACATTGGGAAGGACAAGAGGAGGAGAATTAATCCGCGTACTTGGGCCGATAATAACTCGAATACCATGTATCTAGACTAATCTAGCTAAAGACGTGTCGAAACGACCTCAGAATGCCACCAGACGCGTTCTCGCACGTGGTCTTGATGGCACGTGGTCTGCCTTTGGGAGGGGGTCGATTGCGGCTGTTAACAGAGCCCTTCCAAGGAACTACATAACAAAAACTGTCTCCGCATAAACTTGAAATATGACATGCAATATGGGGCTTTACAATTGCAGTAAAAGGTATAATTGGCCCTCTGAATGATACTGGTTCAAACGAACATCATGATCACTGGCACGGAAACTTGAATAACATCCAGGGCGAGAAGTACCTTCCCAACCCAAAAGCATCAGAAAAAAAAACATTGAGCCAGAAACTATGGCGGTCAAAATGCACATTTATTCTTCCCCAACTTTTTTGGTGTGCCCCCACTTTTTTTTTTTTTTCAAAAAAGTGACTTTTCCACAAGGATTTTATGATTCCAAGGTCCCTCCCCCAACTTTTGAGATTTTGGTTTCCAACCAAAAAAAGTTGGGGCACAACGTGTTCTATCCCCAATTTTTTTTGCATGTCCTCAATTTTTTTTTGCATGTCCCCCCTTTTTTTTGAATTCGCCCCCCCCCCCCCCCCCCCCCTTTTTTTTTTTTTTGGTTGAATTTTT
The DNA here is from genome assembly GCA_029448575.1 of Mycena maculata. Lineage (NCBI taxonomy): Eukaryota > Fungi > Basidiomycota > Agaricomycetes > Agaricales > Mycenaceae > Mycena > Mycena maculata. Next base: position 251,216 of record JARJLG010000069.1, on the reverse strand, counting down.
TTTTTTTTTGGTATCGAGTAGGGAGTGGATTTATAAACAATCCCTGCGTGTGAAAAGTATGGGCGATATAGTGTGCAAAAATTACTTGAAAATTTGTGAAAAAAAGATGCAACTTAGGGAGTCTCCCACAAAAACGGTGTAACTAAAATCAAATCAAATTTCGATGTAACTCATCTGTATTTGGACACAACTTGCTTTCTACTCTCCTTCTGGAGAAAGGCACACCTTGAACTTGGGCTCTCAAACACAAAAAGCTTAATTTCAAATTTGTGGTCAGAGCAGACTTAATCCTTGGTGAATAGACTTCATCCTCGCCGGGACATTTCTTCTTCGCAAGCATGTTTTCCCATCTTTTTTTTTTTTCCGAGGCTGTGACCCAGTCCCTTCTCGCTGCCCCCATCTTCCCTGCCCACTCCCTGTGGGTACAATGGTCTGTCTGTCAAAGATCTCGGTCAATGCAACCACCGTGACTGCGAACAGGACTGTGGGTACTTCTGCTGCCAGAACCCAGATCCCCGTAAGCCTCTTCAATTGGCCCAGTGCTACATCTGCCCCTGCTTCACCGCATGTCATCTTGCGAGGGGTGTGAATATCCTCTCACTACTGTAGAGCTCTCTGATGCCATGCCCTCTTCAGCTTTGGGCCAATCCATCGGTTTCAGCGGCTGCACCATCAGCGTCTGTGGCCGCAACCCCTTCCACTCCGGCTGCTTCATCTGCAACTGCCAGCACCCTCCACAATTCTCGAACTCCCTTGGGGAATGGCTTTTTCCGGACCCTAGCCGGAAAGCTGATCAGCGACATTAAGTTGTCTTTACTACCAGGTAATATCTTCTATCCAGTGAAGGAGGTTCATGCCTTTATGCTGTAGTTGTGGACCCAAAAACCCCATGGATGCAACCTCTCAATGCAGTCATTATGCCAAAGCGCATCCTTGTACACTCAACACCGTGTAATTCCCGGCCATCTGTTCACCTGGTTTAGCTTGCATTAAACAAAGCAGGCAAATCAGCGGCTTTACCTGACCAGGACTCCAATTTCATTGACACGTCTCAAGCTGTCCTGAACTCGTTTTCTGGGCAGGTGGATGCTCCTGGAATTATGCCTTTTTCTGACATTGAGTTTTTACCGGTGTGTATTGTCTGGCACTCAAAATTATGGGTTGTGTGTTTTCTGAAAGAACTTATGAGTTGTGTCTCTTTTCCTCATGCAAAGTTAGGAGATGTGCATTTTTTCCAAGTTTTAGGTGAAGTTACGTCTCTTTTTTCACTTTTTTAGGAGGTTGCACCCTTTTTGAATTTTTGCACAGTATATGTGCCACAGAAAAGGCTCGTAGGTGACCAGCGGGAGCACCAACATCACCAGCGTCGGTCCGATCACAAATGATCCGGTGTCACCCATGTGACATGACACGTCAACGCGTCAACCGTAGCCACAGCATGGGGGACAATGCGGAAAAATTGAAGGTATGGCATTGCACTGGGATGTCAGATCTTGGGTCTCAGATTCCGCCAGATTTTGTTGAAAAAAAAATCAAGTTTATTTAGCCCGTAGTGCGTACACTATAGTGGCCATAAGTTATCTCCATAAATCTTCATTGAATGAGAGCAGCGGCATGATGTCCTTCAGGCCGTGATGGGACGGTGGCACGTTAGCACTGGGGGTGTAGAGTAAGTGGGGTAAAGGCCATGGTTTGGGCTCTGATTAATAAGGTAAGTAATGATGAAATGGGTGGAGTGAGCACACCCAGATGGGCTAATGGACTCAGCGTCAATGACACAAATGGTGCACGGGGCAGCGGGCAGCAGGGATGGCGTGGTTCAGGGCAGCGGATGGACAATGGGACGGGCTGGCGAGGTGGGAGGAGTGTCAGGGGAAGGGTTTTGGCGGTGCGGAGTATGGCGTTGGGGCTCGGGGGGAGCTTGAGTGTAGTCAGGAGGGTGTAAAGCTCATTACAGGTGAGACATCTGGGGCCTGGGTCTGGCAGATCGGGAAGGTCTCCGTGGACAGTGCGGAAGCGGCCAGTATGAGCGATAAAACGGAAGAGGTGGGGGAACAGGGCAGGTGTCCCAAGGATATATATATATATAGCTTGTGAAGGACCACTGCATGCCGGCCACCGGCTCTCACAAGCTCGCGGTGGGCGTCTGCATGAGCTGTGCAGTGTAATAGATAGTGTGTAACCGTTTCATCTTCTCATCAACAGCACCGGCAGACTGGGGAGTCCGCCTTCCCTATGTGATGGAGATGGCAAGCCAGAGGGCAATGGCCAGTGCAGAGCTGGAGTAGTAAGACCGCTAGACTATGGGGGAGGGAATCGGCACCTTTCAAGTACGAGCCTTTGAGGAGACGCCCATCAAACTGTGTCACATGTGCATAGCGCCGGGACTGCCGCCACTCGTGGAGCACTGTCTTCTTGAGCTCCGCATTGTACTGCTGTCGCACCGCCGAGTGGCTGAGAGGTAGAGCGGGCTGGTACGCCTCCGGGATGTCCTGAATAGGTGATGAGCCAACTTGTGCCGCCTTCTTGGCTTCCACCAGATGCGGCCCCTGAGGTCCTCGCCATTTCCCATGTCCAATTCTCGGACACAGACTCAGAAATACGGGGGTTTCGATGGCAGTCGGTATGTGCGGATTGGCCTTGCAGACGTGCTTGTTTGTGGCATTCACTGCATGAAGAGGCTCTGGAAGGTTTAGTAGTACAGAATTGATCTGGAACTTGCTCTGTGCCAACCTAGATCTCACTTCAAACAGATTGATTACAAGCCTTTGATTGGCCGACTGCAGCCCTACCTCAGGGCTTGGGTTGGGTGGGCAGATGATGGAATTTCCAGTGCTAGACATCAACCACAACAGCTTGAATTTTTCCACATCGTCTCCCATGCTATGGCTCACGATCAACACGTTGACGTGTCATGTCACATGGGTGACACCAGATGTTGGTTCTCCCGCTGGTCAACTACGAGCCTTTTCACACATTTGATCTGCAGGGATTGTTTATAAATCCACTCCCCACTTGATGCCGAAACAAAAATTTCAACCAAAAAAAAAGAGGGGGGCACATTCAAAGAAAGGGGGGGACATGCAAAAAAAATGGGGGTAGAATACCAACTTTTTTTGGTTGGAAACCAAAATCTCAAAACTTGGGGGAGGGACCTCGGAACCATAAAATACTTGTGGAAAAGTCACTTTTTTTGAAAAAAAAAGTGGGGGCACACCAAAAAAAGTCGGGGCAGAATAAATGTGCATTTTGACTGCCATACAACACTGATGTTAAGGCTGGGACCACCGTCACGAGGAAGATGCTGTGAAAGCCAATGTCCGGTCATGGAGTGCACATGACACATCTCGCCTCGTAAATTTCTCTGCCGGAATAGTATGTCAGGTTGAAAGTGCCTTGTGCATGTCAGTTGTGGCGGATCGTCAAATCGAACAAATTCTCACTTTGGAAACAACCGTTAACCTAGCGTTGGGGAGACGATATAACCAGTGAACACGGTGGGGACGACCGAGCGAGGTGGAGGGGTTTCTCATACTAAGCAATGCGGGGGGCCAGGATGCAGCTGAGCCGCCTTGATATTTGACTATTTAAGGTCAAAACAATTTATCATACTATACACCGAGAAGTCCTTGTTAGTCAATTATTGTCAACAAGGGAGTTGCAAGATAGTTGCGCGAATTCGATGGCACACAAGAGTTCAACAAGCACCGGATAAGCACCCTGGAGGGACTGCATTCCGGGATTCGGATTACACCGAGGGACACATACGTTCGGGAGTCTGATTACGAGTACTTATGTAATAAGTTCTCGTTCTTTTCTAAAAGTTTACATGGGCTTTTCGTGAGCTGCGCGAATCATCAGTTACACTTTTCCAGTAGAAGGAAATTAGTGGCTGTGTTGAAGTCTTTTTCAGAGATTTCATTAGATTTCTTGTGACTACTTAGTGGCTGTGCTTCCGGCTAATTCCGAGCGTACTTCTGAGGTCCACAGTTCGAACCTGGGGAGTGAATTCTTTTTTTTATTCGGTCTTTCTTCTCATGATGGACATGACAAGAGGCCGATATGCCTCAAAATGTAGCAAAATGTGTAGCCCTCTTCCACATTCCTGAACTCTTTTGGATTTCAACTAAATTCCTAGCTTCAGGGACTGTCTCAGAGCAAAATTAAAATATGGCCTCCATCTCTTTCTCCTAGTGTTCTCTCCGGATGATCCACCCAGTAACTCCACATAGTAGATCTTTGTCTCTCTCCACCAATCTGCATTGAACTTGGGAGCTACCTTGCTTACTGGGCTATATCCGGCTTTTGTCTTCTGTGTTTGTGATTAGTGTTGCAGCAACTCGCGATTCCAGCCCCTCAAGTCGACTCGAGGTCATCGACTTGAATCAAGTCATTGGTGTGACTTGATCCGACTCTGGAGTCTAGGCTAGGCAAGTTGACTTGGAGTGTTTGAGTCAGTAGAGATTTGAAATAAATCGCTTGAATGTAGAAAACCTCAAAAATTAACCTAGGTGAAATTTCTGGTCTCGGCCAATATAATTTCGAGATATTTCATAAGGTGTTGTCAGTCTTGTGCCAGTCCATGATAATTCAAAGAAATCCCATCTTTCAGAGCTTGTCAAATGGAGCCTCTGTACATCGCAAGAAAGACAAATATCATATCAAGCTCAATTGACCCTTCCTATGTTTCCAGGAGCCTCAAGAAATACATATCCAAAAAATTCCGACACCATCAACTCGACTTTGAGTGACTTGGAGGGACAAAGTCAAGTTGAGTTGAGTTGAACCTTGCGTGTCATGAGTCATGACTCAACTTTTTGAGTTGCAGCAACACTATTTGTGATTTAATTTAATACAGATACTTCCAGTGGTTTGTTCAAGGACCTGTTCCTCATCAGGTCCTATCTGATGTTGCTGGAATAATGATTAACATCTGGATTATTTGTGAAGGGCTGGTGTCAAAGACTGGGCCCCACATATTGTGCTCATTGCTAACAACAGGTATCTTAGTGAAGTGTTCCATGGAGTATGCATCCATAACATATATGGTTTTAATGCAGCACCTGGAGCTGACTTTGCTGAGATATTGCCTGGGTTGCAATGACTGTGACTGTATGCCAAAAAAAAAATAAGTATGAGGTTTGCCGGGCAACGCCACGGCTCACACCCCAAGTATGGGACGTAGGAACGAACACTCAACCTGATCGAGATTCTTCGTCTGTTCGGAATCTGCAAAAATATTTAGAGCCGCACCTTGACACTTGCCTGATCCAAAGCACGGTCGAGACCGTCCCTTGCCACAGAATCAGTTCCCCGAAGTCACATCCGAGTCGGGGAATTTGGGCCAACTCACCCACCTTCCTTTTTGAGAAGTGCCGGCGATCAACGGCCATCAGTTTCTCGATTTGGGTACTGGGCGCGCTTTGGAACGTGTTCTCCTGTAGCCACCCATTGTTCCACAATACAGGGTGGCATGATGGAAATTATACACCATTTCTCCTCGTACCTCAACCTTGTGCTTGCTTTTTTCTCCCGTATCCCATGTCCACCTTTCAGTTTGTGTCCGAGAACGAAAAATTTGGCAGCCCCGCTCCCAGTGCGCCTTCTGCTGCCCCACATCCCGCCGCTGCTACTGCCGGCCCACCTCCCACAAAATACCGCAAAAAATTCCGATGGGGAGAATATATTCCTGCAGAGCAGAACCCTACTCTCAATGCATGTAGTACCACAGCGGAGGTCCCAATCTCATACCTCAAAATCATGAAGGAGCAGCGTGAGCTGATTGACACGATGTACCACCCGGTCGCCGGGGCAGCATTCTCCACGCCACTAATTGTTGATCATATTTATTCCCTTGACAATCCCACCCAACTCCAGGCATCAGCGGTAATGGCTCAATACAGCCTGGACGTAGGTGCTCGAGAGCAGCTTGGTAACCGCTGGTCTCAGCAGTGGAGTCACTATTCCGATGGCGCAAAGGGGGATACCCCCATCTGCAAGATACTTTATTTATGTGCTTGCAGGTATGATCATCATCAGCGGAATACCAAGTATGATCGCTCACAGCACGACAAAGCTCCTGGAAGTCGGCAGAGACACACCGGGCGCCCTTCACGTCATGTCTCGCGCATGCCGAGCTCACAATGCGTGGAGATAGAATCCTGCGCATTCGCGGTCATTTCAATCACCACCAGGTAAGATTTATGTCTCGTACTCTCATGCTTAGTGATTCTAACGGTCCAACAGGGCTGTCAAACGGCCAACTTCGGTCGGGTCCCCCCCATTTCTGTCCATCCATCCGTATACGTTGTCGCACTTGCTCAATTACGGGACGGCACAACTTTCAGCGATATACGTCAAAAAAATCGCGATCTTTTCAACCCGAAGGCGTACAAGGACTTTCCCGAGGACCTTCATTCATCCCCATATCGTTGGGTGATCACCCACAATGATTCTCGCTCCCTTTACCATCAGTACAACCGCATGAAGGGTGTTTCAGTCACGGACGCACCCGAAATTAACGTGGACGACTGGTTGGATCCCAAATCAGACAAATTTAATGCAACCCTTGCACATGCCATCTTTCACTATTCGCCTAGGGCAGCCAAGGGCGAACGCTTCGATGTTGCTATCGCCAACGACGAGATGAATCGCACCGCCTGGACCTACGGCCACGAATCGCAGATCATTCTTGACGGTACCTTTGGCGTGTGTGATAGCCGACTTCTGCTATTCATCGTCATGACCGTAGGCGAGAACCGAAAGGGCGTGCCCGTCGCATTCCTGTTGTTTTCGGCGCCCACAGGGAACAAGCAATCTTCATCAGGCTATGATAGCCATCCTTACCAAACTGTTGAAGAAGTGGTTGGACGCCCTGAATAAATGCTGTGATACCAATAAATTGGTTTCTCATAAATTCTCTCAAAAGCCGCAACCAAAAGGCCAAAGAGAATCTTCAATTTGCTATTACCCCATCTCGCATACCCACCTTTTGCAATATGCCAATTCATCACTGCATCCGGCCAATCCCCTTCATTCAGTAAACCACTAAATGGGTTCAGACAGCCAAGAAGCCGAAATGGCCAATTCCTCAAGTATGATCCCCAAACCCATGATTCATGCTGGTTGCCAAATCCCATTGGCTAGTTGAGCCTCCAGTTTCCCCACACAATAGGAACAATAGAGAGAACAATAGATGTCTCGAGCACCTGACTTTAATTAACTTTTTCTTATTGTTCTGTACTTCACAGCCTTGTTGTCCTTATTGTCTGTCATGACTCACTCTCTCCATATTTTGATGCCAAGGAATTTTAATACATATATAAGTAGCTCAGTTAGCCTATCTACAGAGAGTTCCCCCTTGCACTTGTACCCCCACTCTGCAAGAATCACATCTGATTTGAACTCCAACCCACTGTACTCTAAACTCACATTCATCCTCCGGTCTTTGTAAAGATAGAAACCACCCATACCACCCAGTTATCTTCTTTTACCGCCCCGCAAGCTCACTTCCTCTTTTCCCAGGATCACCAGTCTCGCACGGAAGTTCAGTGGAAGCATACACCCAGCGTGTACGTTCCTCGGAAACCGAAACCACTCCCAAAAGGCTTTGATATTCTTGTTACCTCAAAACACAGCTCGAATAGCACTGCACGAGGACTTAATTCGATTCTGGACCCACTCAATCACGTATTGTGATTAACGATACATCTTATCGATACGTGATAGTATTTTTATACGCCATCACAATGCGGGCACTTGTATGAGCATGCCGGGGTTATTCAAACCGCTGTCTGCTATTACAGACACCGACCTCAAGGAGCACGGAGCGTTAATCACCGTTTTCGCCGACATTTGGCTATTAATTTGCTGCTTCCACCTGCACCAGTCGTGGCGAAATTATCGCAACAAACACATCCACGAGCCGCGCGAAAGGCTATCATGCATATCGACTACCTTGACAACTTGTCACGATTAAGCAGGCTATCTAATCGGACAACACCTTATCTTGTTATCTAAGCGCCAGAATAAGCGCTGGTCTATTTAAACATCAAGGCTATGCTTGAGTCATCAGTGATCGGACAGCCAGGGATCGGGTTCTCACAGGAACATGCCGATGAAGCACGACGGATTGGTGATCGGACAGCTGACAGGTGTCATGCTGCGGACATGTGGAGTATGCATGGGCATTACTCAGAACACATGGCTTCAGGACGTTTCTTACTCAGAACACATGGTTCTAGCATGTTTATTACTCAGAACACATGGTTCTAGCATGTTTATTACTCAGAACACATGGTTATGGTGCTTGTAGCACATGGACGCTCTATTGTATATATTATTAGCACTAGTTACATAGCCACAGTTGAACAGTATAAGTAGTGTAGCTAGTCGCATGTATTCCTTAGTCTTTTATTCCATCATACTTCGAGCCTCACTCTTACCTGCTACATCTGAGAACGCAACGTGCGACCTCTCAGACTAGTACTTGAGCCTTGAGCGTGACATAATAAAAGACTACCCTTCATACCTTCGTACCGCCCCTACCCTCCGACCTCCTTTCCCTTTCCCCCCATCCCTCTATCCACTACTTGGTTTCTTACCTCTACTTGGCTTCTCGTATTTGAAGTTCCATTTCCATTACTCCCCACCCGCCGATTCTCTACCTCGTCCACAGCGAGTCTAAACAAGTGCAGCACCAGTCGTTTTCGGTTTACCGAACAGACAGACGCTAGGCCACGGGAAACGTTGAGTCCGTCCCAAGCCACATAGCAGTCGCAGGAGTGCCAGCCGGACCTTCGGGGAAGACTGCCTCGCTATCGCCGGGGGTGTTGTAGAAGACCCGGGGTAGTTCTGTCGCAAGAGACCGTTGCGATTCCACCAACCGCTGAGTGCGGATTCGTACCAACACAGTGACCTTCCGCGCCCCATCCACCTCCTCTTCGTCGGGAACCTCATCCCCGTCGACCTCCTTATACCGCTCCGCCGAACTTCCTACCTTCACCCCGTTCGACCGACTTTACGCCGCTCTCGCCCAACCACCTTACCAACCACCTCGCCCGTCGCTCATATCACCAATGGCCGACGAAGACCAGAACCAGGGCACCACCTCTCACATGCCCGCCATGGACCTCGACCCCGCCCCGAGAGAGACTAGGTCCTCTCGGATCACCCTCGCCCGCCTCCCCCCCACTTTCGACGGCTCTGACAAGAGCAAGTGGGAGACTTTCCTCGACGCCCTTCTTAATTACCTATGGGCGTACGACTCGGAGTTCGACTCCGAAAAGAAGAAGATCGCGTTCACCCTATCGTTATTGGGGCGAACCGATGGTGCCTCGTGTCCAGCTACCAATTGGGCACGCAATTGGCGAAAGCGCATGTTGCGCGAGGGGCTTGACAGCCTCTACCACTTCGATGATCTGATCTTGGATCTAGAAGCGACGTTCCAGGACAAGAACGTCAAGCAGACGGCGCACATGCGCCTTACGACGACACGGCAGGGAAAGACTCCCCTGGCCGATTTTATCCAGGCGTTCGAGCTGAACGCTGGAGAAGCGGGGTATGCCCCCAATGACAAGGACACCCCCCACAACACCTTCCTAGTGGAAACACTAGAAGGCCTCGTCGAGGAGGCGGTGCGCACCCAGCTGTATGCGGGTGGAATTGAGGTCCCGGAGGATTACGCGGGACTCAAGAAGAGGCTGACGGCGATCAGCCGGGTTATGGAGCGGGGGAAACTTCGAGCGGCTCAACAGAGCCGGATGTTCTGGACCCCGGCGCGTACACAAGCGCCGGCTGCCAAGCCATCACCGGGGTTCGGGCCGGCGCCCAACCTCGCGAAGAAGATCGGGCCGGGGGAGACCGTCCCGATGGATGTGGACCGCGCGCGGCAGACGCCGCGCGTTTTTAAATGTTACAACTGTGGCAAGGAGGGCCACATGAAGCGGGAGTGCCCGGAGCCTCCCAAGTCTAAATTCAATATCCGGTCGATCAAGACCGAGGACTACTCGCAGGACGACCTGCAGGCTCTCGCAGCCGTCCTTCGCGAGAAGGGTTTTTAAAGGGGCCCCCGCTTGCGGCCAAAGCCGGGCGCCCTGCGGACACGGACAAAGTCGCTCCAACGACGAACATTATGCCTACCAACACTTTTACTTTACTGCCCGAACTTAATATTAGCAATGTAGTTACCGACCCGGCTGATGATATTTATACCCCAGAAAATACTAGTTTACGAAAGAGCATAAACGATTTCTTAGTAGCTAGTGCAGAAAACAAACAAAAAATACGTATCCTGGAGAATCAGAATCGGAAACGTAATTTAAAGAATCACAGAATGGACGAAGCAAATAAGCGTTGGAGCGCATTCAAAAAGGCCCCTGGAACCCAAACCAGTGCAAAAAATAGTGAGACGAAAAAGGACGGTGATGCCGTGAGGGCTCAATCCCAGGATCGGGAGGAAGCGCCCAAACAGAAGAAAACACGCGTGACGCTGAGTCAGAAGAAGACACAGGCGGCGCAGAAGCTGGCACAGCCTGAGGATCGGCTTGCCAAGGAGATGAAGGAAATCCAGAAGCAGAGGCGGCATCACGAGATGCTAGTTCCCGTTATGCTGACTGCGTTGGACACCGGGAAGACGCGCGCTGTCAAGGCGCTTCTTGATAACGGTTGCACTACCACGTGCATCGATCGAGATTATGCCAAGGCAGAAGGCTTCGAGCTCCACGAGCTTGACATGCACATCGTCGCCCGCAACGCAGACGGAACAGAGAACTCTCGGGGAAAGATCACTCACTACGTTGAGTTGATGCTTTCGGTCGGACCCCACGTTGAGCGCCAACGGTTCTTGGTCACAGGACTAGGCAAGGCTCGCGTGTTCATTGGGTACGATTGGTTGTTCAAGCACAACCCCGAGGTGGATTGGCGATCACAAAAGATCGTGTTCAGCCGCTGCCCGCCCGAGTGCAACATGCACGGCACGGAGTACCGGACTGGATTGTCCGCAGAGGAAGAGAAGTTGGAAGACGGCGAGTCGATCCTATTGGTCGACTTTGCAGAACAGATCGATCTGCGAGCGCAAGGATCACAGGCGCAGCAGATGGCAGAGGAAGCGAATCGTGGGAAGGAGCGCATGACCGAAGGGAAGGTCCCGGAGGAGTACCACGAGTTCGTGAAGGTGTTCGCAAAGGAATCGTTCGACGCCATGCCCGAGAAAAGGCCGTGGGATCACGCAATCGAGCTTAAGCCAGGATCAAAGGCTGTAGATTGCAAGATATATCCGCTCTCGGTCACGGAACAGGGGAAGCTGAACGAGTTCCTGGAGGAGAACTTGAAGAGTGGGAGGATCCGCCCGTCGAAATCGCCGATGGCTTCGGCGTTCTTCTTCGTGAAGAAAAAAGATGGCAGCCTGAGACCAGTCCAGGATTATCGGAAGCTCAACGAAATGACGATTAAAAATCGTTATCCACTTCCGTTAATCTCGGAGCTCGTAAATAAGCTCCGTGGCGCCAAGTACTTCACGAAGTTGGATATCCGATGGGGGTACAACAACGTGCGGATCAGGGAGGGAGATGAGTGGAAAGCGGCGTTCAGGACGAACCGAGGGCTGTTTGAGCCGCTCGTGATGTTTTTCGGCCTGACGAATTCCCCGGCGACGTTCCAGACAATGATGAACGACATCCTTCGAGAGCTCATAAACGAGGGAAAGGTCATAGTCTACCTGGACGACATCCTTATCTTCACCGACAACTTGGAGGAGCACAGAGCACTGACGAAGCGGGTACTTAAAATCCTGCAAGACAACAAGCTCTTTCTCAAACCAGAGAAGTGTGACTTTGAGAAGACGGAGATCGAGTATCTAGGAGTCATCATTTCCTACAACTCGATGAAGATGGACCCGGTGAAGATCAAGGGCGTGATGGAGTGGCCGGAACCAAAGAACCTTAAGCAGACACAGGCGTTCTTAGGTTTCACGAACTTCTATCGCCGCTTCATCCGAGGATACGCGGAGATAGCGAAGCCGATGACGAGGTTGACTGGGAAGGAAGGCTGGAGCTGGGGAGAGGAGCAGAAGAGAGCGTTCCAAAAGCTCAAGGATCGCATTGCCGAAGACGCCGTACTGGCACTTCCCACGGATCACGGGAAGTTCCGAGTCGAGGCTGACGCGTCGGATGGAGCTATAGGAGCGGAGCTCGCACAGGAGCAGGAGGGCGAATGGCGCCCTGTTGCTTTCATGTCTCATGGACTCAATGAGACTGAGCGGAACTACGAGATCTACGACAAAGAGATGCTCGCAATCATGACCGCGCTGGACGAGTGGCGGGAGTTGTTGATGGGCGCAAGCCAAACATTCGAGATCTTTACTGATCATCAAAATCTCGAATATTTCAAGAAGCCACAGAAGGTTAATCGCAGACAGGCCCGGTGGATTCAGGAACTGGCGGAGTTCGACTTCACGCTACACCACCGGCCCGGAGCGTTGAACAAGAAGGCAGATCTCTTATCTCGGAGATCGGATCACGACCAAGGAAAAGACGACAACAACAATGTCGTTCTGCTGAAGCCAGAGTATTTCCGAGCACAGGACATAGTGCTGGAAGGGCCAGAGGCAGGGATCTTGGAAGAGATAATTAAGGAGAAGAAGATCGATAAGAGCGTTAAGCTGGCGCTCGAGAAAAAGTTACCAGCCTGGGAAAAGAAGGACAATATTATCTATCACAACGGACTTATATATGTACCCCGGAATCAGGAGTTGCGCGATAAGATTATCGGACTCCATCACGACCTGCCCATGCTCGGCCATCCCGGAGAGAACCGCACGCAGGAAATGGTGGAACGTAATTATTGGTGGCCGAGACTGGGAAACCAGGTCGCCGAATATATAAAGGCCTGCGAGGCTTGCCAAAGGACTCGAGTGCGCCGGTACAAGCAGGGAAAGCTTAACCCGCACAAGATCGCTGAGGGGCCTTGGCAGATTATATCTATGGACCTCATCGGGCCGCTGCCGGTCAGCAATGGCTTTAACGCCATCCAAGTCTGGGTCGACACTTACACGAAGATGCTCCATTGCGAGGCAACAAACATGGAGCTGACGAGTGAAGGTGTCGCCCGACTCACCCGGGATCGCGTGATTAGATATCACGGCATTCCCCGTAAAATTATATCGGATCGGGACACTCGATATTTATCCGGGTTCATGCGGGAGCTTAACCGGCTCCTCGGCATCGAGATGAACCCGAGCACAGCCTATCATCCGGCAACAGACGGACAAACGGAACGGATGAATCAGGAGATTGAAAAATATCTCAGGATCTTCGTCAACCACCGGCAGTCGGACTGGGCTGAGTGGCTCGCCCTGGCCGAGTTCACTCACAATGACAAGACAAGCTCGTCGACGAGCATGTCGCCTTTTTATACGAACACGGGATACCACCCCTGGAAGGGGATAGAAAACTCAGTTGAGTCGCGCAATGAGGCCGCGAACGACTTCGCACAGAAAATGAAGAGGATCCGCGATGAAGCGTCGGTCGCTCTTGAGAAAACCCAGAAAAAGATGAAGAAGTATTATGACGCGCATAGGCGCGAGGCGCCTGTATTTAAAGTCGGCGACATGGTTTGGGTGGAAGGAGAGAACATAGAGACAGACCGACCAACCAAGAAGATAGATGATCTCAGGCTGGGCCCTTATGAGATCCTGGAGAAGGCCGGGGCTTCGGCGTGGAAGCTGAGATTGCCGGAGACGGATCAGACATATCCGGTCTTCAACGAAGCACTTCTCACGCCTTACGTGGAGCCGCCCGAGGGACGGAAAGAGAAGCGGCCGGGACCGCAGATCGTGCAGGGACAGAAGGAGTACGAGGTGGAGGAGATCCTCAACCACAGGAAACGTGGGCGAGGATACCAGTATTTAATCAAGTGGAAGGGATACCCTATCGGGGAACGGAACTGGGAGCCAACCCGGAACCTTAAGAATGCACCGGACATTCTCAACAAGTACAATGCAGAGCATGACTTGCGCCGATGGGCGGAGGACCTGATTGCCGGAAGGTCGAAGGAGAGCAATGACGCGCTGGCGGCAGAGCTCAGGAAATTAGGCTTGATGCCACCAAAGGAAGCGCTAGGCGCTAAGTCCCCAGGAGATGCCCAGGAACAGCTGCAGACCGAGGGGATTCCGGTCTTGCCGCTGGGGCATTGGGATTATCTTATCAAGCGGTATAAGCCGAAGCAGGAGTCGGCTGATTATCCAACTCGCTATCTATACGACCCAATCACAAGACGAAGGATGATCGTGGAGAAATTCCCTAACGAAGGATGCTCGCGCGGTACCTCAGTCGAGGTGTGACGGATTCTCACGGTCGTCGGGACGCCGACCCTAAGAGGGGGGTAATGTCACGATTAAGCAGGCTATCTAATCGGACAACACCTTATCTTGTTATCTAAGCGCCAGAATAAGCGCTGGTCTATTTAAACATCAAGGCTATGCTTGAGTCATCAGTGATCGGACAGCCAGGGATCGGGTTCTCACAGGAACATGCCGATGAAGCACGACGGATTGGTGATCGGACAGCTGACAGGTGTCATGCTGCGGACATGTGGAGTATGCATGGGCATTACTCAGAACACATGGCTTCAGGACGTTTCTTACTCAGAACACATGGTTCTAGCATGTTTATTACTCAGAACACATGGTTCTAGCATGTTTATTACTCAGAACACATGGTTATGGTGCTTGTAGCACATGGACGCTCTATTGTATATATTATTAGCACTAGTTACATAGCCACAGTTGAACAGTATAAGTAGTGTAGCTAGTCGCATGTATTCCTTAGTCTTTTATTCCATCATACTTCGAGCCTCACTCTTACCTGCTACATCTGAGAACGCAACGTGCGACCTCTCAGACTAGTACTTGAGCCTTGAGCGTGACACAACTATTGGACGACGGAAAACCTCTGGCCGAGTTGGTCCGATTATGGTTGGACCGTCCTTGCGTCGATGCTTGGCATTGCTGTCGGCACAACCACCAATCACCTCGAGTCCTTCAACCGGATTCTGAAGCGGATACATCTGCGAAAATGGCAGAATGGTGTTCGTAGACTTCGGGTCGATGTCCTCCTTCACTCGCTCGTGATATCCATCTTGCCATCTATTTTTCAGGAACGTCGGGTCAATAACAAGCAAGCGAGCCGGATTGCAGTACTCATCCGGTTACTTCCCGGGGCAGCACTATTGGAGCAAGGGCGAGGCTCTAAACCGGTACCTGCAGTGCCCAAAATAGCCTACCTGCTTCCGGATAACGCACGCGACGAGCGCGGTAGAGAACTGGTCACAAACAATCAGCGCACCAACTCTGCTCCCAGGGCAGGTGGGACTGACTCTTACATCATATTCTTCTCGCGCACTGGCGATCGATACCGAGGCAACCATCTACACCATTCGCCTCGGCTTCAACGGGATCGCAACTTGCATCTGCCATGATTTTGTGGACCGGGGTGAAGCCTGCAAACATATTCGTGGATCGTTAATCATTTTAGATACCCTGCACCGCCGTGGGACGAACATACTTCCTATCCCCATCCCTAATTCCCTTCACGACGTGCAGGTCCTGCAAGCGACGATGCTGACCATCACCATTCATCCTGACTTGCCGACTGGCAAGGCCGCTGAGAAGATTGAGGATATTCTCAGTGCAGATGATACCTGCCTTAAGCCAGAGCCTGACGGAGACGATGCAAAGGACATTGACGACGACAATGCCAGCATTGCCACCGATGCATCATCAGATTCCGAATCTGACTCGGAAGAGGTATGTCATCGGTCCTTGATTTATTATAGATACTTACCACCTTCCAGGGGCCTAGCGGCGCGACACTTTGTGCAACTCAGAACATGGCCGCACTCAGGGAACAAGCTGTTTCGTGCACTGTGTTTGAACTGTGAGAAATGGGCTCGAGATTCCGAGATCTCAGTGAATATCTGGACCAGCGAGTCACCGGCCTCAGCCCAGAGGAACGCGACGAGGTCGGGTATGGTTACGGCCAGCTTACGAACCTGATGTCAAAGATTGAGTGTGTCTTGAATCTCCCATCGCCACCGCCACTGACTCACCCACATGAACGGCTTATCCACCCGAATGTTCCATCAATGTCCGATGCCTCCATCCTGGTAACCCCTTCTCTCAAGCGCAAGAATCTCTTGCCACCTTCACCTGAAAAGGCACAGAAAAGGCAGCAATCTCATGCAATACATTAAGTACAAGCTATTACCGATGATTTGAATATTACTTTCTTTTTGAACATGTCTTGAAAATTCTTGCGCCGGTGGCAGTGGTGGCAGGAGGGCGGGAGCGTCATCGTGCTCCCATATGCACGGGAGACTTGTGGGAGACAATGGGTAACCACCAGTAACCGTGGTGTGCGCACGCCTCCCCCACTATCACCTTCCTCATAAGGTAAGTGTTCCGGCCGCCCTCGTGGGCGTCGCTCTAGACAATCAAAATAGAATGACCACCATCGGCACTATAGTGCATTGGTTATTGTGTCCCTTTTCAATTCACATCTTGTGTGTTCGAGTCCTGCTCAAGTCTTGTTTTTGCGTTTCTTTTATTATTTTTCTTTGACCCACCTTCCCCAAGCCACACGCAGTGGGCCCCCGCGGCGAGCATCAAGGGGGGTCCGCGGGGGTCTCCCCCGCGTAAGTTATCATTTAAAAAATTGAGATTTAACCGCAAAAAAATTGAATAAAAGCCCAAAAAAGCTTCACCCCCGCGGCGTGCGGAAGCCCCACGTAGTGGGCCCAGCGGTCAGCGTCGAGGGGGTCGGCAGGGGTCTCCCCTGCATAAAATATGGACGAAAAAGCATGTATCCAATTAAAACAAATATTAAAATAATCCTCGAAGGATCGCTGACGATGCATGAGCTGAAATAAAACAGTTTCTATGTCGAGAAACTGGCTGAAAAGTAGTACACGGTGTGTATTTACTCCTAACTCGTCACCAATAATGGTATCTGATCTTATTTGTAAGCAATTGCCTTTTTTGGAGGTGATAGTGGGGGAGGGCAAGGGGGGTTAGTAACCGCCGTTGCCATTGTCTTCCGCATTCGGTCAGAAGGTCTTGGTGCCGTGATTGCCGTGGCTTCCCAAAGAGAGGAGGGTGTGTCGGCCCGACGTCCCCGAGTCGGACGCAAATTGTATTTTGGCGGTCTGCCTGGACCATTGGACCTGGTGTTTTTAGGACGCCATTGATACTCGAATGACGCAGAAGATTGACCGGAATTCCGAGGAGCCCGAAGTAAGAAGAGAATACAAAGAGAGTGGACCATGATGATGGCTTAACCGAAGATGGAAAAATAAAAATGTTAAAACTAAGTATCAAAAGGAGGAGAAAAGACACCGTATCTGGTTCGGAGGTCGCCGCCAGATCAATCAAACACACGTTCCGGGCCGATCTGATCCGTCCCGCGTTATTGGAGCATCATTCTCTCAACATTCTCTGAAACATCCAGCCCAATTTTCCTCGGAACTCGACCTATGTCTCGAGTCGTTCTACAACATGAATCTCCATACTTATTGTCCCTCTGCGTCGCATAGAACCTTCACACCATCATGATAAGTCGATGATAAGTAACCAGATTTCCCTAAGCGGAGCAGCATCTGACACAAATCTGCTGCCTGCAACTTGATATTTTCCTTGAGACAAACCATTGAATGAATAGACGGAACCTGTCTACTGTTGGACAGCCTTGCCTTGTTACAAATAAGGCGCGCACACCAGATTCTTCCTTTGCCAAGCGCATGTCTTGTGGTTATCTCAGGCTGTAGTCTCGGACACAGCCCTCTGACGATGGGATCCCATGATGCCTATCATGGCCAGACATATAACCAGACGATTTCTATGCCAATCTTCCGCTCATCCCATGTCCACCGCAGTCACATTCGTCGACAGGAAACTGCTCAAATCGGACTTGGTTGGAGCGACGGGTGCCGTCGAGTACACAACTAGCACCACAAGCAGTTATTTGTGGGGACGCAAGGTCACGACCATAACGGCGGCAGGCGGGCTCGTCGGGCTCATCAACTGGCGCGAGAAAACGTTTATCATCGACGGGGTGCAGCGGAGGTGGGATCAATTAAAATCCCGACCGGGTGGAATTTTCAGCTCGTAGGGCGTGTTGCTGTGCTCGTTCTTAATTCTGAAAACTGATCAATATTGAGGTATCAGAAGTCGAGAGTGGAACTGGGGGCATAGGCCCTACAAGCTGAAGTATCGTGACTCGCACAAAGAGCTGCTGGTTCGTCTTTGATGATGACGTCCGATGGTAATTTACCCTCCTGAAGGCAACACCGACTTTCGGAGCCGCCGATGGCACTGTCCGCTTCACGACCTACCGCCATCACCTATTCGTCGACAATGAACGGGCAGCCGTTTATTTCCCTCTGCAAATGCAGGATGAGGATCATGAGATTGAGAGAATGTTTTTGCTTATGAGCATTCTGAAGACGGAGACGGACCGAGAAGATGCAAGCCGACGGAGGCACAATGGCGCTGCTAGAGCAGCAGCATCGGGAATGTAGACGAAGATATACGACGTGGTCTTCGACCAATGATTGGCGATCGACTACACTAAGTACTCTTGAAGTACTACTCTTTTTTCTTGAACGCCGCGAACTCGAATCTGAAGTAGACCTCGGCCGTGATTCCGGGTATTAAAATTTAGAACACCATCAATCAGCGACTCGGAGCGCCATTGCTGCTGTATAACATCTCGAACCGGGTCCATTCCCTCAATTATAGCACAACACGGCAGGGAGTGTGGTGTTCAGCATAAATTCGACTTCCTCATGTGTTTTATGACTGAGGTAATCTGACCAAAAGACTACTCCGGGTCGGGCGGGGCTCGAGCTGAAAGCCTGGGCACAGCTGAGGGTAAGCTGAGGCCATTTGTTCCAAACAATGCTCAATTCTGGGATCCAAAACCCAAGCGTCGTACTTGTGATCATCAAATTGGGCTCGTTTGTTAAAAAGCAACGCAGTAATATTGCGCAATGTCCATGGTTCTGGCGTTCGAAGAACTCCTACTACTAACCTCCTCGCTCTTTGAAAGTCTACCAATGAACCGTAAATTCTGTGCGATGCGACAAAGCGTGACAACAACGACGATGGGCACGGCTCCTGCACAAAGTTTGAAGGATTATTTGCTGTACCTCGTAGAATCATCGTGGTGCGGCGTACGACTTGTCCGTTTTCATTCTCGTGCCAGGCTCCACAACGAACTGCCCCATTTGTAAGGGACGCCACATTCCACTCGAGGAATGGCGACGGCAGGTGCATTATATCGTCCAATCACGCCTTTTGCGAATGAACTAGGGAATGAGACGAGCAGCACGAAGTTGCAACGTCGCAACG
The DNA here is from genome assembly GCA_029448575.1 of Mycena maculata. Taxonomy (NCBI): domain Eukaryota; kingdom Fungi; phylum Basidiomycota; class Agaricomycetes; order Agaricales; family Mycenaceae; genus Mycena; species Mycena maculata. The sequence goes on along the minus strand of JARJLG010000069.1, from coordinate 231,814 downwards.
TCGCTGCGCTGGGCGAGAAGATTAAGGAAGAAGAGTAGAGGATTGAAGGGAACGAGGTATGTAGCATTGGTCGCTGTCCATGATGACCTGAGCCCCTGAGTCGACCCATTGGAAACAATTTCAGCAAGTTTCTGGTGTCAGTGGGGTCTCGACGACCCCGCCCCCCCCAAAATAAATAAACAGGAACCAGTCGAGTCCCGAATATTGATATCTTCAAGCTCCTGGCTAGATTGAACCGAAAAGCTGATCCTGGAGAATCTGCAATTGTACAGATTCCGGACATTGGAAATGAAAATTTCAGCGTTAATACTCAGGTGACGCAGCGGAAGCGACCAGAATTCTACGGAGCCCGACAAAGAAGGCTTGGAGAAAGCAAAAAGCACTCAGAGGTCGCCGCCAGATTCACCGAGGACCAAGGGGGCAGATCCGATGCGAGTCGCTCGCGATGAATTGCCAGTTCCTTGGATAATTCTCGACGGAAGACCCAATCCGTCTAAGTTGCGAAAGCGCGGAGACACGGCGTGCTTCGCCATGCGATAGTCGCGCAGGGAGGGCGAGGAGAAGATGGCTCGCATCTCCGGCCGCCGCAGCAAACCGATCGCAAGAAGTGCGCAAGAAGAAAAAATGAAGTGGAGCTATTTTTACTCGGCGCAGAAGAGAGGCGGATGCTAGAGGTTGTGGATGAAGACCGAATGCGCGGGCGGGGTAGGATCAAGGGGAAGGAGGGAGATGTTTTCTGAGTAGCTCGAAGAGCATCCCAGACTCTGAAGCATCATCGCCTACGCAGCTCCGAGCCCAGTTCGGCGGCCGAGGGTTTGCACAAGCGCCGGGCTGCCCGTGGAGGCGGTTGGCGGGCTTGCAGCAGGGCCTTGCTGATGCGAAGGCGTGGGCGATCGAGATGTGCCTCGGAGTTTATTGATCCGAGCGTTGCACCACATCATTTATCCATCATTCTGTCAATTCACCCCGTGACTTCGTCAATTTTGTGCCACATTTAGTTTAATCCGAAATGAGAGATTTGAGTGGAAGAAAAAGTGGGCAGAAATTAGCCTCAATACTTATCATTTTAAAGACCGCCAAAATTGATGCCAAAATGACGAGTTTCTTGTCAAGTTTTGAGTGCACCGAAACGGAACCAATTCAATTGAATTTAGCCGAAATGTTCCGTTTCGGTCTGCTCAAAACTTGAAAAAACTCGTCGTTTTTGGCATTGACTTCGGCGGCCTTTAAACGATAAGTATCAAGTCTGATTTCGGCCCGCTTTTTTTCCACTCAAAATCTCTCATTTTGGATTGAGCTTTGGGTGGCCCAAAATTGACGAAGTCACGGTGTGATTATGCGTCAGGGAGACCTGCAAAAAAACGCTATGAGAGGCCCCATAATTCGCAGAAAAATCACTAGGACCTTTCATGTAAATATTAATAATAAACGACGGGGCAATGATTCAGGGAGAAAACGGTGAATTGGTGGAGTTCAAGACTCGAGAACGCAAGCCCATCAAATCTGTGAAACTCCGAGGGAGATCGTACTCGTTTCCAGTCTCTATAGTATAGTGATTCTGAACGACTTTATCGTTAGAAATCCGCCCGGCGCCGATCAAACTGCCGCGTTTGCTATGTTTCCACTTGGTTTCCACAGCCACGACAATCCCGACGCAACCTCGTTTACGAGCGACCGGATAACAGCCGAGCGTTCCGGGCTTTTAGCATGTTTTGTAATCCCCTTTGAAATGTTGGTAATCCTCTCACAAATGTTCACAAGCTGTCACTGATTTTTCAACATCGCCGCAGGCCGCTATCTTTGGTTGTTGTGCTTATTTGGACAAGAAAGAGCCCGGAACTATCGAGAGTTAGTTTACTGGTTATTACACCAGGTTTGCAAATGTATAAAGCCGGCGTTCCTCAACCCTTGGTTTATATTTTCTGCCAATATGCCCTCCTCCCGAATTGTTTCTGTCTTTCCGGGAGCCACAGGGCAACAAGATTAATCCATGGAGTAGTGGAACGATTGACTAAAACAAAAGAGGGAGGTCCGATGCCCAAGGCATCAGGGTCAGAATTGCTCTCGCCTGGAGATCCTCAAGGACCTGGACGTTGAAACCACAAGTCTCGTTTGTTATGCCGAATTGGTCACAGACCTCGTTGATCTCTGGAATCCCAATTCTAACGAAGAATAGTCTTAGTTCAACCCCCAGCGCTCGGGTGAAGTCCCTCGTCCGAGATTGCCGCCAACCTCGCATGTATTAAACCCATCACTAAAAATCCACCCACCAGTTTCCTGTCGGGTCACACTAGATTTCTTCCCTCTCCATGAATATACTATCCTAAAAGGGGATCCCACGATTAGGATCAGGACGTCAAGAAGTTGAACCCACTCAGTCCAGCAACATATCTCCCCGGCACAATTGGTGAGTAGTGCAAGACCAAACAAGCAAGCCGACCAAGGGGCACATTTTACTGCAGACCCAGGAAGGTTTCTTATTCCAGCCCGACCCTTTTCAGAAATTCCGGGGCAAGCAGTGGAGGTCCGAGCAAGATGCAAAAGGAATGCCACAAATTTTAAGGAGCAGTTGAACCCAGATTACAACAGCCCAGACAGCGCAACACCCCAGGATTGTTTTCATAGATGATCCTAGCGATTACCAGCAGGTGCAAGGAAGGTGAGGGGCATCAATACGAAGACCTGTCGATAGTTGGTGGGAGAAATCTATCCATCACGCTCCATACCGAGGTTGTTGTGCATTACTGTTGGATTTACAGCTCACATTCGGGCCGCGCCTCGGCCGCAGCGAATTATTGTGCGCATTCCGTTTGATTCTGTGCCAAGAGAGGAACTAGTAACCCGCTTCAGTTCCGCACGAGCGTCTGTCGGGCGTCTAAAATCTCGCATCCTTGAATCAAATCAAGGGTAGTGTCATGCCCGTGCTTCATATTGAGTTTTAAGCTGTGCCGAAGCACTTCCGAACATGCATTTACCCGTTTCCGCATATTCAATTGACGGATCAAATCCAGTTCTCCAAGAACGAAGGGAGGTTATACCAATTTGTATGATTGAAATCGAAGTCCACAGCGGCGGCTATTCATTGCTCCGGCGCACTAATATGAAACTTGTTGTTACAGCCGCTCATTCACATCATAATGAGCCGGAAGTCGCTGCTTGTCATTTCTTCTGCGGCATCCTGCCATATTAGCACGAGTGAATGTTCATTAACGAGCAAAAATATACATTGTAATCAATCAAACGAAATATACATTAATTTGGTCCATTATGGAGAAACGTGTAGTAATAATGAGCGTGATTGTGTTTAGAAACGGATTGATAGCAATAGAAACAGTTTACTCCGACAGCCCGCACGCCGCAAGGCAGGAATCCACTCCCGCCGCCAAGTTGACGGGTAGGTGGGCGCGCCATGCGTCAATGGTGTCGCCATCAATGGTCGTCGGGAAGCCCAAGGCAGCATCTATCACGTCGTCTGGAAGCATCCAGAAGTTGGTGGCGATATCGCTGCGGCCAGGATCCTCGTTGTTGAAGGCGGCAACGAAAACGGCGGGGGAACAGGTGGGGTTCTGCTGGTAATGGATGCTGCCCATCGGGAAAACCGTACCCTGGTATTTCCCGAGCTGTGTCTCGATCTCGGTGCTGAAACCGTTGTCGAGCACAAACCTATAAGCCCGAGTCAGAAACATTTTTCCGTATTTTTTAGAGAGAACGACAAACCCGGTGTCCAAAATTCCTTCAGTCACGACAAAGAATTCGCTGGCACGGGGATGTATGTGTGGAATGTTCAGCCCACAAGGACCAACAAAAGAAACGGCGCCGGCGACCCCCAGTTCCTCGAGGATTGGGAAGTTGTCAACCGTAGCAAGGAGGATGGAGCCCCCCTGAGCGCCCGATGCGGCTTGTTGCTGGCTGAAGTCGAAAACAGTGAGCTGACGAAGAGCCTCGCCGGTGAGGACGGAACCGCCGCTGGTCAGCAACTTGCTCATACGGTCGTCCTCGCTGGCCAAGATCTTGAGGCCAGAGGCGAGGGTGGGCCCATTGGTTACGGTCGGGACGGGAGCGGGTGAGGATACAGTGGCCTGGGGTGCGGGCATTGCCTGAACGAACAGGGCGGAGGCAAGACCGGTAACGATGACAGAGGATTTGAACAACATTGTAAATGAATGGATGCAACTGGTGGAAAAGTTAGTCGTGGAACGATTCAGGGGGAAGGGTAAACGAACCGAATTGCGATGTGGATGCAATTGCAACTAGAGGGATGGATAGTGTCAACTTCAGGAATAAAGGAACCAGATGCAAAGCAGGGACAGCGAACGACCGAGAAGTCTGTCGAGATTGGAGACGCTACCAAGTAACTGGTGGCTGGAGAAATACCCGGGCAATCTCGCACTTTATATAGCTCTCCGGTCCGCATGCGTCATTGACCGTAGGAAGCTGTAGTGTGAGAGAAGCTATACCCCGGAAGACCGAAGCCCGACAAATGGGGAAGAATGATGTAGACCCAGGAAGTTAGTCCGATTGACGGGGAGGCGACCGACATCCCACCCCTGGTAGATCAAGCCAGGGGGACAGGGCAAGCCGACGGGTAAGTGCGGAGAGCCTTGACCTGCAAAAGGTCGAATAGGACCTACCTCTCGGTTAGATATCGCACAGATGGGCTGAACCCTGGTGAATATTCAACTCCGGATGGTTAACACTCGGCCCCGAGAATCTTGTATCCATTGCGGCATGTCGTTCGAGTCCTCCACGGATCTTTATCTTGCCGTGCCGTGGTGCCTTTTCAGTGATCTATATTTGCTAGGGTAGAGAGGGTAACTCCATTCATACAAAAGGCATTCAAATAGATTCAAATATTATGACCTATTATAACCATGGGAACTACCAGTCCTCCCGGGTTAACCCGATATCACCCGACCTAGCGACCTCAGCCATTCAGACGAACGGAGTGGCCTTTCAAGTTAATTGTTCGCGACCGGCGCGAAACGTCAAGCGGACAAATGCTGAACAGATACAAATGTATCGGCTCCGTTAGGAACTTCCCTGAGCGCTTCGGCGCTTCCTGAACGCTTCAAGTTTGAACAAATTGGTTCCGCATGACTCCCATCGTCCAGATCACAAATCATTTGACCTTGATCTGACAACTGATAACGGATGTTCGTTTCCAGATGAGATCAGCACGATAGAGGATGACGGAACGCGCGCACGGAACACTGACCGGAAAGGTTGAAGAATAATATGTAACATTCGATATTTGCACACGGATGCAGGGCCTTGGAGGGAGACCGTACGTACGAACGTAGGAAATATTTACCGTCAGACCTGACCCATTCTACGCCGTTGAAACCTCTGTCGCTGAACCGCAGGCCCCGCCCCATGGCCATTTGCATAGTGCTTGCTGTGCCGGGGTAATCGCCGACGGTTTGGGTTAATAATGAAGGCTAGGGATCATTTCAAAAATAGAGCGCCGCTGTCCTGAAATACGCGCGTGTGCCTGGCGTCTCGCCCCGCGGGAGTGAGAGATGCTTGCACTCATTGCAACATTGTTGCTAATTTTGGCGAAATCGCACGTGGCTCCAAGGATCCAGGCGAAACGACGAACGTTGGGGAACTAGAAATAGCCTCAATAAATAGCATCTGTTACACGAAATGACCGGCCCATTGTCAACCTGATCCGAAGGACGGGACCTAATGGAAGTTGATGAGAGGACGGTTCGGGACAGAGGACCGAACGAGCGAGAGGAAAGAATATTCCGAGTGTTTGAGACGGATAGTCCGTAAATGGAAAGTGGTTGAAAGAATGATTGACGCGAGAGCGTACTGTTACACGAACTTCAGAGCCGTGGTTTACAACAGGAAGGGTCTCGAGATATTCCAAGAACGCGGTGGCGCGGAACACGGCTACCCCGATTTCCTCCTTGCGCTCCGCCTTGACCTGTGCCCAATATTTTGCGTGGTCGAGGATGATATGGACGAGCTCGAGGGGAAACGGGTGAGGAGGGTGTTGCGGGCGGAGATAAGGTCGGGCACGGTCCATATACTCCCGCCTCGTCGTGCTGGGAATCGTCGGTGGTGTTGAACCCCTCCTTCCCTCCGGACTGCTTGACGATAGAGCCGTTAATCAAGGTTGCGACAGCTATGTGTATGAGGACAGAACGACTGAGAAGAGAGGGGCAGCTGGAGCGCAGCGGGTATATGTCATTCGTTGCACGGCTCCGGACTTCGGGGCCAGATGGTGGCTGCCGGGTCTTGGAATGAAAGGCCGTGCCAGTGCCGGTGTCTTGTCGTCATCCTCCCTGACAAAGGGAAGCGGTTTCTCGTTGGCTTCTCGTCTTTCCGCGGGAGCTTGCATATGTCGTCCATATGGTCTATCAAAAGTCATCTTCGCAGCCTCGAGACGCAGGTGAGTGTTCCGCTCGGGCCGTCGCTCTACGCCCCAAACATGAGCAAGCTTCCGGTCCGAGTTCCAACCAGCACGTGTCTGGAGCGCGTCCGCGAGAGGAAACAAATATCGAACAATATTGCGGCTGAAGTGCCGGTTCAAAATTTGCACCTCTCAACAAAACACCAAACGACGATGGCAAACAACATCCGAATGTTGCTCAAAAAATAGTGAGCAGGGTCTCGAAGCGAATGAAGGGGCATCATTGATATTCGCATAAATCATTTCGGACCAATCGCGGGGCTTTGGTGTCGCTTAAATTGCACAACAAAGACGGACGAACCTCCTCAATTCATGATAGGTCAACGACGCTTGTTAATCTTTGCAGCGTAAATGATTGTTGATATTATGTCCACCGCTCTTTGACCAAGTCTGCCCCCCGTTCTGCGATCGCATACGTTGCTGCCTGGGTGTGTGCGCTAGGAACGAAGGGCTACGATGTGGTCAGCTTTTATGAGGACAGGAAATCATGATTTTTTGTCTACCATGATGCAAGCATCGATGATGCTGAGCCCATTTGCGCCCTTCACAAGTAGGTCGGGATTGACCTATACCACACGGGGACAAAGGTCAGGTGAGCTCTTCGGTCAGATCTAGAGTAGACTGAGACTTGCCACTCCATATGATGCATCTTTTGCCGACATCGCTGCGGTCGAAACAATGTGTCCAGAAGAGCTGGTGGTGTTTCGTATAAATTCGTCCAGTGCTTCCGTCGTCATATTCAACAAATCAATAGTGGGCACAATAATGCAGTCCTTCCACACTGGTGCTTCAACAAATCGATAGGCCTTTTTGATTGATTCTCGAGCGGCGAACAGATCGAAACCAGTGACCAAGAGTCCTGGATCAATAAGTGGAGGGTCGAAGGGATTATTGCTTTCGAGGGTGATAGAACCACCTGAGTTTCGATTATCAAAAGTATGACAGGGATAGTTAGAATCTGGGAGAAACGTACGGCTGGTCGGTGTGAGCATGATCATCCCAAAACTCATGAAGTTCCCAGTCGGCCCGGCCCCAAATCCACTACCCGTCTAATAAAGCACATTAGCTGACAGCGGAGGCACCCGAGCTCCTTCAACGTACTCCGACGAATATCTCGATATGAGGCGTTTTAGGACCCGCGGATGGATCCGTGACGTTCTCAAAAATAGCCGAGTTCGCATCCAAGCGCGTCCAAGGTGCGTCACCGGGACATTAGTAAACGGGCCAGTGTGAGTTGCATTCCATTGTGCATACACCTCGTTGAACAGTGTCGCATTTTGTTCTATGGGATCGATGGTTTGTGTCGAGTTCACAGACCACGCAGCGAAGATCATTGGTTGGTCGGTGGCGTTTTGGCCGACGCTGGGGAGGTCCAAGATGGAAGGAATATCCAGGGCTGTTAACGTGTTTTTATCCCCGATTCCAGAGTTCATTAAAATGGCTGGCGTCCCGATCGGCCCCGCCGAAAGGATTATCTCGTTGGCAGCTTTGGCGGTGAATAGGGGTCCGCCTGAAGAGGGGTGAGCCGTGCTTGAGAACGGGATGGACGTACCTTGTGAAAATTCCACCCCTTCGAAAGATACAACGCCTTTGGTGGTCTGCGAACCCACGAGCCTCGACACTTGTGCGTGCAGCAGAACGTGCAAATTCTCTCGCTGTATGAATTTCGGGGCAAGATATGATGTGGCCGATGAGCTTCGCTCTCCGCCACCGATCGTGGACTGAAGCCAACCTATATCATATATAAATTGCCAGACAACACCGAAGGATTCAGAGACTGACCCACGCCCAGCGGTTCCCCGGAGTTGTAATCCAAATTGAAGGGGAATTCTTCAGGGAACTGGCGGGTGGTTTGAATGACCTGATTCTCAAAAATGGGCCACCGAGAACCACTGAGGCTGACAGAGTTGATTCCGTCGGTGCCGTGCACAGCGGGATCGAATTCACCACGCGTGTCGTGATTGTCTGCGGGCGGCGTCCATTTTTCGTTCTGCGACACGTCAGTTCTGAACAAACAGCAAAGAGTTTTGCATGCTTTGAAAAAGTACGGAAGCAGATTGTCCCAGGACCACCCTGGGTCTCCCGTCACAGCAGCCCAGCGATCGTAATCCTCCGCAGAGCCGCGCGTGTAAACCATGCCATCTAGCGTCGTATACTCAATATAATAATGACTGTAGGAGATGGGTGAGAGTTCACTGTGTGATGTACAACCACCCAAGATATGTGCTTATGGGAGAGAATTAATGCTTCTCTTAACGCACTAGGCACAACCTCTTACCTCTCGGATATGGAATAGACCGATTATTCAATCCAACTTGCAGCGTCGTGGTGTAATTCCATTCGTAGATGTTGGGTCCACTAAGCAAATTATTCACGAAGAAGGGGACGATGGAGTCTATAACTCCTTCGTTGCTGCACGAATCAATCGCACTCGCCGAAGGAATGGGTTTCAGGGACTCACGAAACTCCTGCTTCGAGTACAAGCACAGAGAAGTTGGGGTCCTCAGTCAATCTATTAGCGACGACATTGCCCGCGGCTCCGGCTAGGTTCCATCGGTAGCTAGCATACGCATCTCGTCCTCGCGCAAAATCGGGGTCGTACCTCCGACGATGACGAAGTCATAAACGAGGCCAGGGAGATCGGAAACGTCCTCGTATATCTTGGCAAAACATTCCCCAACCAGGCCGAGCAGAAACAAGGGGATGAGCATCTTCTGCGTGCTGTTGATCAGTAGCACACATATATTAGCGTTAGAAGGCTCGAACCGGTCAGAGCGGATGGTCATGTAACGAGGAATATGTGCGGAGACTTTATTTTAGCGCGGCGATTCACGGCATGACAAGGCTACAATCCTAGGGAATCATAGAACCAACGGAAGCGCCCAAGATGTTTGATAGTGGCGGTCACGGGGCTTCCGCGGCGAAGTGTTGAATTTTCTTGCGAGGAGAGCAATATGCGAGGCGAGGCTTGGACCAGAATATTTGGAGTGGTTGAGATATAGAAAAAACCCATCATCGGTGCCGCCCGCTTGCCCTCGAATGTTCTCATCTGGGTTTGGGGATCGTGGAAAGAGCGGTGATTGGGAGTGCAGACACGTCGACATCAGAGAAAGAAAAGTCATAAGGAGCGAGTCACTGGGCCATTGCAGTAATAAGTCCGGGCGCAATTCCATAAACGACGACATCACCTAAGGGACTGAGGTGCCACTTACATAAAGGGCCTGTTAGGTGGGTTATTTTGTAATAGTAAAACCTACCTAAGAGGTCCCAGGGAGGCGAAGGGTATAGGCTTCTATTCGGGAGCCGCGACCTTTCCTAATTGGGTTACCCCTTCGCGTCCTCCGCTGGCCTTCGTGCTGGCCTCCGTCTCCTTCTGTCATATAGCAAGCACCGGCCGGGCATGCACCCACATATGAATACAACCAGAATCACATTAACTACAGCCAATATCTACAGGAAAGTCCGTAGTCTACAATATAGGAACAACGTATGGATGAATACATCAATGGTATCGGTTGGGTAACGGCCTAGGATGATACAGGGTTAGGCTGAGTGAGCAAGACATATATATTCAAGGGGTAATCAAAGAAACAACGCGCAAAATGATACATACGAAAGCCTTCGTTTATCCGGGAAAAGACTGCAGTGGCTGGGCAAGATGCACAGGGAAACATCACAAGGAAGCTGTGCAAGGAGTATGTGCGCCAGCTGCCCGATGACTTTGACCCTCCGGCTAGGCATTGCCGGCAGCGGATGTGGCAGAACGAGGGATGAATAGTTGGGAGGCCGTACCACATGCGAGGTAGATGAGAAGGACGTGAATCCCGAAGCCCAGGGGCGCAGAGGGAACTCCTGCGAGCACTGTGAAGGCGGCGGAGATCTTCCCGGAGGTCTTCATGACAAAGAATTCCTCATCCCCGTTCGTTGCTAGACGTTGGAAGGTCGTAGATATCGGTGAAACACTATGGCAGAACGTTTGAAACATGAATGAGACTTGGATGATCAATACAAGAGGACTTTGGGGTGGAGGAAGGCCTTTGTTAGACTTTAAGAGGTCGTGAATATTGATAAACCCACCAGTGAACACGGCAGAACATTCAAGACGCTGGATAGACACTTTTTTGGACAGAAAGGAAGGTCTTCGGGAAAGAAGAAGGCCTTCATTAGATCTCGGGAGGTCGTGGAAACCAGTGCAGACTTACCTGGAGCACAGCATAGCAACGTGGAACATTGGCCAGAGGGAGAAACACGAAGGTAACGAAAAGAGCCTGCCACAGACAAGAGGAAGTAGCGCTAGGAATACGAAGGATGGAGACTTGAAGAGAGACGCGTCGAAGTCCGACAGATCACGGATCAAACACGGCCACAGAGCGGGCTGATTGTCCGCGTCCTTCACTTATGTCCAACTTTCGCCGCCTTCATGACTCCGAGATGTCCTTTTCTGCCTTCCCAAACAACCTTCGCAGCCTCCTTTGGCGACTGTCACGACCCTTCCTGATGGCCTTCACGACCCCTCCCCAGCGACCTTCATGACCTTCCCCAACGACCTTCCCGGCCTCCTCGACGACCTCCTTCAAAACCGTACACGTAATTGATGGACGCCACGCCTCGGATTACCTCAATTCAGCAGCCAATAAGAAAGAGAATAACCGTCAGCCCGGTCATTTTTTTAAATTATAGACGGCCCTCTCCGTAGAACTGCCTGTTTCAACGCCGGAAGTTCCATTGCCAGGTCGCCCCCAGGCCTCCAATTTTAATTTGGAATTCTTTGCGATGATGGAAAGCTGATGCATGAAACGAGCTGAAAGGCAGGTAAGTTCCCATTAGCTTTGTGGCCTCGATAATCATCTTTGTTATAGTCCTTCGAGCAAAGCACCTCTGCCATGCTCAACAAGCCTCAATGAGTCAGGAAACTATCCTCAAATGTATTTGAAGGCTCCGGTGCGTGTTTATTGTCATATTCAGTGACCGTATAATTCAAGAAACAATCAGTTCATGACGTCCAGAGCACGGGGGCACAAAGCTCAACCAGACATCTAGACACCTTCTTGCACCTTTCCCCACCTTCCCCGCTGGGTCTTTGACCTTCAATGAGTTGTGGGCAAGAATATTGTATTCTCTCGGATAGACCTACAAATTGACTCGATTAGACTTAAAATTGTGGACGAGCCATTCAACTGTAAGATTGAATAACAAAAATTCATTGAGTGAAAGACAGTATAACATTAACTAACACGGTAGGAAGAGGTGCCAATGAGGGGGTGGAACCAGACCCCACGGCCGAGACAAAAATGAGTGCTGTGCCATCTGCTGACTCGGCGTCAACATCCCGCTGGCGGTGCTCGTTCTCAGGGTTGTATTTGGGGCTGAGAGGCAAGCAGCTTAGTGCAGATGACACGACAAGTGGAGGAAGGGACGCACATTGTCGAAGATGAAGACGGTGATGGCGTCGCCGGTGCCTTTCGGGTATACAATTGTTCTGTGGAGCGCAGGAGAGAGGTGACAATCAAGCCACTGACCGGCACTTTGAATGAGGCAAAGGTGGGGACGAAATTGGCGAAGGTGCGGAAAATCACATGGTTTGTTAGGTGTACGGTCGTACAGGAGTCGAGACATTCGCGACTCAAGGGGGAACAGCATTCTAGGCTGTTTTAGTGGGATCCCAAGCCAGCAAAAGTATTCACAAAACTCACGAAGGCCTTCGCGAAAGTGGCAAGGGTGCAGACATTCGGAAGTTTGAGGTGTGTGCGGTCGTGTAGGGGCCAACAGGTTTACAACTGAGAGAGAGGACAGTTCCATGCTGATTGAATAGGATCCTGAGCCAGTAAAAGTATTCACAAAACTGGTGAAGGCCTTCGCGGAAGCGGCGAGGGTGCAGACAATCGCAAGGTTAGAGGTGGGTACGGTCATGCAGGGGCCGAGAGGTTCGCGACTCCATGAGGAAGAGCATTCCATGCTGATTAACTGGGACCTGAGCCGGCGAAGGTAGTGACAAAAGCGACGAAGGCCTTCACCAACGGTGACAGAAGTGGCAAAGGCGCAGACAATCAATGCATCTATGCTCGTGCACTGGGGACAAGAGGTCTACGACCGGGGCAGAAATGATCCTACGTGTCAATCAACGGCGAGACACTTTCAGCAAATTCCAGAAGCTGCAAAGGTGCGGCGAAGGCACGACAGGAGGCTCCACATCAATCCAATCTGCCAGATTGGGGTCTGAATCTGTAGCCCCAGTCACAGGAATGGTTGATGTTGCATCCCGAGTGCTAGATCCCGCTCCAAACGCAAGGGAGCGTCGAGACACAGTGTACAGCAGTTGTCTTCTGCATGTGTCCTAGTCCCTATACGGCCCATTTCTTGTGCTTATCAATGGTCCTCGGATGGCTCTTGAGTAGGGTATCGAGTCCGGCGTGCGCAGTGGGCTGGTGCGCGCGTACCGAGTGTTTCGTTTGGCAGAAGGAGAGAGGAAGGCGGCCATGTCACGGGATTTTTTCCCAAATTGGAAAGATCAATGATCTGATCACCGTTGAAACTTGAAGCGAACAGAATGCGGAGGCCTTCGTCTCCTGGACCCTCTTAGGTAGGTTTCGCTACTACAAAATAACCTACCTAACAGGCCTTTACATAAGTGGCACCTCAGTCCCTTAGGTGGACGACATATGTATCCGGTCAAGTGGTGCACTGTGCCGTCACGATGGAGAGTAGGGCGATTGGTAGAGCGACACGGAGTGGATCGCTTCGTAAGTATGTGGCAGGTTGTTCCGGGGTCGAGCGTACCAGTAGCCGCGGTGGCTAAAACATGAAGACCATTGAGAAGGGAAAGAGCACAGCCACCAAACATGCTCAAAGCTTTAAAATTCAGCCTTTAAACTCTCCAAATATCACGTGTAATGGACTACATGATCATCAGACAAACACAGTGACAGAAGAACAAAATGTGAGAACGGTCACTGTACTATTTCGACCGAAGGTTCAGGTGACGGGTGACGGTTGGTCGTGAACTGAACAATTTTGGCGTAGGTGATGGTGACGGCGGTATTTTCAAACCGAAGAACGCGATTATTTCTCAGCGTTTTTCATCCTATTGGGGTTTACAACTGGTCTACAGTAAAGATCCAGGACACCAGTGCGAGGAACATGGCGATTCGGAAGTGCGAAGAACATGACGGTTCGGGAGAAGAACGTTGGGGTTAAGGTTCGGGGTAACGCGGATCTCCTCCGTTCCGATCCGTGCACATCCTGCTCTCAGGCTTCAGGCCCGATACTAATGGGTATCTGGTGGCAGATAGTCGACGACTCCTTTCCCTGTCTTCACGTTTCGGACTTCTGGACGGATGGCGACATGACTCCGATTTCTCAGGAGCATGGGCATTGGTTTGAATTCCCACTCGATAATCTTTTCCACGAGGCGACCCTCCCCAGATTGGAAATCATCACATACAGAATGTTTCCTCGTCGGTTCAACCGCGTGACTGGTCGGTAGATGGGTTCAGCACTACAAGAAGACTCCCGTTTCATGGCCTTTCTGCACAATGTCGATGACTTGCTGGCGAACCACCGTATCAACATCCCAGAGGACATAACGGTATCGGTGTTGAAGAAAATGGTTTTAAACGGAGGGGGCCGTAGTCTGGCTGACTTTCCCTCGTTTACTCGCCGGATTGAGGGCTATATAAAGAGAGTGAACTGGTGTTTGAATTTGACGAGCCAGACGTCGGCTCTATATAAGCGATACCTCCTTCTTACAAGATTGCTGTATATATATCTTATTTCAGGCTGAATTTTTGCTACTTACACTCTGAACAGTTGGGATTCCTTTCCAAAAAACAATAGCGGAAGAAGTTTAGAGTCCAAAAAGATGTTGACACAGCGCTTGTACACCTAAGGAATCACGATGATCATGATCAGCCGTACCTCGCATCATGCACTCGATGTCGAAGCCCTGAAGAAAAGGATACACCGAAATTCTAGGCAGAATTTCAAGCAGGCACTAGCCATCACCCAAACGCCCTCTGCCCTATGTGCTTAAGTCAACTCCCCAATCACAATGCGATGTAGGGAACACTCACCCAATGCCCTTGCTCTCTTCCTGCCCCGTACAATCTCGTCCGCCAGTGGCCACGCGTCATGGAACCACATTGCGCCGTACCCGTGTCCTCCCTCTCCCTCGCGTGGTGATATTCTGATCACCACGCGCAGATCCGTACAGCGCGGGCGTCGACCGTTGAGCTCCTCGTGGTACAGCAGGTCCCAGAAGAGCAGGAAGACGCACAGGCGCGGGACAGCGGCGAGGACGGGTTCAGCCCACATGTTCGTATTCGCCGTAACATTACCATTAGTAGCCAACTGAGCGGGGTACAAGAGCGAGAAGTGGGTGAGCGCCGGCAAATCTTTGAGCAGCCTGGGGATGGCGGGAAAGCGGAGTTCAGACGGCACACCCTTGACGAGGTTGAGGTCGAAATGGGTGAGATGTGCGAGCGTACTGCTAAGCGCGGTGTAGGCCGGGCTAATGCGGAAGGGGAGAAGGAACGAAAAGTCGACCGCGAGGCGGCGCAGGGGCAGTGCGCTCATCGCAGCCCCTACCGCCGGGGTTAGACTGGTGCCCCACCACCCGAGCTCGGTCACGCCGGTGCAGTGTAACAAGACGGGGAGCAGCTCGGACTGGTACAGGTAGCCGAAGAGCACGCTCTTGACGTGCCGCGCGAAGAAAGATGGCAGGCGTAGAGACTTGAACCTGAGGCTGCCGATGAATTTCGGGGTGGGGATTGGCGTACGTGGGGGCTCGACCCAGCCAGTGTGGTGGGAGATGGGAAGGGCAGCAGGGTTGTCCTTGCGCGCGACAACAACACGCGCGTAGATGATCGGCTCTACCCTGACCAGTGGACGGCTCAGCGTGCTTCCCGTATTGACCAAGTATTGACTGACCAGGCCTGGACCCAAGTGGAGACAACCGCCAGGCGCAGCGCCGTGCCCATGTCCGCTCTGGCTGCCGTTTCGAATATCTTACGCTGCAGTTCAACGGGGAGGTCCATGGCCACGCTCATGTCGGTGCGTATCACGGCGTGGCGTTTGTGACAAAAGTCTCGTTGTCACGTGGGTACTGGCAATGTCTTGGGTATTGATGGCGCTTATGTAATGCTGTCAAACATGGAAATTATGGCAAATCACTCGCGTGCTCCGTGTAGCTTCAACAACCACATCTAAGAGCGGACTCTCAGTGGGAGATCATCTCCTTTATACCTTGTGCATGTATTCTGCGAGGCGAAATTTTCAATTTTGCTTTCATTGATTTTCTGCATTTTCAGTGGAACCTGTCCGAGATGATTTTGAAAATTCTGCCTCGCAGAATACATGCACACAGGTCCCATATAAGTCCCCCAAATTTCTCCAGGGTCAAAAATTGATTGTGGAAGGCTGCACCGACCTCCGGAGATAGCGTCCAAATCGCGATTATATAATCCATCAAACGCGTTGCGTCTCCCAATTTTGCGTGTATGTCTTCTCTTTCACAATATTGATGGCTCTGAAGCACCAAATATCTCATCTACTACTACCTCATAATATCTGTACCATTTATCACTGTGTATATGTCCCCGGAGGCTTTGAATCCATATAATACTGCTGTGCAACAACTCATCACATTGAACATACTTCCTGAGATGTAGGGTGTCGGAATTTTGCCTAAGGTGGACTTTCAATAGCAAACACCGTATCCTATACTTAAATATACGAAAACTTCACCTTATATGTAGATTAGCATGGAACATTTTTATATTCACATTCTGTAGGTGGATTTACGTCAATTTAAGGATCCCTGTGAGCCATTTAGAGTGAGGGATATCAATAGATATGTGTATAGGATAATTCGGGTCCCTCATATTTGGCCCCAAGTAGTTGTGTCCACCAGAAAAACAATTTGCCATCGGAATCAGGCCCTTGGCGGGTGGACCAAACATGTACATACAGACATTTATTTAGGCCGGTTGCCAGTCCCCATGTTGTGCGCAGTGTCTTGATGCTGTCACGTGGAGGAGTAAGCGTGAACTAAGCAAGCGCACACAAAGTCATTGAATCTATGAGGTCGGCCTCCTTACTCTCGAATCATCTCACAACATTCAATCGGGAATGCGTAAGGAATTAATGCGCGAAAAATTGGCTTCCTTACTCTTTTCCCCGCTCGACTCGACACATTCCAGTGTTGCTCGGGTCGGGCCGAGCTCGGGTGGAATCGCTTATTTGACAAGAGGTGTCCGATTCGCTAGCCGAGCACACTATCAACAGCACGTGCTCGAAGAGCACCTTCCATATCGGGTTGTTGATATCACAAACATTGGTGTTCTCCCACACGGCGACCACGAGCTCCGACGCGTCCCGCTCGGCCTACGACGAGTCCACCGGTTCCCTGGTACCCATCTTACCTCATAGGGAGTAGCAGACATGTCTTGCTGCTGAAAACGACTTGACGACCCGCGTAACAGAGCCACCGTGAACTACCAACAAACCACCAATTCTGGCGTAAATACTGTCGATAATACCCCTTTGTCACACGTAAATGAACTCTGTACATCCCAATACCCCCAGAATGTTTTGTTTCAACTCTACTCTGCCTTTCCTGGCCCTCCGCCGCTATCGCATTCAGCTGGGACAATCACCGCGGATTCATGGACAGCAGTTAATGTTGGCGGCTTGAATCCCAAGGGGCTGAAGTGCCTGAACTGCTTCAAGGAATTCAAGAAAGGAGCAAGCCAAAAGAATTTGAGAGACCATATCATGTCGAATGCTTGCAAAGGTGTGTTCTCATTATGTACCACTGATAAATCTCGGTCGAGCTCATGCGATGTTGGTGGTACCCCCGACACCACGCACTACTGAGCAGACAGTTCCTTTGGCTCCGCCGCAACTGGCTCGTTCGGAGCACTGCGCGGGAATACCGCTTGCGTGGGATCCCGCAACATTTTGGGAAAAGTCAGGAAGCTTGTTTATTAATTCTTACAACGCGGGAGGTTCCACAAAAATTCCCTTACATACTCAAACATCTATACAATGTATATAAATATTTCCAGAGAATTCTTCCCCATACATCGTGCATACAATCCGAATGGAATCCAACACCGGCGAGACATCCAAACGGAGACGGAGCCCGATATGGAAGGTGCTCTTCGAGCACGTGCTGTTGATAGTGTGCTCGGCTAGCGAATCGGACACCTCTTGTTATTTGACACAAGTTGGAGTGTCGTAACAGTGAAACCCAACGTCTAGGTTGCTTGTTGGAGCTGTAGGGTTCTGGCACAATTTTTGGTGGCCAGGAGTAGCCTTCTTCAGATCTTTGAGTCGAAGCACCGGGAAGTTTCGGTGCAACTCAAGTTCGAACCAGAGCGTTGAATAATAGGGGAAGTCAGAGTACTCGATTCTGGATCGATTCTGGCTCGATTCGGACGTCGATTCTGATTCGATTCTGAGTCGAGAATCGATCCAGAATCGACCGCAAACTTTGACCGCCCCGATTCTCCTTTCGATTCCCTGTCGATTCTCCCGGTGCCTATGCTCACTTAATTATTCTCCGGCGGCACTTATATCAAATTATACGCCCCCTCGAGCTCTCACTGTGCACGCCCGCCCTCATGCCTCGCCTGTCATCGCGCCAGATGAGGACACAACATATCCTTCAGGCCTATTTGAGTTTCCATTCTACACGACTCAGGACCAGGGAGCAGCAGAGTAGGATGTGGTACGCAGGAATGAGGAGATAAAATACTACGAAGAATGAATACTTATGTAATAATATATGAATCAAGGGGCATAAACAAAGTCGATTCTCAAGTCGATTCTGAAGTCGATTCTGAGGTGTTCCGACTCCAGAGTCGGAACATCGATTCTGTGGAATCGATTCTTGGATCGATTCTGGGTTCGATTCTTGATCAGAATCGACTTCCGAATCGAGCCCAGAATCGATCCGGAATCGAGTACTCTGACTTCCCCTAATAACGAGCGCAGACAAGAGCTTGAAATTGGCTTTTATCTTCTCAAATTTCACGGAGAAACACCCGGCTTGCCCGAATCCCGGGGGATGAGATGTGCAAACTCCGAGCCTCAGCCTCGCTGCCACAGAAATACTACAGCCAAGGAGGGTTCTTCGAATGTTGGGCCTAGAAAGCCCTGCCCTTGATCAGGCCAGGGCTATAAACGATACTTGTCAGAATGGACCGAAATTGCATGCCGATGGGGCCGAGAGGTCTACCATACCAGAGGTATCAGTTGCCAAATGAAATACGTGAACACTCCCTACATTAAGCCCTGGTGTCTTCGCTTTCTTCCCGCCCTTTTCTGCTTGCTCGGAGTGTTTCTGATGAAATTTTTGGCCTCAGCTAGATTCAACACAACTCCCTGAGTACGCTACACATTCGCGTACATAATAGATCAGGCCTTCATCGCCGATTAGCCGCTCTCTCCTCCATGTCATCAAACACACAGAAAAGCACTTATCTGCTGGTGGCTGCGTACATGTGTGACTGAGACTCCAAGTGTTGCCTGCGACATAGGTATGAGTTGCGTATGCAAAACCTCTCAAAATTTAGACGTTCCAAAAAATGCGGGGTTCCAAGATCTCGATTGAACATCGACAACGAACATCAGTTTCTTACACCACGTCCCCAGCAATGAAATACAACACCAATTTTTTTTTAGACTACTCCATTACCTCAATCCAGTCCGGGCCCTTATCATAGATTCGTCCGTAATTGAATCTCCGCCGTGCAGTTACTTCCAGTCTGAATTAGCCAACGGGAGGATCCTCGATATTTCCTGCATGGCCTGTACCACTATCTCTTCCTCGAAGCGTCGCGACACGAGTTGAAGACACAGTGGCGCTCCCTTAAAGGCGTCCGGCTCATCTGAGGGCAAATAAATCAGCACTTGGCGAGATTTCAGAATGGGACCAACAAAGTGTGGCATTTTCCATATCCACCTCGCTCATCCACGCCCGAGTCTCCGTATCTTTCACATCGAGCGCTGGATCTGCATACAACCCCGTTGGGAAAACTGCTGCAGGGTAGTCGACGAAGTTCCAAACGTTGGTATACCTGGGCGAGTTGAGTTCTAACACACCGATAATTTGAGGGATATTACCCCCAATATTTAGCTGTTCCCAGAGATGGAGCGGGTCCAGGGCCGACGGGGCATAGGATAACATCGACATTTTGCGAGTTGTAGTGTGCGAGGTATTGCGCGCGCAACACCTCTCTGCGCACATTCAACTAATAAGTGGATTTAATCCAGCTAGTTGAAATAAATAAGGTATCATTGCTAACCTCCCAAAGCTCCTCAAGCGTATGATATTTGACAGTGGGCCGGGTGATCACCCATTCCGTGAGTGGCAGGACTGGCTCTCCGCTGCGCGCGATCCTGGCCCGCACGCGTGCCCCGCCATCTGGGAAATAGAGTTCATGCTACGCACCATCGGGCGATTAGATGTAGGTATCAAAAAATCGAGAGGGCACTTACAGCCAACTCGGACGCCTCGAGATGCTTAAACGGTGCATATTCCACGACCTCGAATGCAGGATCTTTGTCCAACGCATCAACGAGTGCCTGTAGAGCGCGTCGGATAGGTGGCTGGGGGAGCACGACTCCGTCGTGACGCATGACCCCAATGCGGATGCGCCCACCCGCGCCGGACCAGCTGGCCGGCGGGGACAGTCGCCATGGGAGTGGAACCAAATCGTGCTCATCAAGCCAAGGCTTGGAGCCGATGACTACTGAAAACCACAGGTTCACGTCCCGGAGGCTGCAATTTAACTGCAGGTTATAAGGCGCGAACTGATCGAGGCAACAAGGTTCACCTCCGACATATAGGGCCAAACGTTTCCACGATAGAATCTGCACCTTCTTGAAGTGATGGGCCTCTTGGGACACGCAGTGTCGTCGGCTCTGGAATGCGTGTTTAGCTGAGATCGTGGGATTGGAAGGCCGACTCCAACTTAGGGTCCATAGCCCGCACGCGGCGGCCGGGCTACGCAGGCTTCCTCCGATGTCACTACCGATGCTCAGCGGCGCTCCGCCGAATGCGAGGAGCGCACTGCAGCCACCGGAACTTCCACCGGCAGTCAAGCGCGTATTGTATGGGTTGGTCACCTGCCCCCAGAAAGACTGCGTCTCGAGGTGCATGCCGGATTGGGGCATATTGGTTTTGCAGTAGAAAACTACGGATGAT
Source organism: Mycena maculata (assembly GCA_029448575.1). Taxonomy (NCBI): domain Eukaryota; kingdom Fungi; phylum Basidiomycota; class Agaricomycetes; order Agaricales; family Mycenaceae; genus Mycena; species Mycena maculata. The sequence goes on along the minus strand of JARJLG010000069.1, from coordinate 211,184 downwards.
CATTCTCAACCTTGTCACGTAAAAGGAACAGAAAGACGCACCCGCGCCGGCGTCGTATAGAACCTGCACAGTTCGTACGTGGGCTGGTGCAGGCGGATTCAAAGCATCCGCCGAGTACCCCAAGCTCGACTTGTGTCCTGCGATGTCCATATGATCCTGGCGCAAGGAATTCGTTAAGGAGAGAATTTCCTCGAGAATTTACATAAAGGCATAACCACCTTGATGTCGATGGGTAATCCTTAAGAAAACGTAAGCGCCTATTTCAAGGAAGGTATGTCTGGGCCAACCATGTAGCGGCCCTACGAATTGTCCCGTCTTTTCGTAATATTCGTCAAGTTCGCTCGCACGCCGCACGGCCTCGTCCAGGAAGAAGTCTGTCAGACAGGAGAGTAGTTGGTGCGCGATTGCCGCCCGCTTCCCGAAGGCAGTGACGATTTGGACCGCTGTGAGTTCTTTGCTTTTAATCCGTTCGAGGAGCTGGATTTGTCAGAAGGGTGTAACTGAGAACACGGTGAATTTCACTTACTGAAGTAGCATCGCTGCCAGGACCGGTGATCTGTAACTCCAATTCGGTTAATAGACCCGCGTCCTTTGCTGCTGAGCGGACATCGGACCCCGGCGGGTACTTGGCGATGAACTCCGAAGACAATCGAAGAGCCTGCGGAATTCGTGCTTCGCGTTCCGCGATGGCGTCCAGGGCAACCTACAAATTGTATGGATGAATATCAGGTCCTCGCGTTTGGAAAAGACATGCCTGCGGCCAGATGGTGGGAGAGTCCATATTGGGGACACAAAGCGATGGGGGCAGGAGTGTATTCTTTCCATATTTAATATCCGCGCCAAGGCATAAATTTAGGTGTTGAGTTGTGATACGCAGTATCGCCCTTTCGAAATGGCCGCGGCCCGATACGTCGCAGAATTCTTAGAAGCGATGAAAAAGATGTTTCTAGAAGTTTGGGTGTGGGTTGATTGTCACATAGACTGCAGGGCGGCAGCCAAGTATAAGATCCGGGAAGTGGGAACAGACCGGCAGAGTTGTAAAGTTGGCGAAGAAGGAAAGGAAGCTGAGGTCACGATGGTGAGCTTATATTTGCCGTGCCGCGTCTCTTGACAGTCACCGCTTAACCTTCCTCCACCGACTTGATCTTTCCTTTCACTTTTGTCGGTCGTTTTGTAGGTGATAAGATGGATCTCCTCCAAAGTCGAAACCGTGTTCAGGGCCGTACATCTGCGCACTTCCGCTTCTCGAAGCATCTGTTCCCGCAGGCGGGCCGTCGAGTAATATTGAGTATCGTGTAACCAAAGAACAGGCAGAGACACAGCGGCCGCCCGACAAGACCCACGTTGATGCCCTGCATACATCAAGGATAGACCGCCAAGGGAAAAGATTCGGTAGGAATCACCGTCACCGTTCACGGTGTTGATGGACGTGAAGCCGATGGTGATTTTCCGGTCGCGAGGCGTCGTGCGTGGGGCCCTTGGGAATGTCACACTGGTCGCAGGACTACTGTAGCCTTTAGACATGTTGGAGGAGAAGATCGGGAGTTTAAGGGAGTTTCGCGCCTGGATCACGGAGCGACAGGTTCGGGCCGGCGGCTAGTCACGGCCCGTCCCCGCCCATACTTACCCTTCTCCTGTCCTACCCCGCGAAGATCCTCGCCCTGCTCGCGTACGAGACACAGTCCCTTGACCCTTTCCGTTCCCCCGCACCTCCCTCTCTCACTGTCCCCGTTCTCATCCCCGCTCCATCTCATTTGCCCATCCTTCCTCCTCTCCTAGCACCCCCTCCCGTACCCATCCGTCCTCCTCGCGTTTCCTTCCTCACCCCCGCCGCTCCTTCCGCATACAGTCCATCCATCCCCCTCTGCAGATACCACGACTGGGAGCACTTCTCCTCCATCCGCAACCTCAAGGGTCCACACACGGGGCTGCCCACCGTGCGCGAGACCCCGCCGTACCCCTTCCCACCATCGCCAACGGACTCCTGACCCACGTCACCTCGCGCGACAGGACAACGCGCCGTCGGGGAGTGTCATTGGACGTCTGTGGTACACGGTTCATACGCGCTCCTCTTCCTTCGTCTTGCAGCGCCCCTGACCATCCACGGGCGACTCGACTCCACCCCCGTATGCGCCCGCGCCGCCCGAAGATGCCGCCGCGCGGCGCGGGACTGCTTGTGGCCCCTGGGCGGTTTTTTTGGCGTGCTACGCAGGAAGTACGAAGCCGCTCGCCCGAGTCCATGAAGTTCCGCAGTGCCTCGAAGGCGCGAATGCCTCTATCCTTGGAGGGCTGGGGTTTGTGGATTCGGGCATGACGGAGTGCAATATATGGACGATGGGCTAAGATTTTACAGTGGGCCGTTCAAGCCACCCGCCGCCGGTGATGTGGTAAGTAAAACAACTACTAGTACATCCTTGGGACGAATCACGCAACTCACCCTGTGTACGCCGTCTCCACTCGCATCCCGTGGTGGAAAAGGTCGGTTCTTACCGGCGCCACTGGATTCTTGACGGTGAGATTCAATCTGCTGCGCGCCAGACAACCGGGGTCCCAGATCCTTCCATAATGATATTGATTGGCAGTTCAAGCACTACTTCTGGCCTCGGTATTCATTCCGCGTATGCCTTCCCCTGTACAACGCGATCCTGTCTTGCGATATACAGATACGAAGGGGCTACAGGTCAGGCAGTACGATTTTTAGGGTGCTGACCTCGGCTGAGCGCCTTGAACGCGGGCCCGAGAGCTGGTGCGGGAAAATTCGGATCCACCCTAGCTCCTTCTGGCTCGAACGGTCGACCCAGATGATAAAAGACCTAGATCGCAGACTTGGTGCGATTTCGACGGATGTAGTTGTAACGCCTGCCAGGCGATCTACGGGTTTCCAAACAGGTGCAAAGATTCCGAACAGCCTGATCACGTTTCATCACTGCCACCACGGCCCCAAAAACTTTTTCAAAAACGAACGTCGCAAGGTCCATAATTGATACCGAAGAATCGAGACGGCGGGCACGTCTGGACCCAACGTATTCCATTTGTTATCAAGTCTTCTCGGATTTTTTTTATTGATTTTTTTGTGTCAGATGCGTCCCCCCATATTTTATGCATCGCGGGCGGGAGAGCGCCGAAACGACCTCGCTATTTTTTGGTCGTCTAGCCCTCTATGTATTAGCGGAATTCACAGGGGCTTACATACCCAGGGCCGTCGAGAACCCAAGACGGCTTAACCGGTTTGTTCTCTCGCTAAATTGGCACAATGTTCAAAGGGAATGGCATCAGCGGCACCTATTCGCTGAGTATTCCCGGATGTCTGCGGATCTCATACTTGAATGCATAATATCGTCGCATCCTATACTGAGCGGTGCAAGTGGAACATGTGTATAATTATTCATCCACAGCAACCCACCGCAACGTCTGAATGAACTTAGTGTTGCGGGAGCTTCGATTATCCTCCAGTGTTCGCCGTTTCATCAATTTTTAATTTTGATGCGCGCGCTGTCATGTCATCGGGCAATGCTATCGTAACCTCAACAAAAATGTTTCGTGAAGTGTAAGAAAGAAGTCAATGCGTACGCGTAATGCGTCTGCCGATGGCGCCTGAACTGGGATCCGTTGGAACCAGGCCGCTAGAATTTATTTCAAAGATCAATGCGTCAAGTATTATTGGATGTCCATTATTCACTTCATGGATTTGTACGATAGATTACGCAGACGGATAATTCGGCTTTGAAAGATGGTACGTGGTGCGTTTAGGGCGGAGCTTAACTTTCTAAAGCTGCAACGTGGCAATTGCAGTGAACGGAGAGTCGATGACATCGGGAATCTGTGAGGTATAAAGGCCGGACGTGGCTATTGCAAACCTTCCCACTCTCCATGCCCAGTGCCGCCGCGAAAGCAAAGAGCCGTTCTGATAATCCCTTCCTCAAACGACGGAGGGCCTCCGTTGCCTGTATAACTTGCAGGAAACGGAAGATTAAGGTGCGTGTGTATTGCCACTTCTTGCCGCGCTTATTAAAGCAAGATTTCTCTCTTAGTGCATAACGGTGTCCAATACCGACGACAAGCCCTGCACACGTTGCGCTAAGAACCGTCTTGAATGTCGGTTCATACCACCGGATCATGAGTCCATCTCCTCCTGCACTGAGGCGCCGCCCTCAGAATCACAACCCCTAAAGGACGATCCCTACCGGGATCAGCCCTCAAAAGCTCCCTCTGCTAGCGTATCCCAGTTTTTGGGTCCTAGTCGCGGGCTAGCCAGAGCCCCGACACGAGGATCTGGAGGGCAAATTGGAGGGAGACAACGAGATCTGGCCGAAGGGGTACAATCATATCAATATGGAACTGACCCCCCGCCGATGGCCACCGACTCGGGATTACTCAGGCCACGCTCAGGGAGCTCCACACCGAATACTTACCCACAAATGGCGTCGATCCATGGGCACAATGCTCTACCAACATCTCAAGCTTACCCAGGGGAGGATCAAGTGAGGCCCGTGTATTTTTCGCACAATAGCCACGGCGGTGGGTTTCCCTACAATAAAAAATATGTACCCCAGCTCCAAGTCCAAGCCGACGACATAATGTACCAGTGGCCCTTGAGGTGGGTTTGGGTAAATAACTTGCCGAATTTTTGATTTTGAATCCTTGCAGTCAGTGTATTTGTCCCCCTGGACCCTGCTATTGTGGCGCCAATTGTGGTCCTTGATTTGCGTCTTCAGGCTAGTCTATGCGGTCCGATCCATCATTCAATTTATTGCACTGTATCGTCATCCCTTCTGATGTAATCATACCGATACTTACTATGATACGCATTCTGCAATTTTATACGATCTTGGAGCCGGAGTCGCGTGGATCTTCATCCAACTCCTTATATTTCCGGAAGTGTTTCCCAGGTGCGCTTGGTTCGTGCTTTCAGACCTTTTGCAACGTGCGGGTATAGTATGAAAATTTGGAAAGGCCTGCGGACAGAGATCTGCTGTAACTAAAGCGGGATACATAAGTACAGTCCCCGTGTCGCAGCACATATTTTCTGGGGCGATGCCGGTGAAGAGCTTCCCAAAGATGTTGTGAGGCATCGGGTCTGACCGAGGGGCAGTATCCATAATAGATTTGAAGGAAGGTTTTGGGAGAGTAGTACCCACCTTCGTTACTCCGTTACTTCGCGTAGGTACGCGAAACTTTGTCAATTTTATGGGAATCTGAGGAACTTCGTCAAGCTGCCTCATTTCTGTGAAAGCTCGTCACTTCAACTCGGCACCTTCAAGACCTCGGAACACCGGTCATCAGTGCTCCTTCACACAAGTCGGGGCGTGTTATATATATAGATCCCTCATCCTAACACTAACCGCTAACCATAACCGCTAACCACTAACCGTTAACCGCTAACTGCTAACTGACCGCTAACCTCACCTGAACCTAACTGGCTATCTCGGCAAACTGTCGATTTTCGTCACTCCGTGATGTGCCGAGGAGTCGCTGCTTGACAAGCCCGGAATACTAACTCACAAACTTTCATGGAAAGCCATCAGACTCACGAACTTTCACCAATTCCCAGTCAAGTGACGAAATTTCCCAACGCTACGCGAAGTAACAAAGTGAGGATGGCGCGGACTCGTTTTGGGAGTGTACCACACCATGGAGTTCTCAGGTGGAAAGTTCTTTGGGCCGTTAATTATTGAAATTCGGTGGGGTATCTTCGGCATACAAGGAGAAGGCTGGGCGCTTTCATGTTTGTTGGCAAAGTCGAACCGCGGGAATTTAAACCTCACTTCGTCATGATGTCTGCGCATCATTTTGCGGATCAGCGGCAGCGTCTTTCACGAAAAGCGAGGTTGTAGGCGGCGCAGCCCGCACCTAGTGAAACCGTCGAGAGGAGCTCCCAGTGAATGCGACGAATTGTTCTGATCGAACAGTGACGCTAAGTACCCGTCGACTACCAGGAGTCATATGGGGGTAATACTCTGTCATAATTATCAGTTTTATTTCTCGAAAAACACCACCTTGGAAAAAAAGTACCACTAGCACTTTCACTTGTAGACGTGGTAGAAAAGAGACCCCGCGTCGTCATTCAAAAAGTCACCGCTAGTTAGTTTTGCCCAAATTTTCGATGCCATTCGGAAAGGAGGAAATGATCACCACTGCAGCTAAACAGAAATTAATGCACCACATGATCAAAGCCTGTCCTTCCAGAGCTTTCGAGCAGTACGCTTGAAAGTTGTGTTATATTACGGAACATTTATTCAGATTTGCCGAGAGCGTCCGGAGTGCTGCAAGAACTCGATCGGCACCTAAGGCATTGCGGCATGCAGGCGGTGCCGAGCTGGCTTGAGTGCGGCATGGTTGTCCGTGATGCTGGCCGAAAGAGAAAAAAATTACAATGCCTTTTGTCCGGATCGGCCCGTCATACATCAGCACTGTTGTTGGAACCAAGAGGGTGCCGTTTTGTGAATCCAAGAACCACCGGTTTTTTTGACTTTTGGAGTTCTTGGCTGAATTAACCAACCATTTTTGTTTACATGCTTGCAGAAATTCAACTTCGGTTCAAATGCTGTACCGTGTCGCCGGTGGTACCAATACAACAAAATATGGAAACTGGGACAACTAGATGTCCTTTAGATCTATCTGTGCATTTTTCCCATGGAAAGCCGAGAGGCTCTTGCGCGGCATTTTCGTTGGTGTTCCGTGATCGGGGTTCTGCATTTTCGAGTTCCACAACACCGGGAGTTGCCGCACGATCGACACCACGATCGGGGTTTTTGTAGACCTGGTCCCTTAGTCGGTACCAGGAACAGTTATTTGAAGTATAACGTAAGAACAAAAGTAGTAAGGGACATTCTATAGGATCGAGAGACAAAGCAGAGTGAAGAAATATTCGGTCCAAGTTGGGGCGAGAGATTTAATTAAAAGTAATCCCGGACCCCAGGAGCAGCGGCTCGCAATGCACGGCTTGCTCGGTCCAGTCTGACGCGTTGCGTATGACGGTCTCAATCGGCCTGAGAGTGTCAACCGTGATAAGTGTGGGTCCCTTGGTCCACCCCTCCTCGATTGGTAAACGCTCTTCGCGGAAGAAGATTTGCACGAACCTACCATTCAATCACTCGTTAGTCGATGCGATCGCATATTTACTATTAGTATGAAGCACGCACTCCTTGGGCGCGACACCGGTGGTTGCGTTCCCGAAGATGCTGAGGTAGAGGCCGGACTCGCGGGAGCGAAGCAGGAATTCTTTCTGAGTATTTGTTACGTTGGGGTTGTTCGCCACCGAGTCCGCGAGGCGGGCACTCTGCACCATGCCTGCCGACGTCGGGTCGTAATAGTCGAAGCCGGGATTAGCATTCGCGAGCGTCTGGAAGGTAGTCTCGTTGAAATGGACGTTGTCGCCGGTTCCGTCAGGCCCGTAGTCGTTGCGAGAAATACTCGCGTCGTGTTCGACGAGATTGTGGCTGCATTGTGTCAATGAATTTTTTTCAAAACATTATAGCGGCGACGTACAGTGAGAGTGGGCCAAGGCCCAGGGTTGAGAAGGTGGTTGCATCACTTCCGCTGAGCAGTCCGAACTTGGCTGCGACCAGGATAGTGTCCCAGTTCACATTGAATGCGTCTACAGTATACTATCAGCGAATGGTTTGAGCGATAAGAATCAACGGACCCAGCGCCCCGTTCATGATCGCCTCGATGGTAATGTTCATCCCATCACGGTTGATATACCCATGGTTAGCGAGGCTAGAAGGAATGTAAGCCCAGGTTTGGGCCGCTACGGAATTTGTCTCACGTATTGAGTCCCGGACACGGGGAGCGCCAGTCGGCCGCGGTCGGCGCAATGAACGTATGGTTATAGGGATCCGACCAGGCCGTCGCTTTTGCGACAAATAGCACCGAGGTGATGTAAAGAGGAGAGATTTTGAGCTGCATGATTGGGGAAGCTGGCCGGGTACTGGTTTGTGGATGGCAACCCTCGTCGCTTTTATACTGCCATGAAAACTTCCCCATTCCGGGTCTGGGATCCGGGCGTGTGAGAGCCGAGTAATTGATGTTGACAAGTCCTGAGATCCGAGGCTTCCTATTGGCCGACGCCAACCACAATCTCTTGTTGTCAGCCTCGAAAACATGCTGGGCGCTTTATCAACACCCTCGCCGTTTTTGCTCCGGTAATATGTGCAGGATCAGCTTCCGGGGTGCGGGAACTAAGGGCCCAAAATTTAGTTAGCATTCCTTGCCCGAAAAATGGATTGTGTCATAGATTATTGGCGCGGCCTCACTACCTATTTAATGCTTCTCGAGCGCGATTACACCGACAGCATTCTTTCTCTTTCTGGCATCCCTATGCCGCACCGCAACGAGTGTCGCAACGAAGAAGGAGAATCCAGTGAACGCCATCACCTGGTCACGAATCAATAAATGAATCACGAGTCAAGTTTCAACGCACTCCGCTGAACAGCGCCGGGCGCCACCAGATGTAGTCGCTCGTGAGCAGGGCGCCGTTGATGGGTGGGCCTACGTAAGAGTTGAATTCCAAAGCCCAACTGTCTACCCGATCACTCACCGATGAGCCCACCAAGTCCTACCACCGCGAAGGCGACGCCGATGCGGAGCCTGGGTAACATCGAACTCAGTTGTTGCTCATCAAGATCCATAGAATGTCTCACCCCAGCTCACCCATATCTTCAGTCAGGACCGCCATGACCGGCGCCTGAAGTGTGACGACTTGAATATCTGTGAGCCAAAAGGGAGATACGAAGAGAGAGAGAGAGAGAGATACAGACAGACACCGGCGAAGAAGCCATATAGAATGCCGATAACCACAACGCTCGCGACAGTCTTGAGGGCAATCATGGCGAGAATCAGGGCGGCGCCACCGCCCGAGGCGAATACGACCATCTCGATCACCCCAAACCTGCTGGCGAACGCTCCGGGGGCGAGTCGGCCAACGCAGCTCGATGCGTTCAAGATGACCAGCTGGAAATATGAATGGGGTTTTCAGTCGTCAGAGGGAAGCACTGACAGAATAAAAAGCAAAGGTCTCATTGAGACCATGGTTTATGGCGTCTAGTTGCAGATAGAAGAACGGGAAGAAGTACCCGATCGTAAACAAAGTCAACCTGGCGAATACGGTTGTCAATGGGGAAACACATGTGGATACTAAAGGTCACCGACGCTATGGTCGCCAAGAGATAAGGTATGTCACGGATGAAGCGCCGCAGAGATTTCCAGAATGGTGGGTGCGTTTGGGAGGGTGGGAGGCGGGGGCGCATCAAGCAGCACGCGACCAGTAGGAGGCCGCTAATAAGCCCTGCACTGGCGCGCACGGCGTTGCCGAACCCGAGGTGGCTTCGCAACGTGTTATTAAGCATTATGGGATGTATGGTCGCGCCGAGGGAGGATCCCGAGGCGACTATGGTCAGCGCGAGCGTACGTCTTTTTTTAAAGTAGTGTGCAATCACTGCGACGCTTGGGACGTATAAAGCCCCGGCACCGAGACCTGCGCCGATGCCCTGTGCGAGGAAGACCTTCAAAGAAGTTACTGTCAGCGATATGCTTGAAATTCGATTCGTGGGTGGATAAACCTGGTAATATTTCTCGGGTTTGCAGAGCGAGAGCATAAAAAGGCTGAAACTAAGAAGTATGCTTCCGCCATAGAGTAGAAAATAGCTTGCAAGCTATCAGCTCGCGTCGATGTCGATAGAAGGATCTCACAAGTGGCCTCTGTCATATAGGCGGCCTACGAACAGACCCCCTGAGATTAGAAGGAGCGCGTTGATACTTCCGATCCATCTGGTTAATCGGCGTGAATCAGAAAAAGCGAGACGTTCCACTGTGGCACTCACGAGATTGCAGAAGATGATGACTGGGTCAAGTACTCCCGGGTGTAAAAATCTGTACGGGTATAAGTGAGATCGTTTCACTTATATTGTCACCTATATATTATGCGCGGGTAAGCACCTTGATATACACCGAACGAGGACGTATATCTGTCGGTGCGAATGGAAACCTGCAAATCCGCACGCTACAATTCAACTGACCCTATACCACAAAACTGAACCAGTGCTCTGTGACAAAGGTCAGTCTACAATGATCCTGACGATAAAACATTGCACGCACGCTCCGGCTACCGTGGCCCACGCCGGAAATCCTCCTTCGGGAAATGCTGGCGCTTGCTTTACGCCCTCGGCGAGACGGATCGGCCCCGATTCAGATGCTTCGAGCGTGGCTCTCGGTTTCTCTGGCGCAGCCATCAGTGAAGGGGACAGCTATGAGCTGGTGGGCGTACGTGGCTCACACACACAGGGCTTTTATCAGGCAATCAGTGAGTTGGAGCTAAACCGGAAATGCTCATACACGGCGCCTACTTCGTTTACATCGTGTGCGTCTGTGTGCGTCAGTCTCTGAGTTAATGAAGCCTAACGAAGGCGAGAATGAAGCCTCCGGAAGGCAAGTTGACCTCATTCCCTCTTGCGCTTGTCACAATTTGCCTCTGGCCTGTTCGGTTTCGCCCCCGGCCTGGTCGGTTCCCTTGCCAGGACTCGCATCAAAGCCAGTAAACGCCGTGGTAATTCATCCTAGCCTCAATTGGTTTAGTCGATCGGGAATGTCATGCTGATAAGTAGTACGAGACCCGCAAAGCGTGTCGGTAGTCTAGAGCGTCGAAAGACGAAAACTTGGAACTTGAAGCTTCAAGCTTCAAGCCAGCTTCAAAGTGGAGATGAGTGGAGACGAGCAAGAAACGCCATGACGTCTGGATCAATGGATCATACGCTACCACTTGATCCGACCACGGAAGTTATTCTAGTCTCTCTGTGTGCATTGCATAGTGCTGGCCCTACCGATCCTCGCTGGCTGTACTTTGTCGATGGGCAGATCAATTTTCCTTCCTCAATCTCTCCCAGCTGGTCGACTGTGAAATTTTTGACTGTTTCCCCTTTTACAAAACTTGAATTTTTTGTTTCCGGGTTGCTAGCATTTCCCCTGGGTGCGTGTCGTCGCTGGAATCGTTGGTCCTCTCCTACGAGACCTCCACCTCGGTCTTCGAGGCGTTGATTGGGATATTTCTGGTATTTATTTTGGCTCGAATATCTGACTCGTGCGCTCGCCGAGTATTTTTTCGTCCCTTCCGCTCATTTGTTTCATCTCAGACTCACCCTTTGTACGCAAGCAGATACCCACCTACCGGGTGACTTCCCATAAGCATATAACAATCCCTGAGCTCGTTTGCGAGGGCCAACGATGGGATCACCGTTTTGAAATTTACAGCGTACATTATCCTGTCGCATTCCGACAAGAATAGAATAGAATAAAAAAATTAAACCGGTGTTTCTCCCTCTACGGAGAGCTTTACGTTTGAATCAGAGGTGAAGATCGCGGTCAGGTTGCTCAAATGATTTATTCCCGTATAATATAATCTGTAAGGGGAGTAGGGAGCCTTCATGATTGTCCTAGATTCATAATAAATCCTGTACGTTTCAGCGTTCTCCCGTTGATAGGCTCCCGGCAGCTGCCTCGGTAGCAGCACACAGATATTCCCCATCATTTATTTATGCTTAGGGGAGTCACCCACTCTTGTATCCATTAATTGGTTGTATCTTCAATTCTGCAGACTCGATAGTCCATCGTTCAGGGAATCAAATATCATTTTTAGGTGGCTGAATCCAGGGTGGATAATTTGGTTGATATAAGGCGGACCAATTCATCGTTGGACGTGAAGTAGGAGTACTTTAGGTTAAATATACAGCAAAATAGGACGGAGGAAATGAGGATTGAGGATCCATGATAGTACGTACACTCATCAGGACATATCTTCACGATAGTACAGCGCGTATGAAAAACGAACAGGAAATCCACGCTGAGTAGGGGGGATCAAGGCTAAGCACAAGCGAGAACTTCGCGGACCAGAATCCGGTGGTACGAGTCGGAGCCGTCTTCTCGGTATGCACCGATGATAGGCATAGTTGGATTGGAGACCCCAATAAGTGGATGCGCCCATCATCACGGACATTGTCACTACGTTTGAGCGAGCCTTTGTAATTCAGAGACGGAACGGCCCTTCCACTGAACTTCTATTTAATGGATTGCCCACCCTACGTGTGTCGTACTCACGCTTTGACAGACACGCCAAAGACACGCACATGATGATGCCCAGCAAATAATCCAGAGCATTGTCCTGTTGTAAGGGCGAAAGACCTGAGCAGAGCGCAGTCGCGTACTGGATCTGCGTAGGACGTAGAAATACCAGGTCTCGAGGGTCAATAGCTAATAGCACCTGTTAATAACAGCTATATAGCAGGCACGTTACAAACCGCTACTATTTAATGCTAGAAATTAATAAATAGCATGCTAGCAATGCTGAAATTTATCCTTGACGTCTCAGTCTGCTCTCTGGTGAGTTACAGGAACCGGTCGAGAACCTGCTCCCCCATCCTTCCCCAGGGAAATGAGGTTCTTGAGCACCAATTTGACATACTCAACAGCTGCCCTTCCTACGATCACACCAAGGATCCGACGAAGAGTGCATTATTCCAAGGTTTCCGTCTGTACACCACGATGTATGTTTGAAATTTGAGGGCAGCCGGGCAGTAGCTCCTGGGATTTTTTTGGAATACATAGCAATAAATAGACGGTTTGCGCAGAAGCCATCCGTGCCATCTGATGGCATTTTTACAGTGGCATGGATGGCTCTGGGGAGGTCGCCAGCTAGAAATGTTAGGAGCGTGTTAAGTAATAACATGCTATTTCTCTGTCATTAACATCGGAGAGTTTCCAGCACAGCCCTATATACCTAGTAACGGAACGGGAGACAACCGTGGGATTCCGGATTTCCCGTCTTACTCATCTGGGACTCGTCACCAGGGCCGCACCGCGGCCGCGGCCTCAAAACGGTTTCAAAACAAACCCTCACGCAACTTTGTGGCATTCGCTAACAATGCCCATCCCAGCCGACGCGAAAGCCTCCAATGCATTGTTCCACCCGTTTTACGTGCCCGTCGCTGTCTTCATCGGCGGAACGTCGGGCGTCGGGCAGGGAATGGTGGAGGCATTCGCCCGCTATGTCAAGGGCCGCGCGCACATCATCATCGTCGGCCGGAACGAATATGCCGCCTCAGAAATAATCGGGCACTTCCCGAAGCCCGCCGCCGGAGAAACGTCTGATTGGACGCACGAGTTCGTGCCGTGCGACGTGAGCCTGATGGCGAACGTCCGCGCCGCATGTGCGCTCATCCGCACCAAAGTCGAACGCGTCAACTTCCTCGTGTTGACAGCGGGGTACAGCTCGCTGGTAAGCACTGCCCTCACAAGCGAGGGCTTGGATCTCCTTCTCGCAATGCGGTGGGTGGACATTTATATATTTATTTCTCCCCGAAACAAAACTTAGTCGTGTGCTCAGGTACTACTACCGCTTCGTGTTCATCCAAGAGCTTCTCCCCCTGGTTCAGGCGGCACAAGCGCTGGGGCAGGATGCCAAAGTGATGTCCGTCCTCGGCGCCGGACTCGGGAGCCCCAAGCGCCCCATCGACCTCGACAATCTGGGTAACACCGTGAAGGAGCGCTCGGGCCGGATCCGTGTCGCGATCCGAAGCATGATGCAGGCCTGGGGCTATACGGATGCCATGATGGCGGTGCGCATCGCATTCTCCAGTTTTTTCTTGCTCACGGAATACTCTAGCATTTTGCAACACGGAACCCCGCCATCGCATTTACCCACATTCACCCAGGGGCCGTGCATACGCCTGGTCTCCGCATAGATCTGGACGGGCTGCTCACGCCGCTTTCGTGGCTCATCAACTTGATCCTCCCGTGGTTGAGTGTGTCTCAAGTGCGCTATGTATTCTCAAACTCGTTCGTCCTTTATGCTGAACTCCTGTCAAGGATCAAGCCGCAGAGCACATGCTCTACGCGCTCTTCACCGGCGAACGAGGTTTATTCATCAGAGACCGGTACGGAGACGTCATCAGCTCTTTGGAGTTTGAGGCGCCGGTGGATCTCAGGGACAGTAATGAGACGGCGCGTGTCCTTGCCCTTCTTGTCCATAATACTCATATTGTTGCAGAGTGTCCTCAATGGCGTTCCGATGACCGGATACGGCGCCTCCGACCTCGGCGTGCGGCGGATTATGGAGCAAACAGAGGCAGTTACGCGGGCACAATAATCCTCTGCTAAAGTCGGCGCGGTTCTAATTTTTTCTGGCGACCAAAAAAAAAAATCATGACATTGCCTTGAGTACTCATTTGGCTTCGGGACGATGCGAAACTGCTTTCCCCCCAGGCAGCTCAAGAAGTGGATTTGGTGCGGTTCATCAATCTGACAATCCGTTGTAAGACCATTCCGCTTGGTGGGAGGCCATTCTATGATGGAACCTTCCATTCGTCCTTCATTCCGATTTTCGTCGTTTGTCTTTATTCCCATGGATATTTCTGTATACGACTCCGAGTGAGCTCAGCTTACCAACAGCAGAGTTTAAACCCACCTCCGCTTTCTTCTATTTTCATCCTCTGGTTAGTCGAATGAATATTAATGCCTTCCTGTACAACAGACCGCAATGATTATGGACACAAAAAGATTCTTCGACTTCAAGAAATTGAAAACTAATTTTCATGTCTCTCGCCCGACATCGAACGGCGCCAAAGCCGAAAAAGCCGACAGACTATCTCGTTTTCTGGGCGTTTTCTTTGTCGTGATCTGATCTCTTGGAAAGTCAGGCGTCCCGTTGTTCAACAAGACGTAGATCCACCGCAGGTACCTCGATACTACAGTTTTTTATGAGGCGGTAACATGTACAGCTGATGTACGTTCATCCTTTGGTTTATACCAGCGTCAAATCAGAATGGTCACGGAATCCTTGCGGAATCCGACGGATATGCCGATACACTCGGGCTGCTGGTAAATTGAGGAACCCCCTAACCCAGACGTTCTAGTGTGACCTGGGCGCAGGTTCTGGCGTGATCTTGGGCTCGGTTTTCTTATTCAAACTCCGCCGGCCCAGGATCAGTTCCGGATAAGATAAGGATCAAAAAAAAAAGATAAGGATCAACCGAGACGGAGCACAGCCCCAAATAGTGACTCTCCTTCACCCATCGGTGCCTTCGATGAAAGTCAAGACCCCCTGCTGTGTGCTCTGTCGGAAGAGGAAGCTCGTGCGTGAAGAGCCGTTTCGAATCCTCGATGGCAAAGCTCTGATCCTATTTCAAAATAGCGCTGCGATGGAGAGATACCCTGCGCTCCATGCTCGCGCGCCAAATGCCTAGTCGTCTGCACCTATATCCCTAGACCTGTTGGCCGCATTCGCTCTGAACTCCCGAAGGGAGCCGCGTGCTCATCGTGCCGGTAGGCAGTCTCGCGGTTCGCTCTCAACTATATTTTCAATTGCGACATTTGGTTAGACGGAGAAAGAAGGTGCGTAGCACCATACCAACCCATCTCGTTCCTGATCAGCTTATTAGAGATGTGACGGAAACTTGCCGTGCACGACATGTAAAGCCGCGTCTCGTCCTGAGCAGTGTCAATACGAAGATAGACCTCTGAGGCGAAAACCCAAACCCGCAGGCCACAATAAAGATCATGATCGTTCCGCCCAAAAAGCAAACTCATCTTCCTCTCGGACAACTCTTCTTACCCCTGGGAACTATTCGCATCTTGAAGTGCCTTCCGATTCCATGGACGACATTTTATCGCTCATTGGACACCTACCACTGTCCAAGCTGAGTGACTTGTATACCGCAAACAATACTCACTCCTCTATCTGTACCTCGCCCAGTCCATCCAGTGCGATGGACCTCCCGAAATTTCCCCAAATCCCACTTCATCACGACTCTACTTCGACAGACCCAATCACATCATTGTCATCTTCACCACTGCTTTCCAGTTCGGTTTTAAACTCTACTCCGCTTTTCGGTTTCTCCCGGGAAGCCGAACTATTTGCAGTGTATGTGTATCCGCCCCGCCGAGATGAATGTCATCCTGAGATCTAAAATGCAGCCGGAACCTGTTCCTCGACCACTGCTGGCGTTGCGGCCTCAACGTCACAGTCGAGAAGAGAGACGCGATATCGCGTGGCGATATTTCGGGTGTTTTCATTCACCCTGTGTTGGTTAACGTGTCCCAATTGCTTGGGTATGGCATCGCTTACCACCAATCCGAGACATGGCTGTTCTTCAACACCCAGACTGTGGGCGAAGTCGAGCAGACCCTAGAGGTCTTCAATGTCATCCACGGGCGCCAGAGCTGTCTCGATCCGGCGACGATGATGTTAGCATATACCCTCATTGCGTTCTACTTCAGCTGGAGGGGGGACCTTTCGTTGGGCTTCAAGTTGGTTGAAAACGTTGGCAGTATAGTTTCACAGAATTACAACAACATGCGCCTGGAGGATACTACGCCCGTCGGACCTTCCCTTTACCCTTCGTGCTGTCCTCAGGGGCCTGTTCAGGAAACACGATCCGCATTCTGTGGGATGATTTGGCTCGACGTGGCCCGAAGCTTGATCTTTCGGCTTCCTTCCCTCCTGGCGCCTTCGATTCTGATCAAGTTCAGACAACTGGCGGTGATCTCATTTGCCCTTATCCTTCCGCAGACACTCAATCCAAATCAGGCAATAAATTCGGCTTCCACAGAGCTCAATTTCATCCGTGCGAAGAGCGCGCTATGCCTCTTCGATTCCGAGCAGTTGCGCTCGGGATGGGGTTCGTGATAATAATTTTTTCGGCGTCCATATCCCAAACGTCCTAACAGGCCATTCCACTGCCACAAAATGGTCCGAGCGCTACTGGCGGCTATTTGAAGATATAAACGCACATCTGCGCATCCTCAATACATCTCTCATGGAAGTTTCTTTCATTCACGAGTTTCAAATCCTCACCCTCAAGACCTGCGGCATATTAGTGGCCTTCGCGGCTCTCGCTAATATGCACGCGTTATTGGCCCCGTTTCAGCCCGGGGCGCAGCGCAAACACGGCGAGGTTGTTGATGAGATTGCTCGAATCTCTAGCACTTTCACGGAGAGGGACTATCGATATATGGCCTCCTTGGTGGGGGTATGTGACTTGCTTGCTGTCGAAGTTCCGACAGTTCTCATTTCAATTAAACCAGGTCGCTTGGTCAATCGCGCTAAGACCAGTGTTCGATGGCGTATTTACGCTTCCGTCGTCCGGAGTCCGTGCCCATGGGGTCTCCCAGAGCTCGCTGGAGATAATCCGCGATTGCCATCGGAAGCTGATGCAAATCGCACCTTTTGTCGAGGCGTAGTTTGGCAGGGATTTGTACGGTGTCTGCTCCTCCACAAGGTATAAGGAAGAATAAGATGGATCCATTTCCCATCAAGGTCGGAGAGAAGTTCGATGGCGCTGATTCTATATCTAGAGCTTCCCTTCGTTGACTATCTCCCTCACTATCCTGACACACCTGTCGACGGCGCTGCCAAAATCGCATTCAGCTCTTGTGCGCTGGGCTTGGAGTACCGGGAACTAACTAACGAGATGAAAAAAATCTAGCAACCGAGATTGGGATTAAGAAGATATGCACTCCCATTCACGAAGCACCAGGTCAACACATAACTCATCCGTGAGCCCGTTCGACACCATGTCTCTATCAACCTCGGTTGAAATTGCGCCATGGCACCATGAATGCCTTTACGCGTGTGCATATTCCGGGAATGCCAAAAACTACGATCCCACCCACAACTGATTACTGGCGACGAACGCCAGAATTCACTTCATTTTCAGATCAGGTTATCCTCGGAATTGTTCTGGGAACTGTCCTGGGTGAGTCGCCCTTTCTATCTGAAGTTGTGTGTCCCTCAACGCTTTCCAGGCATTGGATTCTCGTATCTGATGAAATTCTCTCACCGACGAAGGTACATTGACCGCGAATCCTACGTTGCACAGTACTTGGCCTTCACAAATTAGGTGACATTTGGGTGACATTACATCACTATCTGGTCAGATGAGGCTGAGCCCATGTCAGTGTGGTCCCAGAACAAGTCCAGTACTACACCTTCTGTGACGGTCAAAGGACTATGTCGGAAAAATAAAAATAGCCTTATAATATGGCGGTCAAAATGCACATTTAATCATACGCTACTTTTTTTTTGTGTTTTTCAATTTTCCGCTACTTTCATCATGAAATTTGACACTTTGCGCTACTTTCACGGCTCAAAGTGAAAAAATGAATAAGTAGCGCAAAGTTGGATTATGCGCTCCTTTCATTCAAGATCACGCTACTTTTGTTTGACAGATGTGTGATCCGCTACTTTCGCTTAAAATGATCATCGCGCTACTTTCGTGAGGTTGGAATCCCGCTACTTTCTTCGGACATAATTTTTTTTTTGCGCACAGAATATCTATGGGTCCATGGTACAGTATCCAGTTGTACAGTAAAGGCATAAACTAAGCTGGGTATACAAGAGGCCGGTCCGGGGCCACCGGCCCGATAGCCTACTCGGGCCTGTCGCAAACACGGTACTCATGCTATGGCAGGCTGTGCGAGAATGAATAGCAGGGCTTGGAGTGTGGAGGCAGGCAGATGGTCCCATCATCGTACACACTCTGCAGGCCAATCCGTCCATGTTCTGGAGCCCGAGGAAGCAGCCTCCTGCCACCTTTGGAGGTCAGTATAGACACGAGATAGGTGAACGGGATGGAGAGGACAGGTCAGCCAGCAGATGTTTGATTGAGAGGAGCTTTGGGTGGTCATTCTGCAGCGGAAGTGCAGGAGCTATGGGAGCTGAGATGAGGTGCTGGTGTGTAAGGATGTGGGTACCGGTGGCATGGGAATCCCTTTGAATGGGGGGAGGCTGCCAGTGTCACATACCACTGGTGGTGCTTGCTGGGATATCACAGCACCAGGTCATTGTAGTGGGGAAGGCAAGTCCTTCATACCTTCCACCCAGATGCGCAGAGGTGTGGATGTGGGCCTCTCAGCACGTAGCACGAAGTACATGGGGGCAGAGAGAATCGGCGGCAGGAGGAAAATGTGGAATGGCACACAATGTGTACTCCAGAGCCTACAGTAGGCAGTTCAGGAACAGAAAAGTGTGCTGACTAAAATCGATTGGTAGTGAGTCTCAGTCTAATTCTTCGCCTTGGCTCAATTCCAAAGCCTGAAGCCAAACTATCTCCAGGTATCTCCATACTTGTACCAAGGGCCCCAAATTTCCACAAGGCACTCAGCCGGTAGCCCTGGCCTGGCCTCTTGTATACCCAGCTTAGTTTATGCCTTTACTGTACAACTGGATACTGTACCATGGACCCATAGATATTCTGTGCGAATGTAGCGCAAAAAAAAAAAAATTATGTCCGAAAAAAGTAGCGGGATTCCAACCTCACGAAAGTAGCGCGATGATCATTTTAAGCGAAAGTAGCGGATCACACACCTGTCAAACAAAAGTAGCGTGATCTTGAACGAAAGTAGCGCAGAATCCAATTTTGCGCTACTTATTCATTTTTTCATTTTGAGCCGTGAAAGTAGCGCAAAGTGTCAAATTTCATGATGAAAGTAGCGGAAAATTGAAAAACACAAAAAAAAGTAGCGCATGATTAAATGTGCATTTTGACCGCCATATTATAATCCCACGACCTGATATAAATCAGCCTGCAACCTAGTCTATATTATGGGTGTCCTCTTTGGACAAAAATAAAATGATTTTGGTTGTCAGTTTTTTATGATCTTGCTTGAGATAGTAATTGTTTTCGGCAGTGATCATGAATCACGATGATCACTGCTGAAAACGAGAAGATTTCCTTCACCAAACCTCTTCTTCTGATCTGCCGAAATTATAATTGCACAACTCCCATAACCAAGTTCTGCTCAACAAAAACCAAAATTTGATTGATCAAAATGAAATGTTCTCAGTAAAAACAAAATTCTGTACTGACTGGTTGAAATCTTGTCACATGTAATTTAGATTTTGCCTGAAACCTTCCAATTTCGTATGTCCAGTTCTGGTTTCGAATGTCGGGCGTGATGGCATCAATGCGTAATCACGGCCGTCACTGTGCCGGCATGAGAGCAATCTCCTACGCTTATGAGGTGAGGGTGAATATTCATTCAACTAGCATCCCCCAAGACTCAAGGCAGAGCCATTCAGCTGCAGATGCATAGTTTGGGCTCTTGCAACCCGGTTGAGTCAAGCTGTCCCAAAAGCTGCTCAGTTATGGCTTCGAAGCAGCAGCCTAATTGAGCGGGAAACTTTGAATGGCTATCTTAAAACATGACCTAGAAAGATACAAGTTCCTTCACTGTTGGTCCCTAGACTGGATTATGCTGGTTGACCTTGGGTATATATTTGACGGGGGGAAAAAAGTTTAAAATTGGGCCGTGTGAGGCCATCATTCGGCAGTTGACGGCCATCAATCGCTTCGAAAACAAGATCACAAAAAATGAAAACAAAACACAGGCCATGCGAAAACGAGATTTCCCATCATGATTTTGTTTTTTGTTCTCGTTTTCATGTTTTTGTCTTGGATGACTTCACTTTCCCTCTCGGATATTAAGTTTTGGTGTATCATAGTCCAGTTTGGGAGGCCATTACATGGATCTTTTGATTTTGAGTGTGAACACGATGATCACGAACCAAAACTAAAATCTCCATCATAAAAACAAAAACAAGATTAAAGTCCGAAAAGGACACCTATATGTTGGTTACCGCGCCCTCGTTACTGTTAGGTCTCCTTATTATGTAATATGTCCGTTTGGGAAGTCCCATGTCTCTTTTGCAGCTAATTAATGATGCACAAAGACACATTTTTTCCAGTGTTCAACGTGTATACGGATCCAATTAAGCCAGTACAATGTTTTTTCAAGCATCAATTTAATATCACCGCCAAATTTTTCCATCCTCGTTACTTCCCACATAGCCGGAAGTCGGCACCGTCAGAAGTGTGTGAGCCGGGTACACGGGGAGTAGAGGTGGAACAGGCAAATATGAGCATATGTGATAGCCATCCTGGCCAGATGGGAGCTTTGTGCGCAGTCAGAGGTGGTGGAAACGCGCAGGACGTGTGATGACGTGTCGACACAATTGGTTGTTTGCTCATTGTTGAACCTTCAGGTTTGGCTACCCTGGGAAACTTGGATTTCGCCCAATTTTTGCTACAAGGACAAACAAGATGTAGTCATACAGAATTGGTCATGGTTTTTAAAAAATGGAAAAGCAAATAGGGAAGGAAGAAAATAAGCAATGAAAATGGGACTATATTTTTTAATACCCTTACTGATTTAAATGCCTGTGTTTCGGCCCATCACCTCGCTTTAGCTAGGTCCCTCTGCCTCGAAATTCTGCACCCAAAACTTGCCAGGAACAAAGTAGAACAAACACCAGAGCCTTCCAGACATGCGAAACGGCGGGAAGTTGCCGAGACCAAATAATCCAAAACAATTCAGCAAAGGAATTTGGCGAAATCCCTCTCTGCCAGGAACAAATAAGTCACAGCTTTTCAGCACGGTGTGAGATTCTTGAATTGTATACCATCTATTTATGAGCAATGATATCGATTATCAGACTTGATAGTCGGTGACAAGTATTTGAACCAAGTTGTGACTGCTGCTAATTTTCAAATGATTGTCCCAGCCTCTGGTCCCTCTTCAACAGGTTCAGCACCTGCCTCGAAGAGGCCCAATCCCCTGTCATATTAGTGTGATGGTTACATAATAAGGAGACCCAATGGTAATCATAGCGCGGTAACCAACAAACTGAGAAACAAGGT
This sequence comes from Mycena maculata, assembly GCA_029448575.1. Lineage (NCBI taxonomy): Eukaryota > Fungi > Basidiomycota > Agaricomycetes > Agaricales > Mycenaceae > Mycena > Mycena maculata. The sequence continues at coordinate 189,501 of JARJLG010000069.1, read as the reverse complement.
TACGAGTGGTCAGTCTGTCAAGAGAGACTACCTGCAACCTTATGCGGCACTTATGCGGCTGCCGGCCTCGGTTATCTGGCCCGATAATCCTTTGCTCCCGCTGTTCTCTCTCACAGCCGTCTCGCTCATACCACTATCCCGCATAGTCAATGTCTACCACCATACTAGTCTTTTGACAGACTGACCACTTGTAACCTTGTTTCTCCCACCATATACATCCCTAGAGTACCCTCAGCATCACGTGTATGGCCTTGTTCAATACACACGGCTCCTTGCCCACTGTCGACCACTGCCTGCAGCGGTGAACTTCAAACCTTCTTGGTACCCTCTCCCAAGCTTCCTCAGTCATGGCATAGCTGTCCCGGGCTATATCTCATCGGGTATTATTTGCTAATGGGATTTTCCTGATCCTCATCTCGATTTTCATCGTCTTCGAAGCCATCCAGTGTCTGGGAGTAGACTTTGCCTTTCTTTAATGAATATCCCGCCGATTTGAATCTTGCAGCTTGGAACCTCCCGAGATGAATACCAGCCAGCAGCTACTCCTTGTCAGCTCTCTCGGTCTCGGTGTCAATTTGTTCAGCATGTTTGCCATGGGAGGGCATCACCCTGTACACTTTCCTTCCATCCGCCAAACTCGAGCTGATGACCCTGCAGGGCGGACACTCCCATTCGCATGGGCACTCTCATGGCCACTCTATGAACAAGACCCTTCGGACCACTCACACTCACACTCACCTCCTCCCCTCTCTCCCCACCCTATAATGCCATCCCATTTGCACTCGCACTCCCCGCCTTCACCATTGGCTCACTCCCATTCCCGTTTACAGCTGGGCCGCTCACACTCACACACACTTGCACTCACCACCACCCTCCCCCCCCCCCCCCCCCCCCCCCCCCCCCCCCCCCATGAGCACTCACACTCCCCAACTCTGCCGCATGCTCATTCACATCTCCTCCCTCCCTGGAACATAGCTATGCCCCCAAACCAAACTACACCCACTCGCATGAGCCCCAGAAAAACAGCCATGTGCATGGCATAAGCACTCCTGTCTCCCGCATCCCCAAGCACCCCTTCAATGGGACGTTGCTTCATAACCACTCCAAACTGACACCCGGCTCGCTGATTTTTGATACATTGATAAGCCGCAAAATTTGTGAAACCTCAAATTTTACAAATGCATGACATTCAGTGCTCATCCAGAGGTTGGCATGAGCTCCAAACGTGCATTATCATCCTAAACTGGCAATAACAGCTTATTCCTGGAAACGGCACCCTTGGGGACACTTGGGGTTGAATCTGGATTAAGGCTCAAAGCCCATATATCAAAGTCCTGAAACACCCTCTATATGTGGGAGGGCAAAAGCAATGCTCACTATCAAAGGGAGAATCATATTATCCACCTCTGGCATTTATTGGCATGCTGGGAATCTTATTCGGGAGGGGAACACCTAGTTGTTTACATAACTTTGGCTTACCTGACGCGATGAAACGCTGACTATCTGAACGAGCGTGAAATGTAGAAATATGTAAATCAGTGCTTAGAGCACTAATAACACAAAACCGACACTAAACACAAATCCAAACAATAAACGGTGCGAGTACGGGGATTGGACCAAGTATTAGGTCTCTGGTTGTGCTAAATATAAGTAATAGCTATTTACGCGTAAATACTGATATGATTCAATTAGCCGATCTAGGGTCTCAGATGAGAAGCCAAGAGGTGTTTTTATCTCGTGGGGTGGTGGATTAGTCCTTAGACTTTGTTATCCTTTCAGTGTTCTCGGTCCCTTATGATTCTGTTCCGTGTTCTATCAAATCCCATTGCCTAAATCCTTATGAAACCCTTGTGAAACCCTTATGAGTCCGTTCCGTGTTCTGTTTCCTTAAGATTCTAGCGCGTGATGTGATCCAACAACCGACAATATATTTGACCGAAATAACTAAAAGAACTCTACAAGTTCCAAGAGGTAATCCGAATGAATACAAGGCTTCCCAAGCGACAATACCAGCAGAGCTGAATACGTCTAGCAAGAAGGGGTGAGTTCACTGCCTTCCCTCTCTGAACCTGTCTGTATTTATACAAACAGATGACACAACATGCAGGACTAATAAAATATAAATAATACAGGAATAATTAGCAATGAGCACGCAATGAATACAAACGGATAAATAAACGGTTAAATAGATACTTTGTTCCGAGACCTATGTTCTGATTTTGGTTCTAATCCCAGAGATGGCATCATATTATGATGTGGATTTTACCTGTGTCTAGCCCTCTCTGCAGAATCACGGTTAAATTGTCATATAGTATGACTTTCGGTACGGGAAAACGGATCAACTACTCCAACACACGAATGATGGAGTTAGTGGATCAATCCTCCCTTGGCAACGACTGTGCTACCCAACCCAGACCTCGGTCCAAGCGTCGAATATCAAACATGCCGTGGATTGATCCGTCGGCTACTGCCGGACTGTTCGGGCCGTGTTCCACTTTCAGCAAAGGTTCCTTTGTTCGTTGATTCCCAACTCCAGTAGTGTACTTTTCAGGTGTAATTTGTAGTCAGAATGGATGGTGTGCTTATGTCCTTGGTATAACACTTTATCTCTGTCCCAATTCGATCGAATGGTTGGACTTTGAATCACGCGTAAATACACAGCAGCTCCCCAGGCCGTTGACCCTCGTGGTATCGGTGGCCTGACAAGTCTTTACTATGTAACTAGAGGCGTAGTGCCTTTAGCCAACAGATCGGACCTCTCTATGGCTCTCTATCGGCAAGATACTGATAAACCTTGGTTTCGCTTTAGTAAGTGGAACAAGAACACAGAAATTGGTAAATTTCAGGCTTGGCCATTTTGCATGCTTATCAGCGATGTGATGGATCACCTGATCAAGGCCTGGACCTACGATTGTTGCTCCTATACACCGGATCCGCAAAAGCGTGATCACCCGATAAGCTGCAGACCGGATTAAGCTTGTACTGCGTGTTTCTGGATACCAATGAAATGCTAACTCTCAGGTATGTGTGAATGCGAAATGTGAAATGCTAATGCAGCAGAGCTATGAACTCCAAACCACACACAACACTAGCAACAACTAACCCCTCAATAGAGAGAGTCAGAGTGCAAGTTAAGGGGTGTAAGTCAAATATTAGACTTGATAGCAGCTGGTTTCTCGGTCGATCGCTTAGTTAACTAAGGGTCGCTCACGCTTTCGCAAGGTTTTGACTGGTCAAGTCAAGTTGTATTGGACAAGTAACGTCTAGGACGTCAAGGAGACAGTATAGGGTAGGTTTTAAGACCGTTAAGTCTGCGCTTTTGTGTCTTTCGGCGGTTTCAGTGTTCTGTTCAGTTTTCTGGGTCTGTTTGCCGTGTTCTGATTCTGAGTCTCGTATACAATTTGTTCAAAGCAATCTAACCTCCATGGCTATCAGAGCGACAGTTCCAGTGACTGACACAACATGTACAGCGCCCCTAGATGTGCTAACTTGCCCTCTTCTTCTGCTGCCCTATGGTGTACATCACGATGATTACTGTACAATGTCCGTTGGTTCACGGCACCCAAATCCTAATCCCTGGCTCCTGATTGGTCGTGTCTCGTTGAGACGTGTGGTAGACATGTGGTGGTTGACACGACACATGTTATTGCTGATTAAGTGGATAGAAAGTGTCTTCTTCGTCTGTAGCCTCTTGTCCCGGGCCTGAATAGTCTTGAAGCTCATGCACATCTCTTCTACCTTCCCAATGATACCCCATAGTCCTTGGTTTGGTTTGGTGGTTCATCCACAATATCACAATCTGTCTCTCTTTCTTTGGTTTATCCTTGTAGCTAAACAGCTGGATCATGTCCTACTGTTCAAGTAATCCACAGACTCGGTCTGGACCTAATGCGTGATCAAATGCGTCCCCAGTTTTGGGTACAACAGGTCTAAATAATCTTGTCGTGAATAATTGGGTTCTGCCTGCCAGAAATTGGTATATTGACCTCACAACCTCTTTGGTATGCTGTTTGTGTCCTAGCAAGCAGCCTTAGGCCTTGTATGTCCTAGTTTCTCTGCATCATCAAGGATATCTGGTGGCCCCATTTGTGAAGGTACCGGTAGAAGTCCTTGTTAACCTCATAGCTTGTGCTAATAGACTGGCCCACTCAGTCAGAGTGCCCTGATAGTCCCTCAGTGCATGTTGACATGCTGAATTCTGCAAAATCACAACATTCATGTGTACTTAGTTTCACGGCTTATCACCGATTAAGGGCATCTGGGGTATCATTGGAAAGGTATTAAACCATACAAACCAGTCAATGATACTAGAAGCATCTACTACAGAGGAAGATATGGGTCAATTATCCTACTCAGGAGACTAATTACACATATAATATCCTGATCAGAGGGAGTCATTATATGGACATATAGGAGAGCCCAAGTAGCGAATAGGAATGCCAGAACACGCAGTTGATACTGAGTTCAGGCTAACTAATTAAGTAGAATACCCAAGGCCTAGTAATCACGCACATGTAATAGTTTTGTACAGTATATAAGGAGGGCAGAACTAGGGAGGACGGCACTGAACTAGACCCCAGAAAGTGAGGAGCAATATAGCCCTTGCGCACGGAGTTGAAGTTTAGGCTTGAATCTTTGGCTGTCAATTAGTCTCAGAATTTAAGTTCGGTTTCGGAATAACATCAGTGGTATTCATAAGTGCTAGTTACGGGGTGTGAGCCATACCAAGTTCGAGGCATGAGCCATTGCGTGTGTCTTGAGGTGTGAGCCATAGTTACAGGGCACGAGCCAAGCAAGTTTGAGGCACGAGCCAAGGTCAGTGGAATAAGGTGCAAGCCAAACAACCGGGTCTACACTGTCCACCGGATTAATAGTCCACCAAAACAAGCTGGTCTAGAGCTGTTATATTTGCATAGTTGGGAAACTTAAATTCATGTTGGGAACCAACCAATAAATTCAGGTTGTGTCTTGAACACAACATCAAGAAACTAGTTGAGACTTAGCCACCCTTGGGGGAACAGGAATTGAATACTTTCGTGACAAATATGTTTACTTGTGGTTTCCCTGGATCTATACCTGTGTCCAAAAAGACCCGAATCTTGACAGTGCATCAAGATCATTAAGGGAGTGTGTTGGTGTTGGAGTCTGTTATATACCGAGCCGGGGTGGACCTGAAGAGTAAAGGCCGAAGGACCGGAGGCTCCAGTATGTCAGAGCGTCGGAGGGCTGGAGGGTCCGGAACGTATACAAAGAGAAATCACAACACCACAGGGGGTTAAGGGTGAGTGACTACCCTGGCCAGCAGGTATCCGATAGGAGAGGACAAGTTGGAGTACCGGAAGGGAACCGGAGAGTGCAGAGACGACTCAGTGCAAGGGAATCAAGCCAAGCAACGTCAATTATCAATCTGACATACAGGACATATTAAAGACATATTTATACTAAGTAGCTAATTGTTTTCCATATAAGGAAGGAGGGTGGTTCTTAACAATAAGACAAGTCAGAAGGACTGATAGGAAGTCGTATGACAATAAGATGGAAAGACGGAAAGACGGAAAGACGGATAAACGGGAAACGCTCAGTAATCCTTCATTGCATAAAAACCCGATGATACCGGATGGTCCAGAGGCTCCGGTAATATACCGGAGCTTTGGAACCTACCAGAACTACCGGAAGGTCGACGAGAGGGCTGGGTATGCTGCATGGATATAACAGAGTCTGTCATTGTCAGTTTAGTTGTGCTTAATCTCACTTTGTGAGTTAGGTGTAACTCAGTCGTTCAATAGGGGGGATTTTGGCAGTTGCATATTTAGACCGTTGAACCTGAGCAACCCTTTCAGTGTGTTGCTTTGCATTGAAGCAAATTCCTGACCTAGATCTTGTGTGAACATGCACCGTATGGAAGATGGCGACCAGGCCTGCAATGGTGTGCACCTCGCGCTTGATGTGCACATACATGTCATTGTACCCCACAGCCGAGAGTGCGCCACCCTCCACAAACGTGGGGCACATGCTCGTGACGTAGCACAGGAAGATGGTGCTGCCCCGTGGGGTTGGGCGGCCACGCACCGAGCAGCATGTGGTACGTGCAGGGCGTGATGTCAGCAAAGGCGCGCGTGTGTGTGAGGAGCAGCACAATGGGTGGGGGAATAGGTGGGAGGCCGCCTGCAGCGAGCGCAGCATGCTGGGGTGTGCATCAGCAGGGTGTGGGACGTGAAGTCGGGGTGGAAGATGAGGAAGCGGGCCCACTCACCCGAGAGGAAGAGGCTGCAGGGGCGGAGGAGGCAGGCAGCCACGGCAAGGAGGAGGTGTAGGAGGGAACAGGGGTGCCTTACCATCACCACCAGAAGAAGAATAAAGAAAACAGCCTCGTTTGCTGGCGATATTGCCTCTACTCCTAGCTCCGGACCCACCTCTCCTCATTGTTGCTTTCCATTCCGTATCTTATATTCTGAATCCATGACTTGCTTGAGCATGCTCTGTTCGGGTGCCGACTCACAGTTTACCCTTTTCAGTACCGAGTCACCCAAAATTCGATGAAATTATGTGTGACTTGAGATAAGTTTGCAACTCATTCTGAGAGGTTCTGAGAGGTTCTGAGTTTTTCTGTAGCTCCGATCCGAGAATCTGTGCGCTCAGGGTGGTGGTGTACATTTCAAGTCCACTGGAAAATTGTGATTCTAATTGAAACTCTCTCCACAACCACTGCACCGTCGACACAGTCCAGTTTTTTGCACTACATCGTCAAACTCAGCGTTCCTCGATAAATCAACAGCCATATCAACGAGATCCAAAGTAAAATGATCATTCCACTCCAAAAAAAGGGAGACCAGAATCTACGCCGCCACGGAGGCTTTCCAGAGTCGTTGGTGGGTCTCGGAGCATATGTGCAATGACCAGGAATTTGATGCATGGTGATGGTCAAAGTTAAATACTGTTCCGAGTTTCTTTGTATAGTGGCGTGTCCAGAATTACCATTCTTGGTGAAATTCCTGTCCATCTACCCTGAAAATCTCGAAGAATGTGTGTTTCACTTCACGGTGCGAAAAGATTGTTATGTAATTGTGGCTGCAGCTGGTGACAATTCATCTGGCAGACTCTCTTTGTGCGCCCATGATCCTCTCAAGTCTGAGTTTGCCATGTCAGATGTGTCTGACAACGAAGACAACTTGCACCTACGGCTCATCAATGTCAATGCCTCTCAAGAGGAACTTATCGACGTTTGATGTTTTCCTATCAAGAGCCGGACAATGACGATGATAAAGTCCTTCGGAACCGCCAAAAATTGGCAAACAAAGATTTAAATATCACAATCAACCTCACCCTTCCTGATGGCGTGATTCCGCCAAACACCCTCACCCACCAACAACCAGCAGCAGCACAAACTCGTCTGCATCCCCGTATTGCCCCGCATATGTCTCTGACATCTTTCTGTGCCCGCTACAACCTCCTGGAAAGAATTTAAAACAAATTAGCTGCATTTGATGTGACAGGTCCTCACACTCTACGCCATTTGAAAAATTCGCACTTAGATGGGGTCCCTCCAGAGGGTGCAGGGCTGAACCCAGCTGAGGTCGCTGATGTGAGAGATGTACAGGATTGTTGGCTTGCTGGGGAAAAGGAAAAGGAACTTTGATTGGGTATGCATTGCTATCATTACGGTGTATTTGTTACAGAACAGTCTAATTCAATCGACAAATTAACCTGAATGATGAAAGAATCCATAAGTCATCGCTGGGGTTATCTGCTCAAAGGCAAGATACATTTTGTAATAGGTTGCATGCTTGTCAGAATAATGGATTCCCTTCCAGTGGAGATAGGATTTTATGATGGAAAAGGCTTGCTCAATAGGATTGTAGTCTGGTGAATATGCAGGAAGGTATTCAATACGGACACCTGAGAATGAGTTAGTGGAATAGCTGACTATGAGCAGAAAGACTGGGGGTACACCATACTCAGTGGCAAGGTCCTCAACCTCGCTGCTGTGGTGAATTCGTGCATTGTCCATAATTAAAATGCTTTGTGGGCCTGTCGTCATGAGCATCTATGTCGAGCTATCATTAAGATGTATGAGAAGAACCAAAGAAACTTATGATGCTGTCCCAGAGGAATCCAACATAGCTCTTGCAGCATAGAGACCCTTCCACCACCTTTGCCCCAATGATTCCTTTCCCCAGAGCCATTGCAGCTACTCCCGTGAGACGCTGCTTTTGGACGAAAGGCTGTGAGGACTCAGCATGACTACCAATCTCCGGATGACCAAAGATACGGGCATGGGTACGGTCATCTTTAGAAACTTTGTTGATGCATATCAGATTGTGGGTGGGGTAGATGGAGATGTGGTGTGAAAAGTCTGCTCAGCTGAGGGGAGAATGCTCAGAAGCCATTTTTTGGATTTTCTTGAGGTTCATTCGATGACGTAGAAAGTTTCTGTGGATTGTGGCTAGCGAGACGGGAAGGTAACAATAGTGCTCTAGTCAATCATGATACATCAGCAAAACAAAATTGATCTGGCATGTCTGGCGGTGTCTGGTGTCATCTGGCGTATCTGATCGGTATGGCAGCCAGACACCCCAGATCCCGCCATAAATTTTGATGTCACTCAGATTGTCAGTTTGGTATTCAGTACACCAAGTTCAACATTTCCATCAGAACTTTTTCAGGATGAAAACCATATATACTTATTTACATGGATCCGGAACACTGTGAACGTAGTGAAGACATTGAGGGAATGATTATAGGAACAATCTGCGTGCCGCGGAGAACACTTCTGCAAATCTCGAAGGGGCAGCGGACTTGGAGCCACCCCAATACCGATACCAATGGACATGATCGTCAATGTCGGACTTTGCTGACAATGCAAAGGGCCCATGAGGGAATCACGAAGAAAAATCTTGCCCCAGGCATGGAGTTTCTTCCGTCGGACGAGTGGAATGAACTCCGGATCTTGATGCGGAAACGGATGGCGTGCTTCGATGATGCCATCAAATGGTTGATTGCTTTCTCCGCTCATCTCGCACCCCTCCCCTCCTCCCCATGGCCCCTTCAAGTCTCTCCGTTGGATCCTCAACATCCTCAAGCTATTTCTCTGGCCTGAAAGCTGCAAGACCTCACACTGTCTTCAAATCAGAAACCCTTTCCCGGCCGCCCTCTTCAAGTCGTCCCTCAAGTCCTTGTGATGCTAAGCATTGTCAAGCCATTTCTCTGGTCGGCAAGACTTCAAACTTCTTCAAATCCTATGCTACATTGGCTGTCTGGTTCCCTGTTCCCGCTCTCAGGATGAGCTCCCTCCGCCCAAACCACCCTTGTCAAGTTTCAACACTTACACAGGGCAAGATGGTGTTGAGCCCAACATGGTACGTGCAGATGCTATGAGTTGGGATTATATTCTAATTGTGCCAAGGACCGTTGCAATACGACTGCCCCAACAGGCATACTATCAGCTTCTTCGACGGGCCGCAGCGCTGGCCGCATAATATACCATGTATTATTTACATTGATTTTGAATGCATCCAGATATTTCCCATGAATAGCCTGTCTGATACCTGAGAAATGTGTGGTAGATCTTGCAGCCAGGAGTACTTTCTGGCATCAGACCTGTCATTATGCTGCCAGATCAAATTCTGGCGGTATGGCGCGGCTGGCTGGTCTGATGCCAGATCAGCCAGATCAATTTTGTTTTCCTGATGTATTCATCAAGGAAAAGTGTAGGTTTATGTTTTGCAAGCTGGACAAGATGGTCAGCATCCTGATAAGCCAGCGTACGAGGGCGGCCTCATCTAATGACCTGTGCCTTGGCAACACTGGCTGTCTGGTGCTTTCACCTATGTGTACGGTAGAGTGTCGACTGGGAGAAGCCAACAATGTGGAGAATTTACGGGGTTGTGTCGCATCCGCGAAGCTTCAGGCGCAATGCAGCCTCTTTCCGGTCATCACTGATGCACTAGTTGGGCATAGTAAGGTGTTGTTATAGCACGACTGCCACAAGAAGAGAAAAGATGAGTTGTGTTTGGTCTTGTCTAAATCAGATGTTGGCTGCCTGCTCCGAACCTGCAACCTTGTGGCACCCGAGCTCAAAAACTTTTTTTTTTGTGATGTGTCATTATATATGAAAATAATAATAAGTACTCCTGCTTCACGTCAATTATCTCTAACGATGAATTAGCCCACACTATATCAACCAAATTAGCCACCCTGGACTCAGCCACCTGAAAATAATATTTAATTCCCTGAAGGATAGAGTATCGAGTCTGCAGAATTGAAGATACAACAAATTAATGCATACAAGAGTGGGTGACTCCCCTAAGCATAAATAAATGACGGGGAATATCTGTGTGCTGTTACCAAGGCAGCTGCTGGAACGTACAAGATTTATTATCAATCTAGGATAATCTAGAGGAGGGTCCCTACCCCTTCCAGATTATATTGTACAGAAACAGACCATTTGAGCAACCTGTACACGATCTTCACCTCTGATTCAAATGGAAAGCTCTCGGTTGCTCGTTTACCACTGGAGGTTAGTTGAGTGAATCCGGTCCCTGACAACAAACCGCAACATGATTATGGGCGCAAAAAGATTCTTCGACCGTCTAGAAATGTAAAATAATTATGTTCAAGTCTCTCGCCCGACATTCAACCGAACGGCGCCAAAGCCAAAAAAGCTGACAGCCCCTGAACACATGGCAGAGTGCTCTCTGCTCTCGAGTACAATGTTCTCCAAGGCCAAGTCTTGTCTGGCAGGAAGAGGAAAGGCTCAAATCAAGTGACTTGTCACTTCTCAGAATCTCAAACTTCAACACCTTCTGAATTCTCCAGGCCGACTACAGACAGAGTCTACCTCGAATAACTGCCTCACAAACAGGTCAGACCAGAACTTGTGGAACGGTGACTCAGGTGCGGTGGCGGTAGCTACTATTGGAGGCTCGTTTTCTGCATTTTCTTTGTCAGGATCTGATCTATTGGAAAGACAGGTGTACCGTTGTTCAACAAGACGTAGATCCGCTGCAGGTACCTCGATACTACAGAAATATTATGAGGCGGTAACATGTACAGTTGATGTACGTTCCCCTTTGGTTTATATTTATACCAGCATCAAATCAGAATGATCACGGAATTCGACGACAATGGATGTGCCAATATACTCGGCCTGCTGTAGTCTCGTGCACAGCCTCTCATGACATCCCGTTCCGGGAACCCTGTCATGAGAGTCTGGGCTTAAATCGGCCAGTTAATTGTACCATTGCGCTATCAAAATTCCGGTGTTTTCCGGAATTTCCCGTGAATCCATTCTTTCGTAGTTTTGAGGCATTTCACTTCATGGTTTGGAGGGAGAGTTGTCCATATGCATAAATAGGTGTGTTTGGTCTCCTCAGAATTGTGGTGGAGCCAGTGGAAAGACGTAAATATGCCCAACCCGCTCTTTTGAACAACCGGTGACACTGCCACACTCTCGCGCCCTGCCAAATTCTGTGGACTGCCTGGCTTCCATCGGCAGGACTGCAAGAGAATGTAAAGAGGCAGACCATGTTTATTTAATGAAGGGAAGGATTTTGTCTCTTAACTTTGTCCACGAAGCTCATAGAAGTAGTCCAACCAACAGCGTGGAAATCAGAAAATGATAGGGCAATAGTACGGTTAACTAGCCGGTTTAGGCCCAGACTCTCATGACAGGGTTCCCGGAACGGGATGTCATGAGAGGCTGTGCACGAGACTAGGCCTGCCGGTAAATTGAGGAACTCCGTAAGCAAAGCACAGCCCTGTCTTCTTGGGCCCGGTTTTCTTGTCATTTATTCAAACTCCGACAGATCAGTTCCGGATACTGTACTATTTCGACCATTGTTCACAGCATGTCACCCGTCACCTAAAGTGTTCATATTTTTGGGTGTTCATTCCTCTGCAATCATGGGAAACTTACCATAAATGGCAGTCCGGCAAATGCCGGACGGGAAATTTTCGCAGTTTCTAGCCTATTTGGGCCGCAAAATCTCGCCGTCACCCGTCACCTACACCAAAAGTGTTCAGTTCGCGACCCTCTGTCACCTGTCACCTGAACACTTGGCCGAAATAGTACAGTAAGATAAGGATCACGCCAACGTCTGGGTTGACCGAGACAGAGCACAGCCCCAAATAGTGACTCTCCTTCACCCATCGGTGCCTTCAATGAAAGTCAAGACCCCCTGCTGTGTGCTCTGTCGGAAGAGGAAGCTCGTGCGTGAAGAGTCATTTCGAATCCTCGATGGCAAAGCTCTGATCCTATTTAAAAATAGTGCTGCGATGGAGAGATACCCTGCGCTCCATGCTCGCGCGCCAAATGCCTAGTCGTCTGCACCTATATCCCTAGGCCTGTTGGCCGCATTCGCTCTGAACTCCCGAAGGGAGCCGCGTGCTCATCGTGCCGGTAGGCAGTCTCGCGGTTCGCTCTCAACTATATTTTCAATTGCGACATTTGGTTAGACGGAGAAAGAAGGTGCGTAGCACCATACCAACCCATCTCGTTCCTGATCAGCTTATTAGAGATGTGACGGAAACTTGCCGTGCACTACATGTAAAGCCGCGTCTCGTCCTGAGCAGTGTCAATACGAAGATAGACCTCTGAGTCGAAAACATAAACCCGCGGGCCACAATAAAGATCATGATCGTTCCGCCCAAAAAGCAAACTCGTCTTCCTCTCGGACAACTTTCCTTATACCCGGAAACTATTCGCCTCTTGAAGTGCCTCCCGCTTCCGATTCCATGGACGACATTGTATCGCTTATTGGACACCTGCCACTGTCCAAGCTGAGTGACTTGTATACCGCAAGCAATGCTCGCTGTATGGAATTGCCCGGTCCATCCAGTGCGATGGACCTCCCGAAATTCCCTCAAATCCCACTTCATCGCGACTCTACTTCGACGGACCCAATCACATCATTGTCGTCTTCACCACTGCTTTCCGGCTCGGTTCTAAACTCTACTCCGCTTTTCGGTTTCTCCCGGGAAGCCGAACTATTTGCAGTGTATGTGTATCCGCCCCACCAAGATGAATGTCATCCTGAGATATTAAACTGCAGCCGGAATCTTTTCCTTGACCACTGTTGGCGTTGCGGATTCAACGTCACAGTAGAGAAGAGAGACGCGATATCGCGTGGCGATATTTCGGGTGTTTTCATTCACCCTGTGTTGGTTAACGTGTCCCAATTGCTTGGGTATGGCATCGCTTACCACCAATCCGAGACATGGCTGTACTTCGACACCCAGACTGTAGGCGAGGTCGAACAGACCCTGGAGGTCTTCAATGTCATTCACGGACACCAGAATTGTCTCGATCCGGCGACGATGATACTAGTATATACCCTCGCAGCATACTACTTCGGCTGGAGTGGGAACCTCTCGTTGGGCTTCAAGTTGGTTGAAAACGTGGGCCGTATAGTTTCACAGAATTACAGCAACATGCGCCTGGAGGATACTACGCCCGTCGGACCTTCCCTTTACCCTTCGTGTTGTCCTCAGGGGCCTGTTCAGGAAACACGATCCGCATTTTGTGGGATGATCTGGCTCGACCTGGCCCGAAACTTGATCTGGAAGCTTCCTTCCCTCCTGGCGCCTTCGATTCTGATCAAGTTCAGACAACTGGCGGTGATCTATTTGCCCTTATACTTCCGCAGACACTCAATCCAAACCAGGCAATAAATTCGGCTTCCACAGAGCTCAATTTCATCCGTGCGAAGAGCGCGCTATGTCTCTTCGATTCCGAGCAGTTGCGCTCAGGATGGGGTTCGTGATGATATTTTTTTTGGCATCCATATCCCAAACTTCCTAATAGGCCATTCAACTGCCACAATATGGTCCGAGCGCTACTGGCGGCTATTTGAAGATATAAACGCACATCTGCGCATCCTCAATACATCTCTCATGGAAGTTTCTTTCATTCACGAGTTTCAAATCCTCACCCTCAAGACCTGCGGCATATTAGTGGCCTTCGCGGCTCTCGCTAATATGCACGCGTTATTGGCCTCGTTTCAGCCCGGGGCGCAGCGCAAACACGGTGAGGTTGTTGATGAGATTGCTCGAATCTCTAGCACTTTCACGGAGAGGGACTATCGATATATGGCCTCCTTGGTGGGGGTATGTGACTTGCTTGCTGTTGAAGTTCCGACAGTTCTCATTTTAATTAAACCAGGTCGCTTGGTCAATCGCGCTAAGACCAGTGTCCGATGGCGTATTTACGCTTCCGTCGTCCGTCGTCCGTGACCGCGGGGTCTCCCAGAGCTCGCTGGAGATAATTCGCGATTGCCATCGGAAGCTGATGCAAATCGCACCTTTTGTCGAGGCCTAGTTTTGGCGGGGATTTGCACGGTATCTGCTCCTCCACCTTGTATAAAAGGAAGAATAATATCGATCCATTTCCTATCAAGGTCGGAGAGAAGTTCGAAGGCGCTGATTCTATATCTAGAGCTTCCCTTCGCAGACTATCTCCCTCACTATCCTGATACACCTGTCGACGGCGTTGCCAAAATCGCATTCAGCTCTTGTGCGCTGGGCTTGGAGTACCGGGAACTAACTAACGAGATAAAAAAAATCTAGCAACCGAGATTGGGATTAAGAACACATGCACTCCCATTCGCGAATCACCAGGTCAACAAATAACTCATCCGTGAGCCTGTGCGACACCATGTCTCTATCAACCTCGGTTGAAATTACACCATGGCACCATGATTGCTTTTACGCGCGTGAATATTCTGGGAATGCCAAAAAACTACGATCCCATCCACAACTGATTATTGGCGTCAATTCAAGTGGATTTGATTTGCGTTGAAGATCGCTCTTGGACTCGACTCCGGGACCGCGCCATAATATACCAAACTAGTACCTATCTATCTAAGATGCGAATAGGCTCTGACCCTGTCAATGTCAGTGGAGTTGAACTGCCGTCTGAACAATGTTACTGTATGAATTGTCAAAAATATTATGGGTTGACATGAAAATTGAAATTGAACCAAGGTCCGTGGCCGTAACTGTGCAGACCAGAGCAAAAAAAAAGTGATGGGACGCAGATACATGGTTGATTCCCTTTTTTCTCTGCCACCGTTCGCATATCCCTGGCACCTGTGACTGATCATGCCGTGTAGGCTTGTTTCGTTTCCTAAATCACCTAAAATTCAATTCTATTTCCACGGTAACTTGCGGCTTCATGATGGCATCTTGCCGCATTATTGCCGAGGTGCTGTGCTGCTTTCGCGATAACGTTAATCCTTCTTTGCTTTTTCATCCATCTCCGTACTATGGCTTTAGATCTCCTAGAAGTTCAGACCCCCATTGCTACCCTCGGTCACTGTCCCTGGCTAACCTCCTCCTAGATCTCTCCGGCCGGCCTCGCTTACATCTGCTTAGGCGGTTTCGTTGTCGCTGTAAGTCTACCGTGCCGCATGGAATGGATCAGATCTTCATACTCTGGATTAGTTCTCTACGGTCTCTCTCGTGGTCAAGGAGAAGGTATGCTTGCTATTCCGGGGATGCTGGCCACTGACCGTCCCAGCTATACATCAACGAGGTGGTACTTGGCACCGCTTTCGGAATCATCGTTGGCCCGCATTGCGCAAACATATTCGACCCCAGGTCTTGGGGAGAATCCACCGATGCTATCACTCTCGAAGTCATGAGAGTCATCCTCGCGACCGGACTCTTCGCCATCGGAGTGGAGCTCCCAGGGTCCTACATGGCGAAACACGCTAAAGGGCTACTTATCCTAGTCGTCCCGACCATGGCGTTTGGATGGGTCATTGTCGCCGGTGCGAAGATTTGTTTTCCTTGGAGCATGGCTGACTTGGTCCCAGCAATACTGCACGGTCTGTTCCCGAATCTGGTGTACATTTCTTGCCTTGCGATTGCGGCCTGTCTAACCCCGACCGACCCGATCATCTGCGCGACGATCGTCGGTATGCTTTCTCCGTCATCTCCGGGTGCAGAACCTTAGTCCGCGGCAGGCGGCAAATACGCGCTCAAGCACGTCCCGCGCAACCTTCGCCTAATCATATCCGCTGAATCAGCCGCCAATGACGGCCTTGCGTATCCCTTCCTCAGCATATCGATATACCTCACCGTCGAGGCATCGCGGCGAGTCGCAATCGGCAAGTGGTTCCTTGTCGGATGGCTTTGTACGTCATCGCCTTCTGGAAGGACGAACGCCAGAATTCACTTCATTTCAGATCAGGTTATCCTCGGAATTGTTCTGGGAACTGTCCTGGGTGAGTCACCCTTTCTATCTGAAGTTGTGTGTGTCCCTCAGCGTTTTCTAGGCATTGGATTCTCGTATCTGATGAAATTCTCTCACCGACGAGGGTACATTGATCGCGAATCCTACGTTGCACAGTACTTGGCTCTCGCTCTTTTCACAATTGGTCTGTAATTACATGTGAAACTTGTCAGTGATGTTAATCTACCGTGCATCTAGGCATCGCCAGCACCATCGGAAGCGATGATCTGCTTGCCGCGTTTGCTTGCGGTATGTCATCTTCCACAACCGTTCCGCCAGATTGCTCACTCTACACGTCCAGGAAATGCCATATCGTGGGATCAGCACTTCAACGAGGTCACCGAGAACGAGGTCTTCTCCTCAGTAATCGACCTCGTCCTCAACTGCGCCTGCTTCGTGTACATCGGCGCCTGGATGCCCTTCGACACCTTCAACAGCCCCGAGCTCGGGATCACGCCGTGGCGCCTCGCCGTCCTCTTCCTCGCGATCCTCGCGCTGCGGCGCATCCCGTCCGTGCTGATGCTCTACCGCTGGGTCCCGGAGATCAGGACCTGGCGGGAGGCGCTCTTCACTGGGCATTTTGGCCCGATGGGCGTCGGCGCGGTGTTCGTGTCGACGCTGGCGCTCACGCGCCTACCCGTGCCGAGCAGCCCGCCCGCGAACCAGCAGGAGCTCCTGGCGGCCGCCCTCCAGCCTATCGTCGCGTTCGTCGTCCTGGGCTCCATCGTCATCCGTGCGTATTTTCTGCTCGGTGTCTCAGCAGAATATGCTGACCACCGGACGCGGACATCCAGATGGGCTGTCGATCCCGTTCTTCTCGCTGAGTGGCAATATGGGCTCGCGGACGCGCTCGATAATGGCGACGCTTACGCGCACGGACGGGAACGACTGGCTCATCGGCCTTCGGCGCGGGCCCGTCGTGTCCGCGGGCATGGCGGACGCCGACGCCGAGCGCGCGGGGGAGTCGCGCTCGGCCACTGTTATAGGATTCGTGCGGGAGGGGGACGCACCTGTGCACCAAGACGACGTCCCGGACGCGCCGGCCAAGCAGAGACCAGTATGTCGTTTGCCCACGTTTTCGAGCCCTGGCTGACTATACGATGTAGGTTTCTGCCACTGTGGAGGCCGGACCTCTGGCCTCTGAGGCGGCACACGCCGCTGTGTCTGTGCCGTCCCCTGCATTGAACGCCGAAGTCGATCCCGTGGGGCATGCGGATGGACAAATCCTTGTTGAGCAGCCCGTCTTGGATGAAGGGCGGTCGTTGGCTGTTCCGGTGCATGGAGAACCGGAGGGCGTCGTCACAGCGCAATAACATTGGCCGATACCGTCCGTGAGGATGCGACCTGATAAAGCCTTTTCCTTCATCTTTTTCACCCCCCCCCCCCCCCCCCCGCCCCCCCCATAGATAGTTTCTTTGATTTGTCGTTGTAATTTGCCGCGGGATATCACCTCACGAAGGCTGATTGCAGAGTAAACATCCGCCTTGGACCCGAGGCCCAAATCCAGCCTACATATACGGATGGACAGAAAAGCGAGCTTGTCTAATACATTCCCGGCCGCAAGTGATTCCTGAAGCAGGTCAACTGCGCGGTTTGCGCATGCCCAGGTAGGTAAGATGACACGGCACGGTCCAAATAACGAACGCCGGTTTCCAGGGATTATCCCGGTGTGCGAAGCAAGTAAAAATACATCGCCCCTGGACCTCTCTCCGCCATCTAAGCCCCAGTCGCAGACCACATACAGGAAGTTTCGTATTCGCCTTCGCCGTCGCCAAGCTCTTGAACCTATTATTGACGTAAATGAGGTAAGAGTAAGAATCTAACCAAATCTGGCACATATAGCCCCAGATCCGACCCGTTGTTGCAGTAAAAGTAGTTTCACAGCTGATATGTTTAGACCGGTGCGAGAAGACCGTCAAACCCGGCGCTTAGTTCATCTCTTCCCGTCGCCGTTTTCTATGAACGGCGAGGTCCAATTAAACGTCGGAATAGATGCGGAATCGACCATGAACAATGTGCTCGCCGACATATTTTTTTCTCGAAGTCCTCAGCACTCCACCGTCTCCGGGGGTACCTTCACGAGAAATGTGTCCCGCAATATTGGACGTGCGAGTGTGACAATATTAATTCCAGTATGTGAAAGAAAGGGTCGGATCCTGAGGGCCAGAACCTCGTGCGTAATCTTGGACAATCACTCTTACTCTATCGGCTCTTAACCGAAATAGAGTTGTCGCTGCATGCGGTATGTCTTGCTTGGCTTTTATTTAACTCTTCTCCCGCGCCCTTCAAATTATTATGTACTAAAAGGTTCATTCCGGGGATTTCGGCGCAGAAGAAAACGATGAAGGGCCCATCGCGTGACGAAGATACAAAGACTACGATGAGGGAGGAAGAAAGTATCCATGCACCGCGGACCTCGGCGAATTATGGTGCATGTTGAAGGATCAACATATAAAAACAGAATTCAGGTCCTGTAGCTATGCAGTTGACACCTTGGAACGCGATCCGGTCGAATATAGCTCATCCTGGCCCTCTCAGATGGTACAGCTCGTGAAATTACCACAATTTTAGTGCTGAGTCTGGCGTCGTTGTTTGAACACATCCGAAATAGCTCGTTAGTACCACGAGCCCTGTCAGTTCAACCACAGTCTCAAACGTCGACGTACAATATAGTGTGGCGACCAATCGCACTGGTTGGATAACTACCCGGGCTTCCAAGACTTTGGGACCCATTGTCTCTCATCTTCAATTTAAGGAGGCAACTCGTAAATCAAGTATCTTGGGTTTTCGTTTTCTTCTTTATACATGCCTCTCTTGAGGCGGTCTTCCATCGTACAGTCGTCGAGATTCCGTCCCAGGTGCTCCACGTACAATCTAGTACACGAAGTGCTCATTCTCATGACCCGGCTCTCCGTTTCAGGTAATTTGTCCGGGCTCGAGTTCTCTTACGGTCTCACAGTCATTATGATTCTCGGGACATATTCCCTGTGTAATGTATGGCCGCAGTGCTCTGGTGCTGCGGTTCTTCCTCGGCATCACGATCTGCTTCATAGGACTCAACAATCGTCGGTGGTGTTCAACGCCGTTTCCCTCACGCCGCTTTTAGTGGAATGTACAAACGGAGACAGCATGATCACTGGGCAATAGTGCGATCGGCGTATGGCTCTCCAATCTTGTTTATCTCTGTACTGACATTCGACCCAGCTCATACCGTTTGTGAGAGGCGATTTCGGCACACTGCTGCATTTCAACTCCGTTTCCAGGTCTGGCCGCTCCGTGGGAGTGCCTCTTCATATTCGATGCAATTATTTTCCGAATGACTATCTACAAGTCTATGTGACTCGGGCTTTGACTTGGCACGAACACATATATGCCGATTCACAGCCTGTCAGTCTGGGACGGTGTGTCTTGCGTTGTCGATTCGCACCCAAAATCTGACTTGGCCAAAAAAAAGGTTCCATGTACTTATTTCGTGTGAGCGAGCCTAGCATTAAAAGCTGATCTGAATATATACGTCTACATTGCAACGGTCGTAGCTAACCTATCAAATTTATATCAAACCTTGTCACATTCCTAGTAAGTGTCCCGTATTCACCTTGTTTAACGCGAAGAACTAATGGCTTGTTTCAGATTCCTGCAGTACGCTATACTACATGTTATTCAACGATCCGCTGACTAGTTTTAGTCTCTCACTCCGGGGTCTCTCTCAACGTTCGCAATCTGGTAAGCTCATCGTCTGTATGTGGAATAGGAATTATAATATCCACCATAGCGTGTCGGCGACCATGATGTCACGCCTCATGTTCAACCACGATGAGGTGTGGAGCCAGAATCATGACCTGGAAGCTCTTCAGATTCTCCGCATCACGCGTGCTCGATCAAGATGAAAAGGATACATAGACGGGGATTCTCTTGTCAATATACTACTGTTTGATACGTACGTGTCACTATAAACTCTACTTTTCCTGTTCCATCATTCTTTTGGTTTGAACTTGGAAATATTACATACATCCGCCAGCCAAAATAGAAGTCTGAGCAACTCTGGACGGCCGTGAGCACCCGCGGCACGTTGGTAGAACACAACGGGAGTTCTGGAATCCTACTCGAAATGTGCTTGATTCAAACACGGGAGATCCGGCATTCGGTGAAGGGAAGGTTCTCATGCGGCAACCCGTGGCCTCCGGAATTAGAGAGACCAAAAAGTTTTCAGCCAGATTTGTGATACGAGGATGTCATACTGGTTACACGCGTCCCACAAACATACAAAGTAAAAATAATTGACGATACAGCGAGTGGGATAATCAACGAAAACTGTCCGCGACGAGGGACCGGAAACACGTATCTGGCGAAATCTCGACAGTAAAGCCATCATTATACATAACCGAGAGGTCTTGGACGCTCCCGGTGGAATACGTTCCGTCCACGAGCCACACCGAGAGGGGTTGTCGTGGCGGACTGCGGGTTTCCCAATACGCAGACAGCGCGCGCACGAATGTGGGCACGGCGGACCGCGGCGACAGTGCGCCGTTGAAGTCCCCGATCTCGAGGTCCGTCAAGCAGGGCATCGCCTGCACGAGAGGGAGGAGCACATCTGGAAGGGCGGAGGAAGAATGGAAGTGGAAGGAGTGGAGCGACGCAGCGCAGTGAGAGCGGGCGAGGAGCGCTCGGACTGCCTCTGCGTCGGCGGTGTGGTACGTGGATAGGTGCTTTAGGGAGGGCGTCTCTAGCCAGTCCAACAAACATGTGCGTCTGTGATGGATCCGTCCAGAGGCGTGCGATTCCTCCGCCATCTGCAACAACAGCGAGCGCAGGTATGGAAGACGCGTGGAGATAGGCTGCTCTGGGAGGGCCACCGCCTTAGCATACTCCAACCTGCACTCGACGGCACTTGATAATGCCTGCAAGACGGCCAGGACCTCGGTGTTCGAAAAGAACGTCGTCGACAGGCGGGTGAGCTGATGCCACGGGAACGCGAATGGGGAGCGGAGAAAATGGTGGTCATCCCAGAAAGAGGCGCACAGGGTTTTCAGGTTGGGTGAATCCGCAAAGGTGTCCCAAAAAGCGGGGTCCGCTTCGTATTCCTCGTCAAGACGGAGGGAAATCCCGAGCGTTGTCAGGGCAGATAAGCGGTCTCGGACGGCGGCCAGCTGGAAGGCGAGAGGGAGTGTTATATAGAGGTCGGCTTCCCCCCATCTCTCGCAGTGGGCCATGGCGACGTCGAGAACTGGGTGAGATTCGTGCCAGTCCTGCTCGCAAAAAATCTTGACGGTCAGCGGCGCGTTTCTAGAGCGATCGTGTCTGAGTTTCGTCAGCTTAACGTCGCCCCGCTCTCCGAATCGGTCGAGGTCCAGAAACACCATGGACCATAGACCAGGGGTTCTCAAGGCCACTTCGGTCCAGCGATGGCACACGCGGGTCAACAACCATGGGGCCTGGCGTGATGTAGGCCCAGAGACCTCGGATATGTCGCCGAAATGGAACGTCGCGTCCACTACAAAGGAGAAGATTTCTACGAGGATTTCTGGGGGGAGGAGGAGGATGGGGGATAGGACGGCGTTAGATTGCAGAGGATCTTCGTGGCGGTGGGAGAGGAATGACATGTAGCTGATGGTCTTGGCAGGTTGTGTTTTTGAGTCCGGTCTACAAACATGATAAACACCGGTTTATAAACCGATTTGTAAGGGCCCTGTGTATTTATAACCGAGCCGGGCCGGACATCCGCGATGAAAAAGAAAAAGGAAGATCTCCGTCGTCACACGACTTCCGCTCTCACTCGAGACCTGCCTCTCAAACGCCTACCGGATTACCCTAGACGGCGTTTGTGACTCGAGCCGGTCTAGGCCAGCTAGGCACTGCCTCCGCGTAGCGCGTGAGCCGCCCGCTTCCGCCCGCCTCCGATACCGTCGATGTCGGTCTCGCAGGTCAAATTGGTGACCTCCACTTCGACCTGACTCCGTCTAGGGCCAGTTTGCTGTCTAGGGCCTCTCTGAACACAGTGGAGTATTCCGACCATTGGTTCACTATGTTTAGACGACCGCATCGAATCGTGATGTCAACTCGGGGCTTGAAGTTGTAACGCAATGTAGAAGTTGCCGAGAAGACCGAGAAAATTTTGTTTCGATTTGATGCGATTTTTGGACACATAAAAAGAGAATCTGGCACCCGGCGCCACCGACAATATAACGATCCCTCAGGCCTCAGGTCCCGCGGACCGCGTTGGAAGAAGTTGTGACCGTCACCGGAAATGAATGTTATCCTTGCTCAATGGGCCGACGATCTTCGCCACGCCGCCCGCATCGCGATCGAAGCAGGCCGGAACCGTGTAATTATCTTCCCGTTCTAGCAAACCCTTGAGCATACCACGACTAAACTTATTCCAAGTTACCCCGTGATGTACAAACTACGGCTGGAAGCGCCTTTAGAGGTCGACGAAATCGAGGAAAATGCGAAGAAAAGACCTAAGAAGGCATCGAAGGAGAAGGAGACATCGCCGCCAACCACGGCCGCGGTTCTCACGTGGCGACCCCCGAAGGGCACTTGACCGTTACGTGTCATACGAAATCTACCAACGTCGCTCGAATCCGGTGCGCCGGGGATGGCTGCCATGAGAGCTGGGCTGTTCCTCGGATGAGTACCGCTGGAGGCCGACGGTCTCGCCCGCAAATACCACTCAGATACAGACCCGGCTCTGTCCCGCCTGCATGAGATAGAATGGATGACAACGGGCAGATGCTCATCAGAAGTTGAACAGTGAAAAAAACGGCTCCGAGCATCCGACGGATCTTGCGGCGCCCAAAGCGGACATCATTTATTCCTGCAGGAGTTTGTTGAATGATGCATTTAAACGTTGTGGGGTGTACTACGCTCCATCCGTAGCACGCTCCAGATCTAATTAAGTGCCATTTACGACACTGATTCAACGTCGCCTTCCGCGCGGCCGCACACACATAACGAGATCGTGATATACCAGGATAAACTACCCGAATCTGTGAAATTACATCCGGCTACCATGACGTAGACCAAGGTAGAACCCAGGTAGACAATTTTGGAACGATCATGGAACGGCCATTACATAGTTGGGCGAGGTGCGTCTATGCGGTGTAGACTAGAGGTAGGCTGATATATACAGATGTAGCGACAGCATCGGCTAGAAACACGTCTAGATATGTCCGTGTCATTTCGTCTACACGCCTCTACAGATATAGACCAGGAATAGACACATATAAACAGAACAAGATAGAGCGAGCTCGACCTTGGTCTAGGTAGGCCTGAAATACAGTGATAGGATATATTGGGCGCGTTCTACAGTACGCGCAACAGATCCTTAGCGTACTTGTATGCGGAGGCGGTGTCCCAGAATGTAAACAATGTAAACAATATCGCCCCGGTTAGCGCCATATCGATGATCGAAGCTGGAATTAATTTCGTTGCATTGCCACACTAATCCCCCAGGACCGAATCCCACGAAAATTTCGGCCAGATGTAAATACTTCGCTAACCGGATTTCGATGACCGTATCTCCTGTACCCCCGGACCGTGCAAGGCTCAGGCCACAGATACTTTTCCGACTCGTTTGCATAAGACCGAAAGCAGTTAAATCCTGGGGCCCGTCGAAACGTCTCGAGGTTTCTAGCCTTAGATCACCGGTTCCCGACATTGATCGCGGTGCAGAGAAGCGTCAACCCCTCGTGTATGAATGGTGTGAATGTTCTCATTGCAATTACAGTATGCCGCAATTTCTCATTGTACAAATGCCGAAATTAGACATCTCGAATTCGGCAAGAGAAAACCTCGAAACTCTGTGTTTATCCATTCTATCGTTTCCAGCAAAATAGCTGTGAAACAGCAATGTGGGACCTGGTTCAATTTCTGTTTCCCAGCGTCCCTCGCGCCCTGAAGTATGTCACTCATGAGACCTTTTCACCCGTCCGCAGCATCAACACTGGCAAATGATGTCGCATTATTCCAGAATATAGATAGAAAGGCCAGGCCCCAAATATGCTGGGCCCAATTTTGGTCGGGTCGGAGAACGCCCGAGTCGACTGCATCTCCTGGGCTCGACCCAACTGTATCGAGGCGGGTTTTCAGCGCCAAATGATCCATACGAAGGTATTCACCTTCAAAGTCTTCCATACATCTGACAGTACTATTATCAGCGACTGCTTGGTGGGCCAAACACTAATATAGAATCCCTGGATTTGGTGGTTATGGGGCGGAATCTGACCTATTGTGACACGGTACTTTCCTGTAGTTTCAAGTTCTAGCGTCCCAGGATCACTGTTTTTCCCCCGTCTTCATCCGTCAGTCATCTCGTGAGATGTCTATGTACTTACAGTATGTAGGCTACCACAGCGACTTGGCTGTTGCCATCTGTAGCGTACATAGGGTGCCATGTACGTCAGTACAGTACTTGCTTGTTCCTGATTGGAACCTCTGCAATAATACTCCTCCTCCTATACTGTACTATTTTGACCAAGTCTTCACGTAACACATAACACGGCCTGCTGAACTGAAGACTTTTGGTAGCAGTAACATGTAACGAAGACATTACAAGCCCAAATAGGCCTAAAAACCGTCAAAAAAAAATTGGTCCGGCACATGCCGGACTTCCATTTATGGCAATTATTGATCGTATTTGTCAGAAATGAAGACTTGTGGTGACATGTAACATGATGTGAAGACTTGGTTGAAATACTATTTTGCCCAACAGGTCTGTATTCCTTTTTTCTCTCCCATCCCTCAGGCTTTTTGGCTCCGGTTTTTTTGCGGGATCCCTTGGTATACTGGTAGGCTAAACCTATGTAAAAAATCTAAGGGATATGGGAAGAGGAAGCTTTTCCGATTTGGTTGCTGGTCCATCAAACTCAGAGGGATTTTTGAAAGTGACCATGTTCTGTGATCCCACCTCAACCTGGACCTCCGGGAAAATTTGAGGGGTCTGACGTATGTAGGAAATATAACACCTTCTGTCCCTTCGGATTTTTTTTGCCAACGCGGGGCCATCACGTTCTGGAGGAGCGATGTGACAACCGAAAGTTATGGGAGGTTCTCAATCAAGATGCCGGTGTGTAAACATTTATATCTGAACGGCCCTCAAGCTCGTCTTTCGCTTGTTTCTTCAATTCACAAGTTTTGGAGCATGTTTGCATCCCTTGATTCGAATTACTGACTTCACACCATACTATATGTGAAAACGAATCTCCCTTGCCTCTTGGACCCTTCAAGATCATGTCGTGGCACAATCCCATCACCTCTATAGTGATCCACCCATCATGGCTAAGGACTTGGAACCTGGTCATTGTGTTCCATACCAAGCACCCACAATTCTTCAACATCGAGTTGGTTTTTAACTGCCCAACTTCCCGTTCACATCGGGCTACTACTCTAAACCATTGAATTTCATTTGCGTATAAAGATAGATTTTGTGGATGGGTGAAATTTTGGGTGGGACCGATCGAGGCATCAAAGTTGCTGTGTACTTGGGATCAACTCTCGAATAGAATTTGAGGCTCACTGCACAATCCTCACGAAGCCGAATAAAATTCTGAGGAGACAGATTTCATGAATGGAGTTGCTATATTCATTCATTCCTTTTACCAGAACATTTTGACTTGAACCGATGCCAGAACAGAAGCCATCACACTTTCAAACTCCCCACGTGCATGGTTTGTTTGTTCCGAGTTGTACCAGTCTGCCTGCAGCAAAGTGCTTGCACTAAAAGACACCATCTGCCGGCAAGGTGCAAGGTTTAATTTGTCACCTGGGTTGAATTGAAGAGTTTGTGCAACTCGGGTTCAAGTTCTCATCGCTTCTGCCTGCCTGACATTTGATACGAAATTGATTCATAGGAGGAATGTATGATGGCATGGTGAGCCAATGGTAAGCTGCTTAGTTGATGCCCAAGTTCGCGCTGGGTGCCCCTCGAAGGCATGGCACCTCGCTCACTGACATACAGTTTGCCATCGAGCTCAAAAAAGAGGTTGTGAAGAATTGTGCTGGGTGCTGAAGAAGGGGAATGGAGCCGGAGTGTGGGTTCCTGAAAGGGGTCGGTAGTCCGTCTAGCGGTGGAGTGAATGTGATGGAAATAGAATACAGGACTGGGTCCCAAGCCGTAGAGTACGAAATGAGCGAGGAAAGAGACAGAAAAGATCCAAAAATGGTGTGTTAAGAGACTGAGGTCGTGGGGAGGTTTATTGAGGTATCGGTGGCTACAGTGTTCCGTAGTTGAAAGGTCGAGGTGCTCCGATGCTACCTCTGGACAGTCGCCCTGCACTGGCCGTGAATATGGTGGTACGAGCGTGGAATTGTACGGTGGGTCCCTGTTTACGCTACAAACATATGATGTAACCCATGATGCAGGTAAATGTAAAATAAGAATGAAAACATAATAAAAGGAGATTTCTGCATGGCGGCCCTCCAACCCTACCACTGGCACAGGGCGTGGATACCAGCACAGCAACCCTCGATCTGCGCCAAAGACATTGGAGGACCTTTGGAACTACAAGGAGGCCTTGGACCAAGAGGTATCCACCGGAAGATGCCGAGACACAGCCTCATAGGGTAGGTAGGGTCTGGGACCCCTTATTTCACTTTTCGGACAAACTTTCCAAATGTTCCGAAAACGTGTTTGAACACTTGAAAAAAAAATGAACAATTTTTTTATTTTTTCGGGTTGTTTCGGGCCGGGACATCACAGCTAACAACCTCGCATAAAAAAATGCTTCTGTGATGTGTGCGGAATTGGTGCGGAAGGCTGGCGCGGCCAATTGGAATGGTCATATCAACGGCCAAGACCACAAGGATGCTGACAAAGCTGCTAAAAGTGCAGGTACAATTAAGCAGATAGATACACCTTCGTTATCTACCACCTCGGGACAAACTGCTCTGCCGTCTGAACCAGAGCGGGTCAGCGCCTCCGTCCGGGCGTATGCCAAAAAGAAAATGATTGTTCTATCAGACAAGGAGATGGAGGAAAAATCCTGCTGTGTACCAAATTGCACGATGACCGAGCTGAATCTTCCGATGTTAGCATGCTCAGGACCAGCTTGTGACTCTCAGGTATTTTGGTTGGAATTTTTCTGAGCTACTGTCTGATGTAGCCTTCCACCAGCTGCACCTCTGCTGCGTAGGATCCAAGGCCAACGATAATATTCCTCCCCCAGAGTGGTTCTGTGACAACGATTATGGAAATGCCTAGCGAAATTGGAAAAAGCAAAGAACGTACGTAGTTCTGTGCAGAATTACAATGCTACTATCTTCCCTGAGTGTTCCCAAATATTATTTACTATTTAATATATGCGTACTATACCCATTGTCGCCACAAATTTGAGCGTGAACAGAGCCTTAGGGGCGAAAAATACCCAATTTGGATGTGGCTGTGCTCGGCTAATAGGTAGGCAGGGTCTCGAGGGCCTTAACGCACTTTTCCGACCCTGTGTGGCAAATTTTGACAGTGAATACCTCTTGCCTTGGACGCCTTCCTTGATTCTGCAAAAACCAACTAACAGTCTTGCTTTAAGGCCCTGTTTGGGATCCCCAGCTCCATTCTGTTAGCCTCACAGCTCTCTGCCAAAATGTAGCTGTACAGGATCTCCAGTCCTGTGATATCAGCTATGATTGCCACCCTGTTGTCACTCGCTCCAGACCGAGTCCATCAAACTGCCAGCTCATCGCCTTGGCGGCGTTGTCCCCCACCATCCATGCATCCCGCCACCCCCCGACGTGTTCCCGGAACTCTTTTATTCTTCAAACTATCTATATGAGGATGTCCTCTTTGAGTGTATATTATATATAAGGAGACTTTTGTTTCAAGCCGCAATGACCGAGAGCGAGACCAGTGACGGTGCCGCCCTCGATGACGGGCACACTTTGACGGTTCGCAGACTGTGTGGTCGATGTCTGATCGGAGTTACCCTCCGGTCCCATGATGTGACCATTATGTTATGGACTACCTGTATGAAGCTAACGGAAGCTAACAGAATGGAGCTGTGGATCCCGAACAGGGCCTAAGGCCTTTGCCAACACCAACTCCAGCTTTGCCAATCTTATTCGCCCTCCTCGGTGTCTTCTGCAACATTGTTCTGTTTTGTCTTTGGGAAGCACGAGTCCCGACATGAGTGGAAGGTGACCAATTGCAAGATTCCAGTAAGGAGGCAAGTTCAGCTCCGGTTGCAGACTTGCAGTACAAAGTACGATGTCCGTGTCCTTCCTTGTAATCACGTCGGTAGGTTGATTACTTATTTGGATTTCATTAGTACATAATTTTTTTTTTCAAATCGCCTCGTTGCCCAGCACGCAGCGGAAAATGCGAGACTCTTGAAGCTTGTCCAATCAAGACTTGCAGTACCAAGTACGACACCCGTGTCCTTCCTTGTATGGTAGCAGACGGAACTTCATGACAAGCCGGAATTTCCATCACATTGTTCTAAGATTTGAGATTTAGACCCAGAATGGGCTGTTGTATAGGTAAATTTTTCATTTCAGAAAAAATGAAGGCGGTCTGACCATGGGAAAAAAAGCGCGAAATCTCAGCCAAAAATTTAAAAAGTTAGTGTACCTCACTGGCCAAACTTAACAACTGGGACAGTCATTTTGATCATATTGAGTAAAGAAAATAACCCATTGAGAGATTGGAGCCCAGAGGAGGGATCTCAAGTGATTTTGTGCATGCCGAGTACTGAAAGGGAATAGCACAGCCACCGGCTAGCCATCGGCTATCACCGGCTAAGACGCGGCCCGCCATCAAAAGCGCGAAATCACTGCCAGAAAACAATAATTTTGGAATTTCAAACTTCTGCTCCGGGGGATCTGTAGAGAACCTTGCTACCGTGCTTTTTGCACACTTTAATCGAAAATTAAGAAACTTTTGAGTCACTAGTAATGATTTCCAAATTGGGACTCAAACTTGTCACGAAGTTCTGTCTGCTACCATAATCATGTCGGTAAGTTGATTACTTATTTAGATTTCATGAGTACATTTTTTTTTTCAAATCGCCTCGTTGCCCAGAACGCAGCGGGCGACTCTTGAAGCTTGTCCAATCAAGACTGAAACCTCAAATCCAAATCCAAATTCATTCCGTGACGAACGCGTGGCACGTGTTCACGTGGCTATTTAAAGTAACAGTCACATCAATCATGGCTCTTTCCTTCACTCCACGATACGCAAAAATGGGTGGAGAAGCTCCTCGTGTTCCACTGGCAACCACAACTGCCACGAAGCGCAAATCCGACGCCTCTGCCGGCGGAGGCTCGCGCGCCAAGAAGGCTAAGACTGCGCCCAACTTCTCCGTCGCCAAAGACCTCGTCGACACCCTCCTCGAGGACGACGACGCCGAAGTCACGGACGCCGACGCGCGCAGCATTGCAGAGTACGCGCGCTGGCTTGAGGGCGAGGTCGCGGCGACGAAGCCGAAGGAGAAGAGCAAGGAGGAGATCGGCGCGGCGGCGGAAAAACTGCGCGGCGCGTGCGTGTCGGGTATCAAGAAGCAGATGGCTGTACGTCCACGCCCGTTCTAAATATGTTTTCTGAAATCTTGATGCCCGACGCGGACAGTGGAAGCCCTCGTGCAAGACGGGCGGCGCAAGGTGGGCGTACGACGGCGTGTGCGCGGACCCCCTCGTGTTCGGCGCACTCCTCCACCTCGCCGGGCCGCCGAAATGGAAGGCGCAGAAGTACACTGTGCCCGAGTTTGAGGCGTTCATGGGGTCCATCGATGCGTCTGTCAGGTGTGTTCCATGTTCGCTCGCCTCGCCTAGTTTTTACGGAAAAACAGATACGACACCCTCGAAATGGTCGGAAACGTCAACGTACGCTACCAAGCTGCGGAGGGGACGTTCAAGATGAGCGGGTCGTACGGTGCTCCCCGCCACATGAACAAGTAACCGCGCTCGGATTCATTCTTATAAATTCCTACGGTATCGAATTCTAATCATACCGTTTCGCCTTACTATGTATGCCAGCTACGTACTCTCGTGTTTAATTCCTGCCTGGTCCTCCCGTCATCCTATACGTGTTCTATGGAGTTTGGTTTGATCAAACGTCGAGTCCTCAAACCCCGGCGCGCGATTTTTTTGTGACGGCGGATTCTACTATATCACACCGCTGCCCCGCCCTGCCACTTTTCTCTCGTTTCAAGTTCTGCGCACCCCGTCTTCTCTTGCACCGCCGGCGCCCGAACTTCTTCCATGGACACTCTAGTGGGATTGACCCGGGGTCCGTGTAGATTCCCTGCAGAGAAAGGGAACCCACAAGACAGAAATGCTAAAGATACAGACTCGAATCCCAGCAAATCAGTGTCCCACCAGATACCAAAATTCACGATGGAGGCAAGAGCAGAAAGGCGGACCCTAAACCCACGACGAATCTGAGTCGGACCGGACCGGGGCGTGCCCTGTTTGGCATTCTCCTCGCGCGACGCGTCTTCACTTCACATCGCGCTCGTTCTACGGGCGATAACCGGCTCCGTCGAGTAACATGCTCCTAGAAGAATCATTGGATGCTCAAGAACTCGACGATCTCAATAGGTCGGCACGGCACGCTTTCCGTGACGAAATAAGTAGACTAAGGAATCTATCCAGAGCGCTCGCCCTCAGCCTGCAAGATATTGAGCCTCCAATTGAACGAGAGCCTGTTTACGCTGCCGCAGAGCCCCGCACATTCATCTGGGACGGAGCTAGTCGCACCCTCGCAGAATCCAGCGACGTGGGTGGCTCCAAAAGGCGACTTGTCGACATTCCCGATGACTCTGAGCACCGCGGAAAGAAACCCAGATTAGAAAGAGAATTGAGAATAAAGGAATTGACAGGTGCGCTGGCGGATGAATCCTTAATTTCTGTCGTCTCATTAGACCTACTGACTCAGAAACAGAGAACCACCAGAGGATGCGTGAGGAAATCCGTAGGAAAGCCTTGAACCCTGTCCAGCTACCCATGAAGTACAAAGGCGGAGCATTGCGACTGACGCGCACACCCGGGAGGAATCGCGTGAACACCGTGTCTTTGGAGGATCTCATTCATCCCACTGAACTCACGTCCGCCTTCGTCTTCGCGTATTGCATTGAGAACGACTTTCTCTTTAAAGTAAGTTGCTCCCTGAATGGGTGTCCATCCTCACGCCGGCGCAGTATTTTCCTTTCAAAACGTGTCAAAACTACCGCAGCCACTGTCTCGTGTACGTTGGCCGCGACCTCGCCATGGACCCCCAAGGGAAGGAGTTCGCGAATATCCCGATGGATCAACGACCGTCGGAGGGAGATTTTGGCCGTGTTGTTCAAGATGCGCGGCGCGGATATTCGGAGCAATGCAAGTCCAATATT
Organism: Mycena maculata; assembly: GCA_029448575.1. Classification (NCBI taxonomy): domain Eukaryota; kingdom Fungi; phylum Basidiomycota; class Agaricomycetes; order Agaricales; family Mycenaceae; genus Mycena; species Mycena maculata. The sequence continues at coordinate 157,956 of JARJLG010000069.1, read as the reverse complement.
CCGGCCTCAGCTCGGTGCACGTATCTGAACGGACGCTAGATGGCGAGAACTTCAAGGCCATTTATCCCTACGTACCCGGCGGCTGCATCCACTCCAAGATGATGGTCCTCATCTATCCCGACTTCTTGCGCTTAATCATCACTTCTGCGAATCTGTAGGTTTCCCGTTGGTTCTGCACGAAAGCAACTGGTCATTATTCGCCCCTAGTATCCAGAGTGACGTCTTATTTGCAGACAACATGTGGTATATCGAAGTGCGTACTTGACGTTACTCCTGGCGTTGATTCGCTGATCAGGACTTTCCCCGCCTTTCTTCGGAAGCCGCTGAAAAATACGAAGAGACCAAGTTTGAGGCCACCCTGATAGATCACCTTGAAGCCTTGGGCTGCCCAGAAACTTTTCTGGAAATGTACCTCAATGTCGCGGCGTTCGATTTCTCCGCGGTGAAGGTCCACCTCGTTACGAGCAAGCGCGGGAGCTCCAGCAAGGAGGACGCCGCCGAAAATGGGCAACTTGCCCTACGCCGCATCGTCCGTGACAAGATACTGCAAGACTATACCGATGATACACTCCCTCAGATGGAGTTCGAAGTGTACGTCCCAGTGTTCTGCACGCGCTCAAGTGCTCATGTCATTTTTTCCAGGTGCGTGGGTTCGGTCGGGAAGCTTGAAGTAGAAGGTGTCGTCAAGAGTCTTTTGGAATCGTGTGCCGGGAATCGTCAGAAATCGATCGAGGGCCTGCCTGCATTGAAGATGATATTTCCGACACTGGACGATGTGAAGAAGTCGAATGGCATATTATCGGCGACTGGGAAACCAGCCAAACTAGGATACCAGCCACTTACTTCCAATTGAGTTAAGAGCTCCTGTTACATCTAAGTTTGGAGTTTTGGGAGGGAATAGGACCTCGAAGGCTGGTGCATACCAAGTTTCAACCAAAAGTGGTAGTCGGATCACAAGTTACGACACATGCAGCACCGGCCGAAGAGCTCCGATCACCGTTTCCCTGTACCGCCACGACCGTCGTCATTCAAGGTCTACCAATTCTCTGTCTTTTGGCGACTTCTTGGGCTCATTCTTCTCGTACGACCCCGCGCTTCAATCCTGGGTGAAATTCAACGCACATTCACCTGCCGCTCTGCCGCAATGAGCCCACTTAACCTGCAATTCACTCCGGAGTGGCTCAGGCTGGTTATGTCTACAACATGCAACCCATCCATGCTATGGGTCTGGATTTTTTCGAGAGTTTCTGTAATTAGGTATTCTACGCTGTGGTATGTGCTCAAACCCTCCTGCTTTCAGGTCCCGTCTCATTTATTGTCTTTTACCCCGACCGCCTATAATTTGGTGCGCGAGATATTTGTATTTTTCTGGGGAACTGGTGCCATCTCGGCAGGACAATGAGTGGTATAGCATGTCGGCATACTTCATATTAAATAATATATTGCTCATCTTGGCCCGCCACGGCGGGTGGTCCCGACGGGCCACTGTTATAACGGAGATCCTTGATTCCGGCCGTTCCCTCTGCCCTTACACCCACCGAATTTGCCCAGTCCCATGCCTTGAAAATACCCCCCAAGCATACCATATGGTGCCCAGACCAGGCCTGGTCTATTGCTAATTGAAAAGACCGTGGGTTTGTGCTCATTGCACTCGACTGGCGGGGTGGCTGGTTTCCTAGTATTTGGCCATGTTGGTGGTAGCGACCAAAATAAATTCACTGCTGTATTCACAAGGCACGTAAAATCGAAGAAATTGTCTACAACTACTCATAGGATGCCTGCCTTTGTTCCAATACGCGATGACTTGTATAGAGCCAATGTGGCCTTCGAGAACCAGCCCTAAATACTTAAGTGGCCGGTTACCCAGTCGACAATAATAGTGCGTGCCCTCATCGCCTCGTGCACAAGACTCTCAATATTATTATTTTTGGCTTCTAGGGCGCCGGCAATATTGGCAGCCACATCGTGTGGAAATCGCTTGCAAGGAATTCGGCCGAGTATCTCAAGAGGATATTCTACCACTACAAATCGAAGGATGAGGGGTCCCTCTTCCACACGAAGTGTATCCTCGCGCTGCGCGCAGGGCAGCCCGCGGCGCTGCCGCTGTACATATATCTGGGCTCGCACAACTTCTCGAGCGGCGCGTGGGGGAAGGTCGTTCCGGAGAAGTGCCCTGCGGCGGCCAAGAAGTACGGCCCGGTGCGCCTCGAGAACGTCGCGAACTTCGAGTGCGGGGTCGTCGTCAAGGGCGAGGATATTGTGGGGATGTTGGAAACGACGGACTGGGAGGACGTTGTGCCGTACGTGCGCCCGTCGGAGGCAAATGTGCGTTATTATATTATCCTTCATCATACTTATGTTGGTGTCCAATACTGATTCATCCACAGCGCTATAAAGAGGAGGAACGGCCGTTTACCATGTTGCCGAATAATTTTAGTGGACCCTTAGTTGCTGGCAGCGGGACCGGACCTAATCTTCTGTCTCTGGAATCGGCCATGGACCTCGTCCATATATTGTCGGCGGGCGACCTGTTCGCTCCCACTTGATGGAGAAGTTATATCCCAGCGTATTTTACACCGTTTGTTCTCAATTTGTTCTTGAGACTTCCTGCCTCGGCTAACTTGCCTGATCTGTTGTTACACGGAACGACAACGCCGACTGGAACGGAAGTGGAATGGAAGGGGATGGATCGAACTGCTTGTCCTTGGCGATTTCTCATCTTTTCTCACCAATGTCTCTGTCCGTTGCCACTGGAAACAGGAATCGGTGACCGTTGGACAACAACTGTCGCTGGTTTTTTCTTCACTTACGGCTGTTTCCGAAATCTGTTTTTTTTTTTGCTCACGCGCAACTCTTGAGTGATAAGGATTGCCGGTTTTTGTAGTGCTGCGGCACTGCTGCCGCGAGGTGAAGGTGATGTATTCACCTCGGAGCGTTACCATATACGGCACCTTGAGTTGGCAACTCAGCTCGGCTCGAGCTACCTCGAGGTCCACTGATGCGCTTTCCTTAAACAGTTGTTAAGCTCCTTGAGCACTCCCTCTACTTCCCCAGCTTTCCTACAGCTACTGTGGTCAACAAGGGTTCATTTTATGTGAAATAGGTATCCCCGAACCTATTATTCCTCAATTGCAGGATAAAATGGCACAACTCACTACTGTTGAGTTTCTCAAAGCCATTATTTACGAACGCTCCGAACTATTGTCCTGGTTGGAAAATATGTGCATGGAGTCCTTCAAGATTCCGCTGCACCGCCCGTAGATTAAATATGTCTGAGTCGAAGCTGATTAATTCTATATCACCGTTTTTGCTGCTTTCTGTTGTCTGCGTTCTAAGGCGGGGCACGAGGGAACCTGAGGGATCTGCTCTCTGGAGCTCGGATTGGCAGGGAGTGGTCCAGGAGCGATGGTGCATTTTCACCCTTGCTTTGTACACCGGGATAATGCCTGGAACCCGGCGTTCGTGATTCGGACCGTGCCACCTACCAACCTCAGATCACTACGATCATTTTGAAATGATCCTACAAAATACGGAGGCTGAGATAGCCGTCGCTTAGCCCTCGCTTCGCTCTCCCAATAATCCACATATAAAATTCTTGGGCACCCAATATTCATCTGCGGCCTCTACCAAAGTAATTCGGGGCTCTCAATTGTGTTGCCTCTTATCTGGGGAACATTCATGGTATGAGATCACGTTCGGGATCGATGCCGAAGCTGATCCGAGCCAAAACGGGTAATCCTTGTGTTGGCCGAAAAATAATTGATTTGTCTCAAGGATTTCGGGAACAGCTGTAATCTGCATGGCAGCGATGTAGCGATCATCTGTGATGTACAACCACCGTTTTGTTAGTTAGTCGCGTTTCGTTTCATCTCTCAATCTGTTCATCATGATCACTCAAGTATACTGTATCGTTGATTCATCATGATCGCTTCAATTATAAATACTCGGCGCGCTCTCCAGACCTTCATTCTTTTCTCTCCTCTTCTATTCTCCTGCGTTCCTTTTCCTGCCAGTCAGGGTCACTCTCTTTCAACAAGTTTTCAACCCATCGCTTTTGGATTTCTGCTCACTTTCTGCCAAAATGCTTGCCACCACTCTTTTGACGCTTCTCAGCGCCAGTGCCTCTATCGCTGCTCCTATCAGCCTCAAGCGGCGTACATTCACAGTATTGAATGCTGCGGCCACTGCGGAGGCCCAGGTCCGGGATGACACTGCGACGCGGGCCTTCAGCGCAGTCCCTATCACGGTTTGCCATTTCCACAGACCCACTCATAAATGTGTGTATTCAAGAACTTTTGATAGACATCGAACGGTTTATGTCTTTCTGTCGATCCGAACTCTGGTGATTTCCGCGAGAACCTCACCCCTGTCGCGACCGTCGAGTGCAACGGAAGTGCGAACCAGACTTGGGATGTTATCACCGCCGGGGTCCACAACAATGTCCCGGGGACCGCACTCATCGTCAGCGCGTTGGTGCGTATTCCTTTTCCCCGCGCGGCCCTGATTTCCGGCGTTGATATGAATATTGTCTTAGACCCAAGCATGCTTGAACTTTGATCCCAGACGCGCAGCCGGCAACCAGGTTCTCCTGTTCTCTTGCGGTGGACGCGCAGACGGCGGTAAACTACGTTGAATCGCTTGCAGTACTCAATGTCTGACGAAATTCGGTAGGCGGATCAGTCACGAACTCGCAGCAGTTTATTTTCAACGGTGGCGCTGGGCCTCTCCCCCTTGTTCCCCTCAGCGGCAACAACGCTACCTGCCTGACTGCCAACGCGCAGACGGAACTTGTGGACGACACGGCGTGTGATGGCTTCGACTCTGCCTCTGGTGCTGAGGTCAGCATGCGTGCTACCTAAGTATGTTGGAATCGATGTTGAATATCCATCGGCTATGTTTCTAGCTCTTCACCATCAACGGTGCTCCAGGTGCCGCCCCTGCTACCACAGCGGCCACCACCACCGACGCGGCGACCTCCACAACAGCGATCACTACTTCTGTTGAGTCAACAACCGCTGCCAGTACCGTCGCCGCTGTTGCTCCTCCCCCCACGACCAGCACAACTTTGGACGCGGCTGCCGTTGCCCAGGCGCAGGTTCGGGACAACACTGCCACCCGCGCTGCGTCGGCCGTCGCGCTCAAGACCTCCGACGGTTAGTGCCCTCCTTTTTAAAAAATTAAAATTAAAATTTTATTGAGGGGTTAGGTCAGTGCCTCTCGATCGACCCCAATGCTGGAGACTCCCGCGAGAACCTGATCCCGGTCGACATCGCCGCGTGCGATGGCAGCGCTGGCCAGCAGTTCGACATCATCACCGCGGGTGTCCACAACAACGTCCCTGGAACCGCGCTCTTCGTTAGCTCGCTGGTAAGGAACTTTATACTCGTTGCACGATCCTACAGACTTATCCGAGCCGGATGTAGACCCAAGGATGCCTCAACTTTGACCCCAGACGTGCAGCCGGCGACCAAGTAATTCTGTTCTCTTGCGGAGGCCGCGCTGATGGTAGTAAGTATTCTCGTGACGCGCCGACCAACGTTTCCTAACGAAACGTTCAGGCGGCTCCGTGACCAACTCGCAGCTGTTCACCTTCACCTCCGACGCTGCGCCGTTCCCCCTTGCACCGACGAACCAGGCCAACACCTGCCTCTTCGATAACAATGGTGTGCTCGATCAGCAGACTTGCACTGTGACAAGCCCGAGCGCTACTCAGGTGCGTCGTCTTACTACCTGCGTTTCAACTGATATTAAATATCCATCGGCTTTGTTTCCAGCTCTTCACCATCGGTGGTACTACGGGTGCGACCGACGTAGCCATCCCTGCATCTTCCTCCACCGAGGCTGCGACCACAGAAGCCGCCACCACCGACGCAGCGACCTCCACAACAGCGGCCACTGCTTCTGTTGAGTCAACAACCGCTGCAAGTACCATCGCCGCTGTCGCTCCTCCCCCTACGACAAGCACAACTTTGGACGCGGCTGCCGTTGCCCAGTCTCAGGTTCGGGACAACACTGCCACCCGCGCTGCATCGGCCGTCGCGCTCAAGACCTCCGACGGTGAGTGCCGTTCTTTTTAAAATTCCAAGATTTTTTTAAAATTCGGACCTTAGGTCAGTGCCTCTCGATCGACCCCAATGCTGGGGACTTCCGCGAGAACCTGATCCCGGTCGACATCGCCGCGTGCGATGGCAGCGCTGGCCAGCAGTTCGACATCATCACCGCTGGTGTCCACAACAACGTCCCTGGAACCGCGCTCTTCGTCAGCTCCCTTGTAAGGAATTTTGTACTCGTTGTATGATCCTGTAGACTTATCCGAGCCGGATGTAGACCCAAGGATGCCTCAACTTTGACCCCAGACGTGCAGCCGGCGACCAAGTGATTCTGTTCTCTTGCGGAGGCCGCGCTGATGGTGGCAAGTATTCTCGTTACGCGCCAACCAACGTTTCCTAACGACACGTTCAGGCGGCTCCGTGACCAACTCGCAGCTGTTCACCTTCACCTCCGACGCTGCGCCGTTCCCCCTTGCACCGACGAACCAGGCCAACACCTGCCTCTTCGATAACAATGGTGTGCTCGATCAGCAGACTTGCACTGTAACAAGCCCGAGCGCTACTCAGGTGCGTCGTTAATTCACCTATCGCCGATACACCGATGCTGACCTGGATTCACAGCTGTTCACCATTGGGTGAGATTCTGGACTGAGACGTGAAGTGGAAGCTTGATACCTGCAGTTTCACGAATACGGCATACCTGTTGTCCTGCGAGCATAACTAGCAATATACACCATACCCCCCAATGAGTAAACAATGAGTAAATTGACATTGGATCGGAACCCTCGTTATTAATCGTCCTCGAGATAATGAGCTGAAGGGTCACAGATATCGCAATGGCTTCAACCTCCTAGGGCTTTCTTTCGAAGAGCGAATCCCGACCGAGGATCACAAATGAGTCGAGAGTGTCTACCGCAAGCCTACCCCTTCCCGAGATATTTCATGCGATGCCGCCGCTCCATGACCTGCTGCGCGCCCAGCCCCTCCAGCTCCGCACATGCCTCCGCGTGCGTGCCCAGCGCGTGCTCGAGTAGCTCCGCCCACCCCGCTGTGCCCGCGAACGCGCGCCCGCACGCGCGGCAGAACATCGCCTCCGCACGCGTCTCGTACAGGAGAGGCAGGTGGATGATCCCGAGCTTGCACCGACCTGTGGGTGCACGCGAATCTACGCGGTCCTGGGGCCCGGTCTCGTCTTCGGCGTTCATGGACTGACAGGCGGTCGATGGGTACGGCAGGGTTGTAGGGGAACCGGAAGACGCGGTACGGTACGGGCTGTAGGTGAACGAGGCGGGAGAGGGACGGCATTGTTCCGATTTGAATTTTATGGATGGTTGGCAGGAAGACGAGAGTGTTCGATCCGGATTCGAATTTGTGCTGCGTTCGTGGGGGTACGCTTGCGTTTGCGGGCGTTGGGTGGGCATGAGAGCGGATCGGCAGGCTGCGATTTGGGGTAGGAGAAAACTGCGGGCAGGCGGGTTGGCAGGGACATGGAAGACGTACTCGCGGACCCCATCGCGCGATGAGGTAGGAGCGGCCGGGAGTCGGACGGGGGTAGGGAAGGGTGGTATGCGGACAATGCGGGCGTAGCTACGGGTGGGAAGTTGGGTACTACCAATGAGGGCGAGGCAAGAGGAGATGGGAGTGAGAAGTTGACGAGGGGAGATAGCCGGCGAGTGACGGAGGTGGATGCAGATGCCGCGGGGGAAGGCGGGAGGAAAGGCGCAGACATCGAATCCTTACAGACGGACTGCGACACCTTAGAATGGGTTCCGCAGGAGGGAGAGAGTGCGAGAACGCCTTTTTTTTTATCTTGAACAGGTGATTGGGAGGAGAACATCCCGTCGTCCCTCGGCTCCATCTTCACTGCGCTGGTGGATCTATCATCTGTCCTCTGTGCATAGGGTCAGGGCAGCACCAGCGAACGAACGGAGACGACTCACCGGTGGCAACGCTGCCCGCAACGCATCGCGCGCGGCGCGTAACCGCCGGATGGAACTCACAGCGTTGATCGTCCGCGCGCATTCGTTCTCCAGCACGCGCCGCGCAACCACTGCCTCCGTTCGGAAACCTTGCATTATGTGTGCAGTGTGCCGAACTGCGTCGTGAGGCGCACGCTCTCTGCCCGCATGTGTACGAGTTCGTCCTGGAGACGTTGTCCGTCGGCCTTCACACACACGAGCTGCCGCGTCAGGTGGGCGCCTTCCTCGCGCAGCCGTGCGATCTCATCCGCGTCGACGCCCCCATGCCCAAAGGCGCACATATCTTCCCGGAAATGTAGTCCTGGCTGCGCGTTGGGCGTCTACCACCGATGCCGGGATTCCTGGGAATCCGGTTCTTGCTTGACCTGGTGCGCGAGCTTGGAATTGAGGTAATTGCACAGGAGGCGGACGGACCTAGTCCATGAATATGCACTTTCGCCGCCCTAGAATGTGGTGAGGTCAGTTCAGGCAGACGAAAGCATCATGGGCGCACCTGCTCTGTCCGGGGCTCGTCAGGTTTGGGCCTTGAACGGGAATAAATGATTCGTTCTCTCCAACCGATTCAATTGCGATTTCGGCGGATGAGTACAACTGCAGACATCGAAATTCCCGGTACGGATCTGAAAAGTGATTAGTACTGATGACCAGGCAGCGGGGCTTGGCTCATCTTTTCCAAAAATCAGTCGCTCCGGGGTCGCCTAGGAGCGCATTTTTGACGCCTATGAGAAGAGCGATCCTGGCCTCAGGCGTCGAAAGTTCCACCGTCGTCACATGTATCAGACCGCAGGTACCACTGGCCTTTTTCAAAACACCGCGTGTGCTCGAGCGCCTCCGGGAAGTACAGGTGAACGGACTCACCGGCTGTGTAGGATAGAGGTCAGTCAAAAACAGGATTATAGGCGGGCCGCACTCAGTCAGACTCGGACATGCACCCCGGCGATGACAGGAGTAGCACTGTCCCCGGGGAGAATGCAGATGGTTCGCAACAGGGGGTGTCAGTAGGATCGGGGTTCGATGTAGTAGATAAACGAGAGAAAGAGATGCCACCAGAAGTCAAAATCGTGCGGGTCCGGAGAAGGTTGGATTTGGATTTGGATGAATTAGGCAGGGGGTAGTAGCGATACAGTTTATGCCGCACAGGACGAGAGTAGCACCATACATGATGATCCTGCATTTGTGAGCATTCAGAATGGCCGGGGATGTAGTTGACTTACACACGCAAGGTATACAACATCGGGTTACAAAACGATGCAACCGCGCCGGCGTTTCTTAGCGGGCTTGAGCGCCACGGCCGCCGCGTCGCGGAACACCTCCTCGACGCCGTCGCCCAACTTAGCCGAGCACTCGCGATATAAATGAGCCCCGATTTTCTGGGCGGCTTCGCTGCCCTGAAATGCGATCGTTAGTAGGTGAGGTGGGGTGAGGCTTGTGAGATGAGATGAGATGAGAGTATTTACCTGCTCCGTGGTGACGGGCGCCTGGCCGATCTGGCGGAGCGCGGCGGCGGCGCGCGCGTCACGGCGCAGATCGGTCTTGCACGCCACGAGCATGATCGGCAGGCGCGGGCAGAAGTGCCGTACCTCCGTGATCCACTGTCCGCGCGTCAGGTCAGCCTGCAGGTTTCGATTGCCGAGTAGACTGGAAGTTGGGAAGTACGTACCTTGTGCTGCACGTTGTCGAGCGAGTCGCGGCTGTCCACCGCGAAGCAGATGAGGATAATGTGCGCGTCGGGGTACGAGAGCGGGCGCAGGCGGTCGAAGTCCTCCTGCCCCGCGGTGTCCCAGAGCTCGAGCTCGACGGGCGTGCCGAAGACGTCGACGTCTGTGACGTAGTTTTCGAATACGGTGGGGACGTACATCTTTTTTTTTTTTGTATATATATCCTACTCAGAACCGTCACAGCTTTCAGGGGGAAAGGCAGATACGGACCTCGGGGAAGGTGCCGCGTGCGAACACGATTAGGAGACAGCTCTGGATGGCGATGTAATTTGATTCAAAACAATGTGCCTCTGAGGGAGGATGGGTACCTTCCCGCAGGCGCCGTCGCCCACGACAACGAGTTTCCGCCGCAAAGTGGCCATAGTTCGGGTGGGGTGTGATAAGATCACAATTTAACGGTGATTTATACTTATAGCAGTCGGGCTGTGTGCACCGCTTTCGCGGGAACGTGCCCACGGGGACCTCCAGGACCTAGGTCGTAAACAGCTTGGGATTCTTGAAGTGGGCGGCAGTTGTTATCATGCGAAAGCAACTACTGATAAAGTGTTTGTCGAGAGAGACGTGGCACATCGGTCGTAATGTTGTGATTCCACGCACTGATCGTTTGGCGCTGACAATCGCAGAGTCCAGATTTCGTCGGCTGTTCGGGAGAATTTGTGCCGCTCGGTGCTAATCACTCGAAATCCGACCTGACGCGTCGAGAACCAGAGATTTCGTTTGGGCAAGGGGTTTGTTTACTGTCTCGGGAATAGAGCTGCGCGCCGTCCCGTCGACGGGTACGGAACGGGAAACCCGTCCCGTCGTGAGGTCGTGAAAATCTTCGCGGTAGGACGGGCGACGGGCGAACGGGAGTTGACGCTCCGAGTCTGCAACTGCTGAGAACAGGAAATCGGCTTCCGCTTCCGAAGATCTTTGGATTCTGGGCCCGTGCTGCCTGCGCATGAAGAGCTCGATTTTGCCTCTTATATTATTCTCTGAGCAGATGTTGTGCTTCCGCTCCGGGAAACAAGAATTAAATGTGGAAGGGACGTACCTGATCCTAATCCTATCGAACCTACTCCGGCGTGCGAAGTGGGAGGTTGAAGAATAGTCTAAGTCAGTTAGATTGAGATAGCAAAAGAGATGGCGGACGTACCTGAATGCAAACAAGCAAAAGTAAAACGAGTGAATGAGACATCAGGAAAAAATAAATCCTCCGCAATCGGAACATAGACCAGTGCGCCGAAGAGCTGGGCTGGAATCCACGCCGACGAAAGGATAACAATGGTCTGCATTTCGAAGCTGATTCCGAGCGACAATGAAGTTCAAAAGGAAGGAAGGTGGCGCCATCAAAGCTTGGTTATGTTTACAAGAAACGATCACGCGCTGTCTTTTCTCCCACCTTTCTTGCCTTCCTCCATCCACCTGCACCATTAATCCAGGGGATCTACCACCTTGAATGGCATCCAGAATACCAGTAGGGACATCTCCTACGCTGTCCCAGCTTTTACTAATTTTTGGTCATTGTCAGATCCGCCGTGGGCGCACTGCGGGTGCGGAGAACGAAAACGTGAATATCCGCGAATCGCAGCTCCCCTCACGCGCGAAAGTCACCGGACGTGCAGGTGTCGCAGGCTCCTCGAAAACTGGCGGCAGTTCCACCGATATGGTGGTGGCATACAGCAAAACCGAGCGCGAGGCCGAGGCCAGCGCGAAGCGGAAACGCGAGGCATTGCGCGAGCTCACCGAGCTGCGCAATCGCGGTGGCAAGGGCAAGAACCCCCAGGGCCGCAAGATCCTCGGATTGCCAAAGAAATCGACGGCGGTGGCGCGCGAATCGGCGGACGAGAATACGCGGCCGCCGGTCTTTGTCGCGCCTCCTGCGACGCGCGTATCTGCCCACCGCCGGTCGTCCAGCTCGCGCTCCTTGATCCCTGTCCTCCAGCGCGAGGAAGAGATCGACGAGGACGAGCCGATGTCCAAGCGCCCGCGTACATCGTCTGTCGAGCCCGAGGAGGTCGCTGCGGAGCTCGCGGTGTACACGGACGACGAGGCAGAGGCGGAGGCCGATCCGGATAGCGACCTCTGGGACGACCTCGACGCGGCGGACTTTGACGACCCTGCGATGGCGAGCGAGTATGTCGTGGACATCCAGCACTACCTGAAGGAGTCCGAGGTCCGTGTTTCCACTTCCTTTCATCCATCTGCGATCTTACCCATCTCCCCCTCAGTTAAACACGATGCCCAATCCAAATTACATGGACAGCCAGCCGAAGCTGATGTGGGAGATGCGCGGCCTACTCAACGAGTGGCTCATGCAGGTGCACACGCGCTTCCGCCTCACGGCCGAGACGCTCTTCCTCTGCACGAATCTCACCGACCGCTTCCTCTCCGCGCGCATCGTCTCCCCCTCCAAGCTCCAGCTCGTCGGCATGGCGTGCCTCCTCATCGCCTCCAAGTTCGAGGAGACCGTCTCCCCCGCCATCGCAAACTTCATCGCCGTCGCCGAGGGCACGTACACGCCCGCGGATATGCGCCAGGCGGAGCAGCACATCCTGCGCGCGCTCGACTGGGATCTGAGCTACCCGAACCCGCTGCACTTTCTGCGCCGCATCAGCAAGGCGGACGGGTTCGAGGTGAAGACGCGCACGCTCGCGAAGTACCTCGTCGAGATCGCGTGCGTGGAGCACGCGCTTATCGCGGCTCCGCCGACGAAGCTCGCCGCGGCGGCGATGTGGCTCGCGCGCATCGCGCTCGGGGAGGAGGTGTGGACGCCGAACCTCGCGCACTACGCGATGTACGCGGAGAGCGCGCTGCTGCCCGTCGCGGAGGATATGCTGCGCTATGTGCTTCAGCCGATCGCCCACGAGGCCTTTTACAAGAAGTGGGCGGGGAAGCGGAATATGAAGGTGCGCGTCTAGTCTCTTTCGCACGTCGTCGTACCCCATTCCCTCCTTCCGCCACCTCCACCGCATCCCACTGTTATCGCCGCCGTCCGTCGTTCTTCCTCCCCGTTCCTCCCCGTTCCTTCCCTCTCTCCCCGCCTCCGTCCATCGCTCGCTCCTCTCCTATCTATGTACCCCTCGTACTTTCCGCCGCTTCATCCCCTCTGTTCCTCCTCCTCTTCCCCTCACCCTCTCGCCCTGCCCTTCCCACCCCACCCTTCCCCTTCTCAGCCCACTAACCTCTCCCCAGGTCAGCATTTACATGCGCCACTGGGCCCTCGCGCGCTGGGCCGAGGGCGCGCGCGTCGACCTCCGCGCGGACCTCCCCGCGCTCCGGCGCGCGATACGGGCGCAGGCCGTGAGGGATGCTAGCCTCTCGGAGGACGGGGGCGCGAGCGAAGTGGATTTGGATGAGGAGTAGGGCGTTTGGGGCGGGGACGGTACCGATAGGGCGCACTCACTATGGAGGATGGAGGGGACATACTAATGGTCGAGGGCACGGGAGACTGTATTAAAACTAATTTATCTTTATTCTTCGCGTCTCGCATCCTGGGTAGTTTCGGGTCTATCGGACATTCGGATTTGGGCTCCGATCCTTTTGCGACGCTTGCTGTAGTCTCTCACAGCCAGCCTTCAACACAATATGATCTCGTACCTCGTACGCTTGCTGCAATTCCCACGTCTATATGATATATCCCACTCAGTAGCGCTTCCTTCCTTTTACTTGGTTCGATGCATTGGCATTCGCACAATTTGGCTAGTCAACCTCACGGCTGGCGCCCCTAAACTTGCCCTTAACTGTCAGTCCACTGATAGTTTTTTCATAGCATTCCCATTCGCGCTTTTCTAGCAAGGCTAGCGCTCATGACCCATACACATCGTGCCTGGCTTTATAATTGCGGATTCCCGCTACCGTAAGGTACGGGTCTTAGGGAGCAGGTTTTGACAGCTCTTGCAGTAAATCACATTTTTGTCAGTAGTTTTCACGTCAGCACGTTTCCTCTCCGCCAAAAAACTTCGGCTTCACGGCACAGTGGGAAGATGCCGGGTGAAGCCGCGGATGTATGGTAATTTTGCTTACATTCATCCTGTTGAACCTCCGGCCTGAGGCAATTTCTGATGTTCTGGTTTCTGAACGTTTCAACTTGGTTTCATTTTGTTTCAAACTCACATTGTTTGAATTCTCAACATATCTGTTGCCCCACTCTTGATCAGACATTCTCTGGCAAGTCAAAACTCCCAGCTGGCAGCGGCTGTATCTAAAAATCGAACACCCCATATATCTGCGAGACAAGACAACTGGTAGCCTGGGTGCCGCACGAGGTCATTTACTCCACAGTTCCACATGTTGAATTCGGCGGGTTTCTACTTATAATCATTCAATTGGTGACTTCAACTGTTAATAAGGCTGCCTCAAACACCAGACAACATTGGAGACTGCAGCCGTTGCTTTCGAAGTCTCCCTCTCACACTATGCTGCAGCTATTTCAGGTCACCGTCAACATCAAATTCATGAAGGGTGGTACTGATATTTCAAGTTCCCAGTGTGCATCTAGCTTGAGCAAAGGCTGTGGCACTCAAAACTCCGACAGTGTCTCAAATGAAAGCGAACAAGTACATTTTCTATCTACTCAGTAATACCATGGTGAAGCTAACCAGTTTTCGGTTTGCCTCAGAATGACACTTGTTGGGTCAAAGGAATGAGAGTTGAAGGAGAACAAGAACAAGGTAAATACATTCCTCGGAGCTTACTTGGTTAGCCAAGAGGCTCTAAGTCAATCAACCTCCAGTGTTCTGCTGCTCGTGTGATAATGTTGATCTCAAGACAAGAAAGGTTTTTGAATACAAACCAAATCGTGGTACATCCCCCAGTCAACCGAAACCCTTGAGGTTCACCTCTGGCTTGGTATATCCAACATGAGTGGTAGAACAGGCACTCAACCTAGGATACAAGGAGAATGAACCCCGAGATGAAGAGATATATTGGGAAAGTTGTGATGCTAATATGAGTTACGCAGATGAATAATTGTAACAATTCTTCTGCATTGGATTGGATTCTCTGCTACGAAGATACATGAGGGTTGGTTATGAGCGATGGGATTTTGATCCTACCGCGTCCTTGCGTCAATCTACCGGTTCTCACCATTCATCATTTGTCAACTATTTGGAGAATCATGCTCGTTCAAGACAAATTGAACATCCTGAAACGAACAAGGAAAATCTATTGATATTTAGCTGGGATCAAGATTTCAAAGATTAGCTCTGATGTTCCTCCAACCTCCACCAGACCGTCCCACCAAGTTGCTCAACTGAAGATGACCAAAGAAAAACCACATCCATAAGTGCCACCTTGGAGAGCCAAGAAATGAAATCCTTTACGAGTAGATTTATTTATTCTCATTCCAAATGGTGGGTACCCAACCACATCTAAGAAGATCCTGGATCTGTGATGAGCTGGCATCCCAACGCGAGCTGAGAAATGGCTCCCTGGCCCTCCACAACAACCGAGCCAACTATGGGCTGCCATTGGATGGAAAAATAAACCAAGTATCGTTGAATTACAATTCTTGCATCCCAGATGGGCCGCCTTGGTTTGGAGAAAAAAGTCGCGCAACCAATTAACAAAATTCTGTGATGACCCTGCAGCACATCCCAATATGAGCTGATTGACTCGAAATTACCCATCTGCTCTGTAATTTCAAGGGTTTCATCCATACACAGCAACCAAGAGAAGGTTGGACCAGTATTGTTTGAAGAAATAGTTCCACTCTTGCTTAAACTTAATCTCTGTCACCATTAGGGTGTTTCATGATTAAAATTGGGGCCTCAATTCTGCCTTAGCTCGAGGGTAGGGCTGGCACAAAAATCAGAGTTGGATGTCAAGTTGCGTACCTACGACTTACATCCCACTTGGTCCCCAACCCTAACCTCATATTCGGAGTTGAGGTAAATACACTGCTTTTACGAACAAGCTCTGAAAGTGTGCCTCAATACCTCAAATTGACATCAAGTTGGGGTGCACAAGTCAGACTGAAATTCTTGAAACACCCTATTACTGGTAGCGGGCCCTGCCGCTTGCCGGCCTTACCAGCTTTATAGGATAGGATAGGTCCTAGTCCTTCCGACACAGAGAGGGGACCTACGACTCCGGAATACACTGTATCGGAAAACCAGGGTCACGGAAAACTCGGATTGCATTTGCGTAAACATGTCATGTCCATCTTGTTCCCTCGACCGCGAACCGTACCCATGTAATATACACCGTTGTTCGACGCCGGAAGGAACCGTGTGTGTCAAAGCCGGGGGCTGACTTAGGGCTGACCGATTTTTCTTTGTAGAACGCCGTATCTGCGTAGGCGATGCAAGCGCACAGCACTAAGTCTCGTGTTCACGACGTGTTGCGAATTACCGCCGGCAGTGCACTTTGTAAAGGAAGTAATTCACTGCCATATTATGAAGTTATGATGTCCATCTACCCCTTGATCGTCTCCACATGCAATCCACATAGACAGGGTACGCATGATCGTTGTCAATTGAACGGCTCTTATTTAAAACCAGCAACCATGTATCAAGTGCGGCTGCAGCCACCATGTCGCTCGTCGCCACCCCCAGGTCTGTTTCTTTCGAAGGATCGCTCGCTCCATAACTGACCTCTTTGCAGCTCATCATGCATGTCGCGGCCGTGTCCATTTATTTCTTTGACTGTGTGATGATACTCCGAGGTCCGCCTTCCTTCTCGTTAACGCGCGGCGAATCTCACCAGCTACAGTGAATAACGCATGTACAAGCGCCAAAAGAAATTCTGGAATCCATCTGGGGCGTGCATTCTGTTCGTATTGAGCCGATACATAACCCTACCCTCGATCGCCCTCTTCTTCGGAACACACTGGACCATGCAGACCTGTATTCTGGCCGTGTGCATCCATCTCAATTTCCACGGTCCGTTCGCCTCAACTGCCACTATAGCGGTGGAGCGTTCCGCGCGGCCAGCACGTCCGTCATTTCCATCATAATTATGGGGTGTACATGGGCGATTTGGCATAAAAGTCGGGCGAGTCTGTTCCCTTTCAATATGGCCAATTTGACAATGAAGGAAAGCAAGGCTCATGTAGGCAGCCATGCATTGGAACTCAGTGAGTGACTCTACTTTACCTGTCTTTTGCCGCTATCCCATCTTCGGAGTCTCGGACAAGAATGCCTGAGGAAAGACACGATTTGCAGCCCATCCAATTCATGGAAGGCTGAATCCCCGGACTTTGGGTTATTATATTGCTGAAATTCTGCATGTCATTTCGGGCCAGAAAACGCCTGACAGTGACAACTCAACTTGGGGTGTGGGCCGTGGCATAGCCCGGCAAAACTCGTACTTATTTTTCTTTCCATCAGGGGACAGGCCACAGACTATGTAGTGGAATAAGAGAATCAAGGGCTAGCGATACAAGTCGAGATTTTACGTCTGGTGGATTGTAGCATTCGACGCATATGAATGCCGAAGGGGCCAAGTTGAATAGACTGGGAGTTGAGTCGGTGTTGCCTAAGGCTCCAGCCATTTAGTTTCCGTTTGAAGATTGGAGCAAATCAAACGGAAATGGTTCCCAAACCATTTGAAACAGTTTGAAACAGTTAAAAGGGGTATTTCGTAGGGGTGTTTTAAGTAAGTAATAATATATCTAAGCACTGGCTTCTACTCTCCACCACACTCTAACGTTGCCTTCTTCAAAAGCCCTTCCTTAATCCACATTTTTGTGAGCATCACCTCCGTGATTGTCCTCGGCTTCAACGATGCCCGAGTCTCGTGTCATAGGTGGCGCGCACTGGAGAAAAGCCGCTCAACCGAAACACTCGTACCCGGGATGGCAAGGAAGTCGCGGGCCATCTTCGAAATAATTGGGAATTCGTGTTCATGCTCCTAGGCTGGATTAGGACTCGCGGTATCAAGGTTCTGGCGCACTCACCTTCCACCACGTCAGCGTCGCATTGCGGTCGCCCGAATAGTTCTCCAAAACCGCTCGAGTTCGCTCACCGTGACTTCAGGCACTGTGGACTCGGCAACGTCGACCATGCATACATGGTCCAGAAAAGAGCCATGCGTGCCGGGCTGTGACCGTTTGATGGGCGCTTGCGGCTGGGTTGAGTCGGCGGCGTGGATATCCTGGTACGACTGGTACACATGTTTGAATATTACCTCTGCCCTGGCCGCGCTCAACAGATCTGTCTCACGCTTGGGGCGCTCGGATTCCATCTTTTGGAACCATGAAATACCTAAAGACGGGTGAAGTACTGATCGTGCGTCAAAGCTGAATGATAAAGACACGTACACGTTGCAATAATATTTAGTTGACATTTGCATGCAGATCAATTGAGAATAATTTGAACCTTGAGTACGGGACCAAGCGCTTCAAGAAGCTTCCAGTCCTCAGCTTTGAGGAAAAGTGGTCGTAGCTCCTCTCGCTCAAGAACCAAGCTGTCAATCGCCTTTCGCAGTTCATCAAAAGGAGAGGGAGGTTCAATAAAGGGCGGAACTCAACAGAAGTCCGCGTTCAATCATCGTGTGAGTATAGTTCCAGCGATTCTAAAGTCGCGGACGACCATGAGAGTCGCCAACTCCCTCCCCGACGGCGCCAACTTTTTGCCGTAAATCTTTTCGGACGTGGTTCGGAAACGGTTACAGCGTTGTGAGGAGAAAATTTCCGTGGCCGTGGTGCGTAGCTGAGGAGGCTCGAGAGAAGCTACGCAAATTGACTCAAACACTCACCTTCTTCAGGGGCGAAATCTTCTCGAATTCTGATGCCAAACCATTCAACAAAGCCGCCGCCTCACCCTCCTCATCACCCTTCAGATCCTCCGCTGTGAATTCCTCCCGCTCGAATTCATTGAGGTCGCGATCTTTGTTTATATCGTAATGGAATGGTAAGTCTTTATTCAGGACGTAGTCATCCGTTACGGCAGGATCGACTGCCTCTTCAAAGCGCCGCCAGTAACTGCTGTACCACGAGGTGCACGACATGGGCCAGACAATGACATCGAATCTGTGAGTTCTCAGGCGCAAACTGAACACCAAACTTCTCCATCAAGAGTCTTGACAGGGTCCGTATCAGAACATCATTTGGCGATGCGTTATCGAGAGCTGCCGCTAAGAGGTAAAAAGCAAATGAGGCTGATTGCGCAGGTACAAGAAAAAAGAACGTATCTTTTCTATCACTTGTAATTCGGCCAGTTGCTTGGCTAGACCAAGCCCGGCATATTTGCCCTCGTGCTCTTCATCCGCAATTGCGTGGAAATCGATCACGCGCTCGACGAGCTCCCAGTCCGAGGTTATCCAGCTTGGAATCGTCCGGCAAAGGTGATAGTCATTGTGCGCGTGGTCGAAGTATCGGTCGCCACCAAAATCTTGGATTTGACCTCCTAGACTTGCGACTGCTGAAAATATAACAGGGATTACTTGCCGCAAGCTCGGCCTTGATCAAGTCGTACATGTCTATATACATCTTAGCCAACGTTGAAACGCTGACTATCTGAACAAGCGTGAAATGTAGTAAAATGTAAATCAGCGCTTAGAGCACTAATAACACAAAACCAACACTGAACACAAATCCAAACAATAAACGGTGCAAGTACGGGGATCGGACCAAGTATTAGGTCTCTGGTTGTGCTAGATATAAGTAATAGCTATTTACGCGTAAATACTGATTTGATTCAATTAGCCGATCTAGTGACTCAGATGAGGTCTAGAAGGTGCCAAGAGGTGTTTTATCTCGTGGGGTGGGTGGATTAGTCCTTAGACGTTGTTATCCTTTCAGTGTTCTCGGTCCCTTATGATTCTGTTCCTTGTTCTATCAAGTCCGTTTGCCTAAATCCTTATGAAACCCTTATGAGTCTGTTCCGTGTTCTGTTTCCTTAAGATCCTAGCGCGAGATGTGATCCAACAACCAACAATATATTGACCGAAATAACTAAAAGAACTTTACAAGTTCCAAGAGGTACTGTTATATGCCGAGCCAAAAGAGGAAAGAGAGACCTCCGGGATCTCCGGACGTGGACGCAAGTCCGGAGCGTCAGGAAGAAGACCGGAGGTTCTCCTGTCGGCTGTTCTCGCAACACCACAGCTCGGAAGGGTGAGCGAACTGTCTGACTATCGAGCCGAAACAAGATGGAGAACGAATGAGGATAGAAGATTCCGGAGGTGACCACGTGACCCCCGATGGACCCAGACAGGTACCGGAAGGGGTGCAGAGTGATCCGGAGGAAGCTAGTAGAAGCGAACAAACTCCGTTGGAGCCCAACACAAACGTAACAGACTTTGTGGAAGCGATACACATCCCGGATGGGACCTGTGTGACCGGAAGCGTTCCGGAAGGAGGGCGTGGGAACCGGGATTGATCTGTGACAGTGCGGGAGACTCGGAGGATGCCAGAAAGGGAACCGAAGAGGCTCCGGACGAAGTGAAAGGGATTTGGCTGAGAATGCAAATGACCGGAGGGAAGAATAACAAAGACAAACAAGATCCGGAGGTGTCGGGAAGACTCCGGAATGAAGACGAGATTGAAGGAAGACTCAGTCCATGAAGGAAGCCATGGAATAACATTAATTTTCCAGATAGAGTACAGGATGTAATCTACTGGGATTATATAGATAAGTCCTTTATTGTAATACCAGAAATGGATAAGTCAGGAGACTTGGGAACGTAACAATAAGTAGTATCCCGAAAAGGAAATGCATGGGAAAGATTTATAAGACACAATAAAGAAGAAGACGGATAAAAGGAAAGACATAGTAATATGATATGATGCAAACCCGCTTGGCAGCGGACACATGGACAACCGTGGGAAGCTTCCGGAGGGCTATTCGGAGGGCCGGAGGGTCCGATCGGTTCGGAGCGGAACTGGAGGCGCAGCCATGGAAACGAGCTGAGAGGATGGAAGCATTCGAATGGATGGCCAACTGATCCACTGCGGAAAAGGGCCGGAGGGCCGGAGGCTCCGGAGGCGTGGGAACAAATCATAGCAAGGCCTGCAAGCATACGAACGTGACCGGAAGTGTGGGAACATCCCTGGAGAGTCCTCGGAAGAAGACAAGCCGGTTGGGCAGAACGGAACGGATTGTAGAGCACGGTGATGGAGATGGTAAGGTTCCGCAGAAGGGATGATCGAACCGGAGCAGGTGGCTGTGCCGGAGGTTCCGGAAATGGAAGGGAATAGAATGGCGGATATGCCTGAGAATGCGGAGAGTGGAAATGAGCGGAATGGCTAGGCGGAAATGACCAATGGTCCTGGAAGCCCGGAGAGTCGTAAGGAAGGAGTGGCTATGATGGGCTTAGTAATCATTTGGAATAAGGCATGACCGGAAGTGATGGGAACTTCCGGGAAGCTCCGGAAAACCGAAGCTGTGTAGAAAGGGTCAGAATGTGCACGGATATAACAGGTACTCCGAATGAATACAAGGCTTCCCAAGCGACAATACCAGCTAAGCTGAGTACGTCTAGCAAGAAGGGGTGAATTCACTGCCTTCCCTCTCTGAACCTGTCTGTATTTATACAAACGAGTGACACAACATGCAGGACTAATAAAATATAAATAGTACATGAATAATTAGCAATGAGCACGCAATGAATACAAACAGATAAATAAACGGTTAAATAGATACTTTGTTCCGAGACCTATGTTCTGATTTGATTCTAATCCCAGAGATGGCATCATATTATGATGTGGATTTTACCCGTGTCTAGCCCTCTCTGCAGAATCACGGTTAAATGGTCATATAGTATGACTTGTGGTGCGGGAAAACGGATAAACTACTCCAGCACATAAATGATGGAGCTAGTGGATCAATCTTCCCTAGGCAACAACTGCGCTACCCAATCCAGACCTCGGTCTAAGCGTTGAATATCAAACATGCCGTGGATTAATCCGTCGGCTACTGCCGGACTGTTCGGGCCGTGTTCCACTTTCAGCAAAGGTTCCTTTGTTCGTTGATGCCCAGCTCCAGTAGTGTACTTTCTCAGGTGTAATTTGTAGTCAGAATGGATGGTGTGTGTATGTCCTTGGTATAACACTTTATCTCTGTCCCAATTCGATCGAATGGTTGGACTTTGAATTACGCGTAAATACACAGCAGCTCCCCAGGCCGTTGACCCTCGTGGTATCGGTGACCTGACAAGTCTTTACTATGTAACTAGAGGCGTAGTGCCTTTAGCCAACAGATCGGACCTCTCTATGGCTCTTTATGGGCAAGATATAGATAAGTTCTGGTTCCACTTTAGTAAGTGGAACAAGGACGCAGAATGGTAAATTTCAGGCTTGGCCATTTTTCATGCTTATCAACGTGTTGTGCAGGCTCGTATCACTCGGCAAGTAAAAATGGAAACGCCGGATGCCAGGCGTCTCACCCGTGGTAAACGGAAGATCATCTTTGATGATCCACGCCGCAAATATTTTCAAAAAATTCCCCTGTGTGGAGTTAATCACAGGACTGAGCTTGCCCTCCACCAGAAAGTCGCCCATGATTTTGGCTGAGCTAGCTGAGATGCCGCGAGCTTCCCCCGGCGTCACGTCAACAGGGAGGGGCACACCCTGATGGTGATCCTTGTAATGTGTAGTTAGATTACCGAGCGTCGGTGCAAGCTTCTCGTCCCCAAAAAGCTGGGTTTCGCTACTGTGCGCTTGACTGTAACACTTCTGTGGTCCCGTATAAATTTTGTGAGTCACTGAGTGGCTGCGGGACGATGAGAAAAGTTACCTCTCGCAGAGGCGGCATTTAAACGACCATCTTTTGTTGCCACTGATAGTAACGGCGGTAGGTGGAAAAAAGTGGTCTCGAGTCTGGCTCTTTGGGCCTCGCCTACCGTGCTGGCGAGGCTCATTGTCCGACTCGTCATCGATTTCGATAACATCTACGGTCGGGGCAGAAGCTTTGGATTTCGCTTTTTTGGCCTTTCTTTTAAATTAGACGGTATAAAATGTATGATAATCAGAACAGTAATATCACGGACCTTCGGCGGAGGATCAATGACACCATCCACGATGATTCTCTTTCGCTTCTGGGGGACCTGGCGGGACGCCAATGCATAATTAGACGAATAAAGGAATGCAGAACTTACATTGGCTGTGGATGCCGCATCTTTGACGACATCCTCGAAATCATCCTCCTCCTCGGAGAGGTCGGGATTGTTTTTTGTCGGCTGATACTCCGACTCATTGTCGGAGTCGGGTTTAGCTTTCTTTCCCCGCATGACCGCTTACGGATGATCAGCAGATTGTAAGTATTGAACGAGACAAAAAGTGATGCACCAGCACTAAGGAAAGTAGCCACAATGGAATATGGCCGGGAGTTATGGGCAGCCGCATTACAATGCAGACAGAGTTCTACCGCCCGGTCAATTGCACCCACATCGCATTGCAACCAGGAACAAGTTGGCAGTGTAAATAAATAAAAGACCGTAGCGGGAATTGAACCAAAAGGATGCAGGATTACCTAATCATGAAGTTGAAGTAACACCTTAACCAACTGCACCAAGAGAGAATTGATAAGGGAGAAATTGTCAGGGTCATACTATAGTGGTACATCCACCCAAATAGCATGCTCCCACCTTTTTTGGCCCCACCTTAGGAGCCAGTTAGGGTTAGAAGGTTAGGGGTTAGGGGTTAGAGGTTAGTGTTAGAGGTTAGGCCCCAGGTATATGGAATTTTTCTGTTAGGGGGGGTTTGATGGTTAGGTTGGTTAGGGCTGGTTAGGGTTAGGTTAGGGTTAGAAATACAACCAAAACACATAATAAGCTTTAAACAAACAATTTCGAAGATCTAGAGCAGCTTGCCTGCTCTAGATCTGGGTATAAGCTGCCTGGGTAGGGTAAGGGCACCTTACCCTAGCCAGGCCAACAATCGACGTTACAACAGCCATTTAGTATAGTGGTTAATCAGGCATCAGCATACAGTCTACTGTTATGCAGAGGTCTTGGGTTCAATTCTTCTTACTGCCATCTATTTTTGCATTATTTACACTGCCAACCTGTTCCCGGTTGCAATGCAATGTGGGTGCAGTTGACTGGGCGGTGGATTTCCGTCCACATTGTAATGTGGGTGCCGATAATAACCGGCCGTATTGCATTATGGGTACAGTCTTTACATATGCACCAGTATATAACTTATCATACAACACCTCTTTGGCCTTCGAGGATGCCGTCCCTGTCCCTTTCTTCTTGGGCTTGGAGGACATGGAGGTTTTGCGGGCGGCGGTGGCGGCCTTCTTGGCGGCCGATGTGTTCATACCACTGGGAAAAAATCACGGTCAGTAAATGCAACATAGCATCAGGGTATCACGCACCAGAGAACGTCCATTTCTTTTATGATCCATTCCAACTTCACCATCACGCCCTCCAAATTCATCTCTGCTGCGCTCCACTTGATCTCGCGGAGGTAACGGACTACCATCAGCATACCCAGCTCTCCGCGTCGGATCAGATGCAGGCGGCCATTCTCATCACGGCATTGCGCATCTTTCAAAAGAATATCAAAACGGCGATTGAATGTTGATGCGGCACTCCCTTCGTCATGGCCTTGGACGGTGGTGATGACACGGTAAATTTCATCGTCTTCTGTCCCTTCGGCAACGGAGGTGGGTAGGACGGCAGAGAAGTCCTCGATGGTGTCAATTTGGCAATGGCACCGGCTGGACAGGGTGAGACACGGGGATCAGTCAGACACATCAATCTGTGAGAAGAGACGCGACTTGCCACGATCAAGATGTGCTTGAGTATGATTGCCCACGATTGCCTGATGTGCAGCGCTCGGAGCTTCGCTGTTAGAGTCATCCAAGGTGACAGGGAGCGACACGAGTACGGGGCACTTTGGGTGCAGAGTCTTCCTGTGCGGGCAGATGACTCATGATGGTACGATAAAATGCATGGTGTCACTCACAGTCACATTTTATACCAGATACCCACTGTTTAAATGCCAGGATGGAGCGAATGCCTGGGTGACACGTATAGGTGAAGACAGTGGCGAAAGCTCTGACAAACAATACCGGCCCGGTGAGCGCAAAAGCCGAAATCACCCGAATTCAAGTCACCATCATCTACTTACCTTGTTTTCCACTGGTGCCTCCCGACTCCTAGGACCCCGGGAGGACTGTTTGAACCGTTTACAAATGGTTTGTAAACTGTTTGTCCCTTGGGGCAAACTAAACAGAAACAAAAACGGTTAAAGCCGTTTGAAAATGTTTCCAAACGGAAACGGTTGGAGCATTACCAGTGTTGTGCTCTGGAGAGGAGAATTTGAAGTTACTTGGTTTGAACACATCGAAGGAAGTATCTGAAGGCGCCGGTATTTAGATAGAAAAAAAGATGAACAGAAAAGAAATGTACCCTTCAGGTTCGATCTCAGGACCTTAGAAGTATGCTCGGCATTAGCCGTTTGCACAGCCACTATATGGTCACAAAAAAACTAATGGACTCGCTGAAAAGGGCTTCAACACAGCCACTATTTTCCTTCTACTGGAAAAGTAGGACTGATGATTCGAGCAGCGCGCAAAACCTTCATGTAAACTTTTAGAAAAGAACGAGAACTTATTACATAAGTACTCGTAAAGAGTACAATCGACACGAACTGCACCCTGCCAAATTTAAAATCCGGACAAGACAGCACCGTGGACACATGGGACACTAGTCAGGATGTGCACCTCCGAATCCCGGGGCGCAGCTACTGCGGTCTGTGCTGCCCGGGAAATTCTGTGTGGACATAATAAATTCCTCTTGGTTCATAAAACACACCACCAGTTTCAAATCATGATCAGTCTCGTTCCGAGTCTCCCACCAATGACCATACAGGGGGCATGGATCCACGAACCAGAATCTGGATGTTTCTCGGCGCTTTGTTGGATAAAAAGCCGAACGATCACGCAGTCAATTTTCGAGCATCCTCAAAGTTTAATTTCCTTGTTTGGAGGTTAGTGCCACAACTCTCTGATTCGAACCGATGAGAGACAACCCATTCAGTAGGTAAACAAAACATTCGATAAAATTTCGGATGTGGCATAAACGTAAGAGTACCGAGGAAGATAAAATCTACAAGCCATAATGTACGAAAGGGACCCAGCGCATGAAGGGAATATCGGGTTCCTGTCTCAACTTTGCGACAGCGAGATGGAGCGCGTGTGCCGCTGCGGTGAGATCCGGGACCACAGGGGGGTTCGCAGTGGGATCGCAGTTTCGGAAAAGATGTTCGTAAAAGGTGTCTGCAATCTTGGGACCATCAAGATCGTTCATGGTCCTTGGAATGAAGGGTCAGTATCTGGGATCATCTTTTACTAAAATGGAACTCACCACATTGTTGCCACCACTCCACGAAATCCAGTAAATAGGAGAGTTGCAGCGAGATGCATGGCTTCATCAGGTACTTGGTCATCACCTTTTGCTGTCTCACATGCACTGAGAAATGCTAGTGCCATGTTCTTCCTAATCCCATCCGAACCATCCGGTTTGCGCATGATCTCAGAGACTTTAAGCAGTCCGTCCGTAAGGACCAGGCCACTATCAAGAGGATTGATCTCGTCCTGTGTTCCATGGCAGGCAAAATGCACTATGGAAGACTCTCGGAGATGAGTCAGAGCAGTGGTAACAGTAGTCGGCATGGTGTCCCCGAGAGCAGTGAGCCACTGTTCTGGAACCCTCTCCTGGATCTTTTCTAATTCAGTCCTTGTCCCAGGCAAGGGAGAAAACTTTGATTCTGGTTGTATCATGACCGTCATCTTGAGCTGGCCATCAGAGTGGGTTGGTGGATCAAGGAGTGAAGAAAGGGTGGGAGTGTAGGAGGAAATGACATAGTCGGACACACAGTCAGTGGTCTCTTTGTCATAAATCCCAGCAGCATGGATCGGAAGGAAGCTGAGGGGCCCAACTGGGCACCACCATAATCGCTGTGGATTTGCAGACTTCTGTGAGGGAAGACTTAGATGGGATGCAGATTCCAAACTGTTAGCTTACCTTTAAATCCAAGGCATCAAGAACAGGATTCACTATTGACTCCCA
The DNA here is from genome assembly GCA_029448575.1 of Mycena maculata. Lineage (NCBI taxonomy): Eukaryota > Fungi > Basidiomycota > Agaricomycetes > Agaricales > Mycenaceae > Mycena > Mycena maculata. The sequence continues at coordinate 131,265 of JARJLG010000069.1, read as the reverse complement.
GAGGGTGGCCAAAAGGCCCCGAAACACCTCATTTGAGCTGGTATCATCAAGAACCTCCCGCCCACCCTTCATTCGAGCTTCGAGAAGGGCCCCGGCGGTGTCGTTATCACCACGTGGGTGCTTCATAACAAATTCACCTAGGTCAAATCTTGATCTGGACAGTGCCCGGAGAAGCTTCACCAGCCATGTTGCCGAAGACAGAGAAATATCTGGCAGGGGCATACTGTGAACTTCCCCTGAATATTTAACAAGGAGTGCATGACCCGATGAATTTCCTGCATTGAGGATCACAACGGGGCCATTCACTGCGGCCGCTTTCAGTGCCATAATGCCTTTGGGTTGCATGAAATCTTCAAATCCAGGCAACATCTGAACAGATTCAATGGCTAGCTGCCATTCTGAATTAAGTCGGTGGCACTGGCGTGCTTCCAATTCAATTGAGATAGCCTCGTTCTGTCTATCAGATGACAGTTTCCGCCGAGTCTCCCGGAAGGAGGCCTGCTCCAGTTCCCTAGCCAGTGCAGAGATCTGCAAAGCGAGTTGAGGATGGGCACTCCCTAGAATATCGAGGGGAGTTCGGAGATGCAAGGCCTGGGACCAGAAAACCGAACGACTGGCCTCCAGAAATTCAACAGCAGTTGCATATTTGCCAAGGCTAACGGCACAGACTGCAGCACCAGAAGCAAGGTCAGAACCTTTTAAGGTTGTCAAGAGTTGTTGGCGGAATCTTAAATCCAAGTGCAGTGCTGCCAACTGAGGAAGAAGGTTGATTGCCGCGTGGTAGGCCGGCAGCGCTGAGGGATGATGATGCCTTGCTGCGACCCTGGCCCAAAGATGTGTGTGCTTAAAACGGGTGAGCGGGGAAGAGAATAAATACAATGATGCCTCTTGAAGGAGAGCGAGGGCATCACTGAGATGATCGGGATCCCTTCCACAATCATATGATTGAACAAGAAACATAGCAAGATTTTGGAGGAGATGGCCACGATCTGGATTTGGTGATGGAGAAAGAATGAGTCCTTCCTGAGATAGATGAATGGCCTCGTCCAGGTCCTGTACATCTCCCTGCTGTTCAAACCGAGTTTCAACAGTGCTGGCCAAATTGTTGAGAGTGGTACCACGACTGGGATGTGCGGAAGGACAAAGTGTCAGTGCTTCTCGATGCAGTTGGATGGCCTCATCCAAGTCCTGTGCATCTCTCTGCTGTTCAAACCGAGTTTCGATGGCAACAGCCAAATTGCTGAGAGAGCTGCCACGATTGGGGTGTGGGGAAGGACAAAGTGTGAGTGCTTCTCGATGTAGTTGGATGGCCTCATCCAAATCCTGTGCATCTCCCTGGTGCTCAAACCGAGTTTCGACAGCACTGGCCAAATTGTTGAGAGTGGTACTACGGCCGGGATGTGCAGAAGGACAAAATGTCAGTGCTTCTCGGTGTAGTTGGATGGCCTCGTCCAAGTCCTGTGCATCCCCCTGCTGCTCAAACCGAGTCCGCACAGCAAAAGCCAGATTGTTGAGAGGCATTGCACGATCAGGATGTGTGGAAGGACGAAGTGTCAGTGCTTCTCGAGCTAGTTGGATGGCCTCATCTAGATCCTGTGCATCTCCCTGCTTCCGAAACCGACTTCCAATGGCAAGGACTAAATTATCAAGAGAGTTATCATGATTGGGATCTGGGGACGGGCGAAGTGTAAGGGCTTCCCGATGTAGTTGGATGACCTCATTGATGTCCTGTGCATCTCCCTGCTGCTGAAACCGAGTCTGAACAGCAACAGCCAGATTGCTGAGAGAGCTGCCACGATTGGGATGTGGTGAAGGACAAAGTGTGAGCGCTTCTCGATGTAGTTGGATGGCCTCCTCCAAGTCCTGTACATCTCCCCGCTGCTGAAACCGAGTTTCAACAGCGCTGGCCAAATTGCTGAGAGTGGTACCATGACTGGGATGTAGGGAAGGACAAAGTACCAGTGCTTCCCGATGTAGTTTGATGGCCTCGTCCAAGTCCTGTGCATCTCCCCGTTGCTGAAACCGAGTCTGGACAGCAATGGCTAGATTGTTGAGAGAGCTGCTACGATTGGGATGTGGGGAAGTGCGAAGTGTGAGCACCTCTTGATGTAGCTGGATGGCCTCGTCCAAGTCCTGTGCATCTCCCTGCTGCTTAAACCTAGTCCAAACAGCAATGGCCAGATTGTTGAGAGAGCTGCCACGATTGGGATGGGGTGAAGGACAAAATGTGAGCACCTCTCGATGCAGTTGGATGGCTGCATTGATGTCTCGTACATCTCCCTGCTGCTCAAACCGAGTTTGGACAGCACTGGCAAGATTATCAAGCACAGCGCCCCATTCACAATGTCCCTGTGACAACCGAAAATGTGCCTCCTTCAATTGTGAAATGCCTGCATCCAGGTCTGAAAGATTACCAGACTGCTGAAACACCTGCACAAGATTAGTCCCTAATAATCCGATATCCAATGCTTCTTCATCAGAATCCATAGCCCTCTGAACCAAATTCACCCCTTCTTCTATTTGCGAAAGATCAGATGTTCGAATACCCTCCACAATAAGGGCTGCACACAGGGATGCCCACTGATTGGGCTGGATCAGGTGGAGCTCCCTGAGTAATGGTATGGCTTCCTGTAAAGCTTTCATGTCTCCAGCCACACGAAATTCAATCAGGAGAGCCTCAGAAAGCTCCAAAAGGGACTTCCAATGCTCTGGATTCCTCCCCCAAGATGCTTGTGCTTCATGGTGGAGAAAAATACAGTTATTGAGGGTGCCCAAATCCACGGCTTCATTGAAATGGGTCAGAATGTTTGAGGCCAACTCCATCATGTCACTAGGGACATCCTCGATGGTCAATGGGTCGGTGTACTAGAAGACAGAACACTTCAATTAAATATAAACCTTGTGATGTCAGAACCACCCACCATTGACAAAAGAGGTTGTACACCAATGCCATCAATGCCACCAACAGCAGCACTGCTGAGAGCAGCAGCGACTTGTACATCTTCTATGTCTCCTGTATAGCTGAATCGTGTTGCCAATGCCACAGACAGACAAGTCAGACATTGTGCCAGTTCTGGATGTGCGGGAGCCAAGCCGTGGGCAGCCTGATAAAGGAGGTAGATAGCAGTGTTGAGATCACTAATATTGCCAGCTGCTTTACACTCGCACAAAAGGTCGTGTGCGAGTTTGAAGCACCCAGATGCCCCTTCCTCTATATCCTATCGAGTCCGTCAGTAATTCCTCTATGTAATGGATGAAGGTGTTGCTCACCGCTTCGACTTTGGAACTAGTCAATGGGATGGCATTGGCCAGAACAGAATCCATGTATGAGTAGGAGTCAGAAATGGGTTGAGATTGGGGATGGAAACGCTCAGAGGGAGACGGTGATGGCACTGAGATGAATCAGACCTCAGCTATATAAGAGCGGCCTTGTGTTGACACCTGTGGGCTGTGATGACGTCCCTCACAGCATTGTGTTACTCGTTTGGGGGACATTGCGCCCACGTGGATAGTCTTGTTGTCAGATTGGCGCTGGAAGTCTTGCACACAAATACATCTCACGATCAGCCGCATTCGTTCCCAGAAGGGTCATTTAAGTATTCTTCGTAGGCGAAGCGCTGATCACTTCAACAGCACAAGCGCCCAGGACAGGATTTAATTTCATCTGCCACGAGATAACAAAAATATGTGAGGTTTTAACGCCGGGGAACCGGAAAGGAGTGGCATTCAGCGCCAATTCCATTGCGCGGAAGAGTCCAGAAACGTAGAGAAGCCATCGTGCTGTCACGTGACAATCGGAGAAGCCTAGTATCGGTCCGAGCAACGTGCATGAATTGTGGATGACAGGTTGAATCCACAATGATTCCATGCAGCAGATCCAGTTCAGCGTGGTCGCTGTGCGGCAGATTTTGACAATTGCTCGATTTGGCCAACATAGATCATTCATAGATGCTGTAAGGTGTCAAGACAGTCCAGGACTCCAGCCTAGAAAATTGTGGCTTCATTGACGCCAAAGGCCCAAAGCTATGAGGTCACAGCATCCTCAACAGCTCCTCAACAGCTTCCCCAGACCCTCGAAACGTGCCATCCGGGCTGTGGGTACACTTTGAGGCGCGAGGGTGGAGAAAAATTTGGAATCACAGGAGTCCAATCGAATCATCGCAGCAAAGACTCGACACCAAGCTCGAAAGAGCAAATGAGACGAGAAGGGAGACGCCGGGCAGTCACGCCACCTCACAGCCACACCCTTCCCGATTCCTCCCGAATACGAGCCCACCACCTCCGATGCTCTTCTCGAACTCACCGTCGTCAGTGTGCAGCCTCAGTATGTGTCTCTTCAAGAACTTCACATTCTTCTGAATCTCCCCCTGTTCTTCACTCTTCACCCACTGCGGACGGGACTCGAGAAGCGCCGAATACTTGGATGCAAAGCCCACGATGAGCTAGAACTTAGTAGAAGGAAGGGGAGGGTTGCTCGTGCGTGTCTTGATTCAATTCCCTGTTTTGTACTTATCCAACCGTTAGTTCTGTATTTTTACTGGAGTGCTGGCTGCAATCTTCCCTTTGTGCACAATGTCGCAAACGTGCAAACTAGGGACCAAACACGTCCACTGACGCCGCTCTTCCTGAGTCTGCTTCATTTCGTTCGGACGACGCAGGAACTGCAAGGACCCGGAGCACAACTGTGTAGCAAGTGTGTGCTCTTTCGCTTTCCTCGTTTCTGCGTCTCAATTCTTACCTCCTTTGCCATAGGTTGCTACTGGATTCGGGCTTGCGATTCTTGCTCCAATACCGGACGTGCGAATATATAAAGCTTCGCGAATGTTGGTACCCGGGGCGAGAAGCTAACAACCCGAAACTCTCTTCATTCAGAGCCGATCGTGCGCCCCCGTCGCGTCGGTCCAACGCCGTGCAAACAGTTCCACCAGCGACGCCCACGGACGAGCACCCCCCATCCACACTTCCCCTGCGTTCCTTTCCGCCGCAAGGAACGTGGTCGAAATCTCGCCATTGTCTACCCATCCCCGCGCCCAACTACATTCCACATCCATAGCCATCTCTGCCCTCGCGCGTCGCACCCCCACCGAGTGACGTCGAGAGAAAAGCACGTAATGCGCGCCATGTGGTTTGAAGAGGACGGTCACCCGCATCGGCGACGCGCCGTCCGCCTGCCGGCCCCACAGTGTGTCACTGCGTGGAGCTCGGGCTCTTTCTTCCTCTCTATCATACGTGGTTTTAACATCTAATTTTTTCTCCCGCCCTCGAGAGCTTGACTGGATCGCCCTCGGTGGCTTAATATTTAGTTACTTATTTTTATTCAATTTGGCTTCTCTCTCTTGGGTTTACGGGGTCAAATTGCGCGTGCGTTGTGATGAATTCTTTGAATTTGGGGGCTGCACTCGCAATTTGAAGACGAAGCCCGAGCACGGCGTGGAGAGTGCTGGCGTCGATTTTATGCGCCTGGAGCCGTATACCTCCTATCATTCGAACTGACCTGGCGTCTTCCCGGGTCAGGGGAGAACAGAACTTACGGGGCCAAGTCGAGTCGAGCTGCACATGTGGGTATCCGCCCTCCGGCACTCCGAATTTTGGGTATCCGCCCTCCGGCACTCCGAATTTTGGGCGTCCAGGCGTTTGCCTTGTCAGTACTTGGATCCTCAGGCCAGGCGAACGGTCGAGCCGACAAACGGCTGCGGTCGCGTTCGATTTCCGTTGACCAAATCATGTAGTGACGTATCCAAAAATTAAGCTACTTCAATCCACCCGGGCGGATGGATGCCAGTTATTTATTTGATGTGCCGCGTCCCACCGCGCCCTTTCGCATCCGTGAGCGTGATGCCCTTGGGCGCCAGCAGCTCCGAAAACGGGATCCATTTGTTCTTGCGCGCTTGGTGCCTGGAAGGAAAGGAACGGGCGTCAGAAGTAGAAGAGGAGACGCAATATTGGGTGCGTCCCGCGAAAAAAATAAATAAATGGAACGCACTCGGAGACGGGCCATTGGATGCAGTTCAGTTGGATTTCTGTTAAAGCCGGGAAGCGCGCTGGGTCGAGGTGTGCGAAGATGTGTTTGAGGGCGGGCTCGTGTTGGCGGGTCCTGGGATGAGGTGCGGGGCACGGAGGATGAGTATGAGATACAGAACAGAACAGAACACGCGCACAGTTTGCGGAATTCCAAACGGAGCTTTTCGAGCGTCGTATAAGGAGTGGCGCGAGTGAGAAAATCTTCGGGAAGAGTCTGTGGATTGTCCGGTCAGCGGTGGACCAGATAATAATCACGAAAAAGAGGCGGACGCTGCGTGCTAGGTCGGCTTTGATCCACGGCAAAAGCACGGAAAGAGTGTTGAGGCTGGGGCACAAATGAAATACATCGAGGAGCCCGAGCAGGGCCGTGAGATGGGTGAGTTGGGTGGCACGGGATCTAAGCAGAGCGATGGCGGTCGGGACGACCAGCTCTCTGCCGAGCTTGAGCTCCCGCAAGGAATCGAGGCTGTGCAGAATGCAAATGAGATAGATATGCATCGAGGAGAATACAAATACGCACGGTTGGTGCAAGGCGATATCGAGAAGAGACGGGGATTCACTCAACATCTGGAGATTGTTGAGGGCGGAAAATCCCGGAGGGGGCTCGGATAGCTGCAGCATCCCGTTTACGTCCCATGTGAGGTGAGTTAAGGACGTGAACGAAGCGAGAACCCCGGAATTGACGAGTTGAATCTTTGGCTTGAAATCAGGGCCCCGAGGTTCGATCTCATAACGTACATCGAGTTCCTTTATGATGGGCCCCCGTTCCTTGGCGATTTTTTCCAGGTGGGAGACATCGTTGCTGACATAGCCGAGCGTTTTCCGCCGTTCTTCTGCCGACGGCGACGACGGCAACCGCGATTGGGGCGGAGAATCTGCGGGGTTCAGGAGCTCCTGTATCGACGGGGGATCACTGTGATTTTCGGCTCAGCCCAGGTGCAGAGGACTGATGCAAAAGGAAAGGAGAAACTTACTCGTACGTGACGAGTGCCGCGAGTTTGGATCTTTCTTTATGGTTTCGCGAATTTGAGGGGCAAAGCTCTCCCTCAACATGAAGCGGATCGACTTGAGAGACGGCGCGTTGACGACTCTAGAAAGGTAGTCCGGAAGTCCAAGTCTGATGTGCGCGACCAAGGTTTCGAGGCTTGGAGACTCTGCCAATGCCGACGCCAGAGCGTCCGCGCGAGCTTCCACTTTGGGGGTGCGGTACATTTCGGCACCACACATGAGATACGGAAATTCGAAGATTTTCTGCATTGTGATGAGTGCTCGGTTTCGAATAAGGGCTGGGAGAGTCACGTACCAGATTATCCCACTTGGGAATGAGGTCAAGGAGAGAGTCGAAGAGTTGGGTGACCTGTTTGTTTTCTTTGGGTTTCACATGCCACCCATCTGCGTCCACAACAATGACACAGCGTGGATTTATGAGGGCAAGGCCACTGCACAGGCCGCGGACACTGTCAGAGCCCCCAATACGGAGTGTGAGGAAGAGATCCGTGATATTTGGGGCGTGTTTTAGGACGCCCTGCGCGGCATTTCCAAAGCCACCCTCGACGCGCAACTTTTTGATAAACAGGCCGAATTCTTTGTTGGATGTGAGGACCGTCTGGAGAGCGCCTGCCTGAGCGGTGGTGCGGAGTATGACCACGTTGTACAGAAGGGGCGTCGACACGCGAAGCCATGCTTTGCAGACGAGGAGATACGTCGAGGAGGAGTAGCGCGCTAGAAGAGGCCGCTCTAAACGGCCACAGAACACTTTGTCGGGGTGCGTAAGTAGAGGAGTAAGGATTTCGGACACAATTTCGTCAGGAATGCGACTGGCTGCTGGGCTGGACATCCTGCCAGCGAGCGCCAAGATCTGAGGTGGATGCTGGGTGGTGGGAACAATGGTGCGCACGTGATCTCCGAGAGTCGGGCATCACCAAATTTGTCGGAGCCTCGTCAGGCCCTGACAACCCCCTCGCAAGAGCCATAAGTCCTCAAAAGGAAGCCTAGACTTGTGCCAACCTCATAATACCCTTTTCAGGGAATCTTGAAACTCAAGAGCCTTGGTAAGGGCCGCCAAGACTTGTCGGGCTCATGAGGCCTTATGGTGCTTATGAGCCTCGTCTAGTCTTTCCACCCTCTTGTACCCACTACCTTCTTATAGTCACGAGAATACAACAAAATTGCTTGGATTGCAGTGTCAAGAATACATGAAATGCGATAAGTAATAGGTACAGGGATGGCAGCGGAACAAATACAGCAGTCTAGGAAGAACGGCGTGTTAAAAGCTGAGTGAAGACCAGATCATTAGACTCACTTGTGATACAGTCGTCCTGGGGGGCTTGGTAGCAGAGAGAGAAAAGGATCAAGGAGCTAAACAACTATCAGAATTATACGTCTCAGCGAATATATACGCACAGTGTTGATGCAGAACGAGAGTGAGCGAGAGTCGATGAGTTTACTGCGGATGAACAAGTTAGTGTTGCGCGGAGAAGAAGGGTAAAATGACGCGCCGTAACATATGCAATTACTGTAAAGAGAAACGCACGGTGTAAGTAGAATTCAATAAGTGGAAAATGTACTCACGGAGTGATCTATGCAGTACCGTTAGGGGAAGAAGCCGTTGCAGAAGCGTTGTCGGGGGACGAGGAAGTTGCGGACGTGCTTGTAGCGCCGTTGGGAGAAGAAGCCGTTGCAGATGCGGGGGACGATGAAGTTGCTGACGTGCTGAAGATGGACATCTCCATGTCGTCGTCGGCATCGTCATCGCTGTCGGCGGGGTCGGAAGGTCCTTCAGTAGCGTCCTGGTCACCGGAGAAGACATGTCTGCGAAGCCTGGATTAGCAGGCGAACTGGACGTAGACTGAGCGCACCTTTAGTACCATTCAAGGGTGTCTACTGCCCAAGGTTTCGTCGGATCTTTCTTGAACAGGCGCACGACTGCGTCGAACATCTCCCCGTATTCATACGAACCGTCGGTGGGTGTCCATTCCGAGGTCGATAGCATCGTGCGCCCCTGAGCCTGTGTCAGTCGAGCTCCAGAAGAATAGAAAGACTCACCTGCGCGCAAGAATACCCAATCATCTCAGGCACGATGCGTCGAACTCCGAGTATACGAGCGTTGCAGTGGGGCGGTAACTTCCCCTTCTTGATCCCGTTCCGCACCGAACCCGGCGCAGTCCAGATGTGGCGAGTCACCTTCAGGCCGTGAGCATATATATTATAAGTAGACACCATAGACTGGTAACTGACCCGGAGAAGGAACGGGCTCCGCAGAAACCCCCGTTTTGGATCCGATGCGTCGTATGACCCCTCCGCCCAGAAACACGATGGATATTGCTTCGCCAAGAGAGGCTTCTTGCCGTCGAGGATGGCCTTGAGCATTCTAGAGTAAATGTTAGTAAAGAGGATGCATGCGTGGATGGAACATACTTTATCTCGGTGGCGGATGCCTCGGCGGGACTGGAAAGAGAGGTCAGCCACGACATATGCACTTACTAGACACGTACGCAGCATCGGGAAGTGGTGCGGCGCCGTCGGGGCTGGAGAGGATGAATGGATGATGAGAGCATGTACTCAGAGAACGCACCTCGGAGGAGTTGGAAACGCGGGGAAGGGGCCTTGCTTCAGCCGATATTTCCCCCTACGATATGATGACGAAGCATAGGGTGTGTTGTGCCGCGGTCGATCGCGGGATAAAGAGAATGTATAGCGGAGTCGGGGACGACATACTCCGTCCGGTGCTTCAAGCTATTGGTGTCCGCAGTCCGAGCGTCTGTTGCAGCGTCGCGGGCCTGGTGAAAAGTCATGAAGATATGCAGGTAAGAAAAAAAATTTGACACGCACGGCCTTGACGAGGCGATGCCATTCATCAAGATCGCCCGAGAGATAGAATTGCTGCACCACTTCAAGGAGGCCAGGGCTGGATGACATCATGAGGTCGAAGGCAGCGGTATGGATAGCCTGCTGTTCCAATTCGCTAGTTAAAGCAGGTATGGTGTCAGCGAAACAAAAGGCACGGCACAGTTAACACTTACGACTTGTCGGCAGTGTCCTCATTCGCAGCGGGCGCGTCGGAGGAGGGGGGAGGCTTCCAATGTGTCTCTGCGCTGTCGTGGAAGACAAGGGAGATGTCCATGAAAGGACTTATCGCGCGGGGGAAATACTTCCCGGCGGAAATCAGCTGTTCAATAGCCGTTTTGGACGCCCTGGGACAGCGGGAAATCAAGAGAGGCAGTGGGCGACTGAAAGGAGATGTGCACGGTGGACTGTGCTTGCTCTTTAATTTCTTCTTCACTGGCTGCGCGGCCGCAAGGGCTTGGGTGAGTTCTCGGTATTTGCGTTTGGCAGGAGGGGTGGGAGGGGCAGGAGAGGCATTAGTGACGTTGGGGGCATTGGGGACATTAGAAGGAGCGTGTGAGGTCGACATGGTCGTCGGGAAGAAAGAGGCGGGAAAAGCGCGACACCTATTATAGTCTGCCGCCCACGGTCACGTGCCATCAACAAAGTGCGATAATATTGTTGAGTACAACTCTCAGGGGTCCTCTACTAAGCATATTTGACCGTGAAATATTGTACTGGTGCTCATGGACCATCTCTGGAAAAAAATCTGGCTGCTCCACACCCAAATTTGTTGAATGTAGAGCAGAACAACAATTCAAACTCGTGCATAACCCTCGGGAGTGCTCAAAAAAAATGGAAGAATATATATCTGGAAAGAATGAAAGTCCAAGATTACAAGTCATCAAACCCCAGAGACTGAATAACATTTTCCTCGCCCTCTGATAAATCATTCCCATCCTCCTCGATATTCTCATCCTCGTCACCCGATTCACTGGATGATGATTCAGAGTCCGAATTCTCCTCTTCCTCTTCCTCCTCCTCGTCTTCATTGTCAGCACCGTCGGAGGTGGTTTCCAGATCACCGGTTTCCATGGGTGGATCAATGTCCATCTCCCCATCATCCTGTGTCTCGGGTGAAGTAGGTGTTGTCGTAGTTGGGGTAGATCGCCGGCGAGCGTCTCTGTGTCCCACCCCACACTCCAGATATCTCATGAACATGTCGCGGTCAACAAATCTGTAGAGGACCAGGGTGAGCAAGGTGATATCTCTGAACATAAATGGACTTACAGATTAATATAATAATAATGGAAGTCAGTGTCGTTCTCTTGGGGCTGCCGAGCGATGGACGGGGCAAGGAGGGTGGTGGTGCACCCATAGTGGAATGCGGGAATTAGGTGCGCCCCTCGGATGACTTCCGCAGGGTCGAGGAATCCGAACGCGTGTTCAGGTTCCTCGAATCCCAAGCGGTGCAAGCACTTTGCCTTCCACCCTGCCTTGAAGGACAGATCCCTTCCAAACCACCGTACCCAGAGGAACTCCATCCGAACAGGCTTGTGGCTCTTGGCCTTGGGCCCAACATGTCGAACATCTGCATGGAAGATACCCAGAACACGGGCATACCAATAAGGGTGCCAATTTTGATCATCCTCGTTTTCGTGGGAGAGTACCATAATATCGGAACGGGTGCGGGGATTGATTGTATCCTGGTCGTGTCCGAGATCGTAGGTGGTGTAATTAATCCGCATAGTTTGATGGCTGTATAAATGTTCGCGTTCGATGGTCACGTTGGCAAGGTCCTGCGGGCTGAACTTGGTTTCATCACCGTCATATGGATTATTGAGCAGCCTGTTCAAAAGATGAGCTTTGAGCGAGGGGATGAAATTCTAAATAAGAGGATTATTTAGATTCAGAGCAGCGTTCTATCTGCAAGAACGTACCTCGACGGCGGGGTCATTGGGCTGAGAAGATACAAACTGAGTTGCATGGATCCACGTTCTCCTCGATTCCGAGATCTGGTGGTGGTGGTGCGGTGGGGTGCGGGGGAGGGATTCAGACGCGGGTTGAAGATCCGAACGAGTCATGTTTGCAGACGTGGAAGGATCGGCGGAGGTTTCCTCGGCAGGCTCGGCTGCAGCTGCTGCAGCATCTGATTCCAGCATGTGGCGTCTGACTTTGCGCAAGATACGCTGTCGCCGTTCGTGAGCCGCGATCTGTGGCCCATGATTCCGTTTGTTGGTACGAGCGTAGAATCTTTTTACGAGCCGATGAGCCAGTTCCCCCTGGAATTCATGGTCAGTATCAAGGAATAAACGGCTGAAAGATACAAAACAAACAATTTGAGTGGAGTACGAATCAGTGGTCCCAAAAGAAGGTATCGTATCCGGTGATAAGCATGCAAAATGGCCAAGCCTGAAATTTACCAATTTCTGTGTTCTTGTTCCACTTACTACAGTGGAACCAGGGTTTATCAGTATCTTGCCCATAGAGAGCCATAGAGAGGTCCGATCTGTTGGCTAAAGGCACTACGCCTCTAGTTACATAGTAAAGACTTGTCAGGCCACCGATACCACGAGGGTCAATGGCCTGGGGAGCTGCTGTGTATTTACGCGTAATTCAACGTCCAACCATTCGATCGAATTGGGACAGAGATAAAGTGTTATACCAAGGACATACACACACCATCCATTCTGACTACAAATTACACCTGAAAAGTACACTACTAGAGTTGGGAATCAACGGACAAAAGGAACTTTTGCTAAAATGAGAACACGACCCGAACAGTCCGGCAGTAGCCGACGGATCAATCCACGGCATGTTTGATATTTGACGCTTGGACCGAGGTCTGGATTGGGTAGCGCAGTTGTTGCCTAGGGAAGATTGATCCACTAACTCCATCATTCATGTGTTGGAGTAGTTTATCCGTTTTCCCGTACCGAAAGTCATACTATATGACAATTTAACCGTGATTCTGCAGAGAGGGCTAGACACGGGTAAAATCCACATCATAATATGATGCCATCTCTGGGATTAGAACCAAAATCAGAACATAGGTCTCGGAACAAAGTATCTATTTAACCGTTATTTATCCATTTGTATTCATTGCGTGCTCATTGCTAATTATTCCTGGTTTATCTATATTTTATTAGTCCTGCATGTTGTGTCACCCGTTTGTATAAATACAGACAGGTTCAGAGAGGGAAGGCAGTGAATCCGCCCCTTCTTGCTAGACGTATTCAGCTCTGCTGGTATTGTCGCTTGGGAAGCCTTGTATTCATTCAGAGTACCTCTTGGAACTTGTAGAGTTCTTTTAGTTATTTTGGTCAAATATATTGTTGGTTGTTGGATCACATCACGTGCTAGAACCTTAAGGAAACAGAACACGGAATGGACTCATAAGGGTTTCACAAGGGTTTCATAAGGAATTAGGCAACAGGATTTGATAGAACACGGAACAGAATCATAAGGGACCGAGAACACTGAAAGGATAACAAAGTCTAAGGACTAATCCACCACCCCACGAGATAAAAACACCTCTTGGCTTCCTCTAGACCTCATCTGAGACCCTAGATCAGCTAATTAAATCGTATCAGTATTTACGCGTAAATAGCTATTACTTATATTTAGCACAACCAGAGACCTAATACTTGGTCCGATCCCCGTACTCGCACCGTTTATTGTTTGGATTTGTGTTTAGTGTTGGCTTTGTGTTATTAGTGCTCTAAGCACTGATTTACATATTTCTACATTTCACGCTAGTTCAGATAGTCAGCGTTTCACCGGGTAATCTCCAAGTGAATGGAACTTGTAGGTGTCTATATTCCATGTTTTCCGCTTTTTGACGCTCGGTGTCGAAGCCTTTGCAGTTCCGGCAGCAGCATTCTTGGCAGCCTCTCTTCTCCCTCGTCGGGCTTGTTCTTTGGGTGTCTTGAAGGTGACATATTCCTCGCACGTGGTCTGGAGGAAATGGCAAGACTCCTTGCCTAAATTCATAGTCCATTCTTTGAAATTTGTGTTCGACCAGCTGGTGTGCATCCGAAGCTTTGCATACGCATGCCAGGTGGCGAGCGTGAACCAAAGCGAAAGTACAATGCCGTTGTGAGGCTCGGGAAGCAGCCCCTCAAGAACCGGTAGGGCACACTTGGTACTATCAGTTAGAAGGATTCGTGAGGAGCGGCCGGGCGTGAATCACCTGCAAAATATCCTCAAAATCCCGGGCAGCCAGCTTCTTCATCTCGGAAACATCTGTTTTGAACCATCGGATTGTACCGTGTCCAAAAACAGGGACTTGTCGGAATCTGTACAAAAACGTGAGTCGGGAATCGGTCCAATTATGTGAATGTGTTACGTGCGTACCTTTCATTAAGATTCTGTACAGATAAAGCACTGTATGCATACAAGAGTCGGATAATGTGGGTGAACAGGGACTTGACGACGCCAAGCTCCACCTCATGCAGGAGGTCCGGCACAAACATGGAAAATAGATTGAAGCCGGTCTTGGCAAGCTTTGAGAATGCATTCTGAAGGTAGGATACATATCAGTGAACAGCGTGAGATGGAAGCATCACTCACTCGAGTAGGAACCCAAGATTGCTTCTTCAGATTATTTTCGACCCGAGTCCCGGAGATGAGGGTACCTTGCCCAAAAATCCAACCACGAACCGTCTCGATGAGCTTACGATGCCAGGATGTGTCCTCTCGGATATTTTGACGCCTCTTCATATCCAGTTTAGACCCCATGTCAGAGATCTGGTCCTTCTCGGTGAAACAACGGGGGCATGGGCACTTTCCGAAATATTTGATCGTCGCCAATAAAACCCTTGTCATTTTCAGCGTGATTTGAGGATAGAAGATTGGGAACATACTTCTCAGGATAGTCGGCCCCATAGGTAAAAAAACGCGGGAGCACCAGACGCTCCACACCATCGTAACATTTGATGGCAATCCCATGGATATAAGCGTGAATGAATTCCGGGGTCAGTAACATATCCCAGATGGCATGCATTAGCTCACGCTTGAGATGAGTCAAGACCGCAGCAGAGGGTGCAACACCGTACAGATTTCGATAGAAATCTTTGATAGAATCGGGCAACTGATACGGTGTCAATCCAAAGGAATACCACGAAATAAAAGAGGACTCGCGGAAGGAAAATAAGCTTGATGATGACCGGCACCCGAAGACGGTTTGGCGCGGGTATATTTTGAAAGATTTCCGAAGAAGGTATACAGCGGCCACAAGGAGGCGTTTCCGAAGTTGGCTAAATGAGTTGAGTCCGACCAGAACATGTAGGCCGCGATAATCGTTTCAAGATGCGGTGTGGGCGCTCTTGGAAGCTCGCTGTGAGCCTTGAGCATCTTCGCTGAGGTGTAGATTTCACCGTACACGACGTGGTGCCCCTTGGTGAGGGGAGGTAGACCATTTTCGTCAAGGACTTCATCGGCGGGGACGGGCGGCACTATTTCGATGTTTTCCGGGTCGTGGTTAGGATCCCAACGGCACTCGAAGGGAGTGAGGTGGTACTGCATGAATTCGGGACTCTGAAAAGTCTCTGTCAAGACGTCGAGCGGCGGCCGGTATAGGATTCCGGGGACCTCAAACTCGGGTGAATCCATCTCCGGTACATGAGACTTGTGCATCGGCAGCTTGATCTTTACAGACGTCGATTTCCAGCCGCTAGGGGGCTCGCCGGGAAGCATGTTAGCGGTGTCATCGAGCCGCCTGTTTTCGCGCGTAGCACTGAATCCCTGCAAATGAGCCTGATCATAATCATCCTGGAGTCGGACATCATTGACGAGGGATTCGAGCTCGGCATTGGACTTGATATTTGAGCCCAAATGAAACCACGTCATTAGACGTGCAACGGTCGAATTGAGGAAGGGGAACCACGGGGGAGCATCGGAAGCGATGGCAGAAATGATGTCGGAAACGGCAATATCTGGGGATCTACACATATCCTCGAGAGAAATTGAGTCTTCAGGATCATGGGTAGGACAATTGGGGAAGACTTTGTAGAGCCCGTGGGCGTTCGGGTCCGTTTTGACCCATTTTCGGGGTGGTCGGGGGCTCCACCGGGGCCGAGACTTCGGGTTCACTGGGTGCAGCCTCCGGTGCAGAAGTTAGCACGGGAGTAGGAGGTTCGGGTGGCTCATCCCGATATCTCTTGGGAAGACGTCTGTGCCGTCTAGGACGACCACCTGGGCCTGGAGAAAGTGGAGGGAGGGGCAAAGGAGGCGGTGCGGGCTGTAAATGATTTTTTTAAGTAATGCTTTTTTTCATACTTCATTTGGTGTGTGTTATATCCATGCAACATCCCAAAGCCTCCCATCGACCTTCCGGTCGCTCCGGTAGGTTCCGGAGCTCCGGTCATATACCGGAGCCTCCGGACCTTCCGGAAGCATCGGGTTTTTACGCAATGAAGGCTTACTGAGCGTTTCCCGTTTACCCGTCTTCTTATCTTCCTTTTAATTGTCTCACAACATATCATCAGACCTCATGACAAGTCTTATTGTCATGAACCACTCTCCTTCCTATTTGGGAATACAATTAGGTATTCCATTTAAATACTACGTCTTTACTTCATGTACTTTAGTTTGATTATTAACGTTAATCGTTGCCTGGTTCTTCCTCTCGATCTGAGTCGTCTTCGTACCTCCTTATCACCTCCGGTACCTCGACTTCCGGTTATCCGTCAGTCAAGGCGTTAGCTCACCCTTAACCCCCTGTGGTGTTGCTATCCTTCCTTTATACTGCACCGGACCTCTTCCGGGCCCTCCGGTACCTCCGGTCCTAACCGGAGCCTCCGGAACCTCCGGCCCATCTTCCATCTCGTCCTAGGTCCATTCCGGCACGGTATATAACAGTATAATCAAACTCCCTGTCTTGGCTGGCAATTATGTCTTATTCTTCCTCCGGCACCACTCCTCTTGTCTTTCCATCGCTAGCGGACTCTCCGCTGGGCGTTGAGGAGTGTCACCTCGGTCACAACACTGCCACACCTTGTGATGCCTCGGAGTCGACTTCGTCCTCCGACGTATTTTCTGCCAATCCATGGACCCCGTACCTTGTTCCGGGTACTTCCAGTCCAATCGGTCCATGGAGCTCGGGTTTTCATCAGGTCTATACCGGCTTTCCACGACCCTTGGCGTATCCTCCGGAACCTCCGGTTCCTGTTCCGGGATTCTCCGGAGTGTTCTCTGGAAGCGCTGAGACCGGACAGACTTATCCCGTCCCATCCGCTGTCTTCCATCACTATTGCCAACCGGTACATCATATCCAACCACCAGTGGATCCTCCGTCGTACTCCGGTTCGCCGGACTACGGTTTCCATGGCACTCATGACAGCATCGGCGGAAATCTTTCCCATCACACCAATCTCCTTTCATCGCGTCCTCCGAGCTCATCAGCGTTCACGGACGGAGTTCCGGATACCATTCTATACTCCTCCAACGCAGCTCCTCGTTCTCTCCGGTCTAACCTCCGGAATCCGGAATTCTTCTACGGTACCGATCCCTCGAAACTCCATCCCTTCCTAGCCCAATGCTACCTGCATTTTGCGGAGCGTCCTCGGGACTTCCGCACGGACGACGACAAGAACTTATTCATCTTGTCGTTCCTCCGGGGTGACGCTGCACGCCTATTCGCAACCTCCAGCCCGCAGCAGGAACTTCCATGGCAAGGGAATTTTTCCTTGTTCATCATGGAGTTTTTCGACGTATTCGGTCCTCCGGATCCGACCGGCGACGCAGAGGATCAGCTCCGACGCCTCCGGATGAAACATCCCGATCGAATCATCCGCAAACTTCGACAAAATCGCTTCTCTCCTCGATTGGAGCGATTCCGCTCTCAGTCACGCTCTCCGCGCCGCTCTCCCTCTCCGGATCACCTCGGAGATGGATCAGTACACCTATCCGAGCTCTTTAGCAGGTGTCCGCGCAATCGCACGCCGTATCGACTATTGGTACTGGCAGTGAATCGATGAAGAGCAAGGCGAAGTCGAGGATACTCAATTTCCGGATGATTCCGGATCCCTCGGAGGAGATTCCGGCAGTTCTGATTTTGGCACATTGTCACCGGCACTTTCCGTCCTCAGTTACGCGCCTTTCGCACCCTCCATACCGCAGTCCGCAGCACCGGAACGTTCCGGTCGAGCCTCCGGAGTCCCCGGGGCTCGTCACCCGAAGATTCCGGATTCTGTCAAGAAGCTACTCGGTAAAAACGGACGGATTCTCCCTGCGGAACACGAACAACGGAAGGTCCAGGGTCTTTGCATGTACTGCGGAGGCTCTGGACACCAAGTTGCCGAGTGTAGGAAGCGTCCGGCTCATTCCGGCGCAAGCTCATCTGCCAAATCCACCGTTCCGACCAATATCAGTGCCTAACTGACCAGCAGCCTCGAAAACTCGCGCTCCGGTCGTCCGCGTCGGCCTCCGTAGGCATTTCCGAGTTCATCATAACCACGCATCCATTCTTTTCCACTCTCACGACAGTCCCGCTCTCATGAGCCGGACCTATGATCTCATTATCTCTATCATCTCAGAATTTGCCATGGGTTTCAACTTCCGACCGGAGACTCCCTCTCCGTTCTGGATCTGTTTTTGTTTACTTATCTGTGAATCTATGGGTTTTGCTCCGTTCACGGAAGTTCCAGACATAATCTCCCCTCCGGATCTCATCGGCATCTTGTTCCCTCTAATCGGCAGATTCGTCTGTCATAATTCCATCATCTGGTGATGTTCCTATTCGGAACTCGGTGTCATCGATTCTGATTCCCCATCAATCTGGTTCCTGGATACCGGCAAACTCCACCGTATCAATCCGTTGATTGACTAGTCGGAAGTTTCCAACTGATCTGTTCCTTATTCACATGGGGCTTAGTGTGCACACAACCGGCAGCAATGTCGGATATTGGTTCGGTACCCAATCACGGGTAGAGCAATGCTGCGCCGGAGCTCCGACAACCTCCGCTGCTCATACCGACAATTTTAACGCCATCACCTCGAGTCCCTTCGGTCTCATCGGCCTGCGTGCCACCGTTCCTCCGGAACGTCATCCCGTTCCTCCGGAACATCTCCTAGACATCTGTCTCTCTTTTCCGGATCTTGACTCGTCACCATCTTCCGAAAGTCCTTCCGGACACTTTCCGGTTTCAGACATCGTCCCGGATACTCTCCGGACACCCCTCCGCTCACTCCGGTTGTCTCGTCGACATCCGTTGAGCACTTTACTTCCGGAAACCTCCGGAGCAATATTGCTCTGTGTAATCTCCGGTCATACCCCGAGGCTATTCGCTTCACGGTCTTCCGGGCGTTCCAGCATTTGCTTGGCTTCCGCTCGTTGGATCGCTTTTCTCAAGAGACCAAATAACCTCTTTCCCAATTTTATCTTTAGGCTGTTAGCCTTATTGTTCATCCTCGCCCTTTTCGGTCTTCGCCTTTCAACAATCATTTCGAAGTTACGCCATTTCTTGGACTCCGTGGAATTCAGATCAATTTCCACGTCGCAAGTCAGGAAAACTTTCCTTGTGCATCCAAAACTCCTGGTCGAACCTTTCGACCAATGTCCTCCGGATTCACTTCATTGATCATGGGCACAACATCTGCATCTATTCCGGAGCCTCCGGAGACTTGCATTCTCCTCCGGCTTCCTCCGAATCTTGCCCTTGATCTCACCTGTAGTCCATCGTTCTCCTCCGGGTTACAAGTAGGCCATCTTCCGATAATCTCGGGAGACCCGACCGCCTCTGGCTTCTCCGGGTCACCCGTAGATTCCTCCGATGGCCCCCCGGAGACCTATGCTTTCCTCCGGCATCACCGATCGCCTCCGGATTATCCAGTTCACCCGTTCCATCGTAGGTCATCCTTCGATGACCTCCGGAGATCCGTGTTCTCCGGCGGCTTGCTGTCAATTGTCCTTGACGTCTCCGGATCACTCGTACGTCTACCTCCGGTGATCTCCGGAGTCAGACTGCAAGGGTCTTTGCCGGACGTCTCCTCGACTTTGTCCGGAGATCATCTCCGGCTCCCTCCGACAAGGAGTTCGCACATCGTTCAAAAGCAAGGTTATTCGCTTGGCAGCAACTTCGAAACCTCCGGTTCTACCGTTCAATTATCCCACCTTTGATACCTCCGTTTCAGCATCATCGTGTGCTTGATCCGGAGGCTCCGGACACTACATCATTACCGGAGCCCCCAGACCATCCATTGTCGAGTACCATTATAGCACTCATCGATGTCTGCATTTTCGGAGTCAACGTCTTTGAACCGGACGTACTTGGCTTGAAGAATTTTTCGGGCACCTGGAGCTTTTCCATCAAATTTCGCCTTTTCCATTCTATTCTTTGGCGAACAGCTCCACCCATTCCGCCTCCATGTATCTTCGGAGGTGGTGTTCATCCGGTCGTATCCCGAGTTCGGTCGCTCGGACCTCTCGGAAACTCTCTCCACATCTTGGAATTCTCGCCTTGCGGCGTTCCGACGCTCCGAATCAACCTCCGGTATCTCCGATTTCCGGAGCTCTTCTCCAGAGCCCAATATTCCAAATTCCGAGTTACGACCACCAATCCCAACCGCTCTGGTGCAGTTGAGGTTTCCTCCTGCTTTTGTGCTGTCGAGATTGTCGCTCCTCCCACCTTCTGGTGGTTCTCTGGCCTTTCCGGGGCTCTCCGGTAATTTCCGGAGTTCTCCGGCGCTCACCGGAGTGACTCAGAGGATGTGGAATTGTCGGCAGACGATGGGACGTCTACCCTTAAGAGGGGGATAAGCCTATAAAAACTCCGATAATTTTCAACTTTTCTTCGCAAGAAGTGCAGACTATTGATCAAAAAGTCAGCATACCACGCGGAACACATCCTCTCAGTCCATGTCGTTTTGCCTTGCTCTCTGCAGACGGCACAATTGCGCTCGCTATTCGATTTCAGATCCAATCAATCTTCAACCAACTACCACTACGCATTCCAGGGTATCATTCATCGGTATTCCGGTATTCCGGTCTTGTTCCGGACATCGTTCACCCTCCGGATCATCCACCAACTACCCAACCGGTACCGGAACCATCCGACAACCCTCATCCATGCATCAACGGATCCTTCCGTGAGTTCCGGATACTCCGGAACCTCCGGAGTTTCCAGACATAGTGGTCGACAACCTTCTGAAATCCATACGGCATCTGCGCATCTGGGTGCATCAATCTGTCTATCCGAGTATTCCACCCATCTTCGCCCATCCCTTCACTTCCGGGCACATATTTAGTATTATCTGATTCCCCGAGAGTCGTCACGATCAACTCTTGCATTGGTACTCAATTCACATCACCTTCTCTTATCCCATTCGGGATCTTGGGCAACTTCATTTAATCACTCATCTGCCCAACCACTTTCCCTTCTTAGCCGCCTATCCATTGGCATACTTCCGGATCGCCTCCGGTACACTTCCGGAACCTTTCCGGTACATTTCCGGATATTCTCCCGGAACCCTTCCGGTGTCCTACCGGCTCTCCTTCTATTCTTTCCGGTTTCCTTTCGGATCGCTTCCGAATTCTTCCGGTTCACTTCCGGCATCACACTCCTTTGCCAATTCATTTTCGGTTCGTGTCCGGGAATTACTCTGGTCACTTATCGACAGATGGAGTGGACCAATCGACATCTTGATTTGGTCGCTTTTCCAATCAACGGAATAACACTCCTCTTATCATTCATCGATATTCCAATCATTCATCATTTCTCCAATTATTCATTCTTTGAATGCAACAGTTCCTACAGTAGAACCCAACCCGTATCGTATACGATGCGTTCCGGTTCCGGAACTGCTCCGGAACGTTGCCTTTCTATTCCGTCACATCAGAATCCTCACCATTCCTCCTCCGGACCCTCCGGTGATTAACCGGAACCTCCGGATCCTTTCCATTTCACTCAAGTTCAACATAAATCAAATCAAGAAAAAGAATTCTTCCAAAATCCACAAATACAAAACATTCATTATTTACAATCGTCTCTATATTGTTCGTCGGTCACTTTGGACCCTCGTCTTCACCTCCGGACGCCTCCGGCTTTTCTCCCGGAGCCTCCGGCTCCCCCATCTCCTCGTCCTCGTCATCCAGGACAAACACCCCGCCTTCCTCGTGGAATCCCGCTGGCGCTCCCGGTTGGAGCACCAAGGTCTGGAAACCCCGCTCCTCCGACTCCCTCTTCACCCTTACCGGAGCCTCCGGTACAGGCGGCGGAGTGGGAGGCGGAGGCGGCACTGGCTCAGGATCGGGCTTGAAGGTAAGGACCGTGATTGTCCTCGCCTCCGCCTGGCCCGTGGTGCGTTCCTCGGGCGTTCCCTGCCCCTCCGGCGCCTCTGCCACATCCAGCTCCACGACTTCCCCCATTTCCTCCGTCTCCGCGGGTGCTTCCGGGGCTTCCGGAACCTCGGGGACGTCCACGTCCATCCTCTCATCCTCCCCGCCGTCCGAGGACCGGAAACCCTCCGGCCAGGATTCGGAACGGGCTCGGGGCGCAACCGGAGCTTCCGGTTCCGCCTCCGAGTCCTCCGACTCGACGGGTTCCCCCTCCTTCTCCACCACCTCGGGGCTTCCGCGCTTCATCAACCTCCGGCGCTTCGCCGGGCGCGCACCCTCGTCCATCTCCGGCTCCTCGGCGGCCAGGTCGAGCTCCGCTGCCTCCGCAAGGGAGAAGTCCCATTTGGAGGCCTCCATATCGGCCGCCATCAACCGGAGCATCCGCTCAACACCAGGCGGCACCTCCCGACCACTCTCCGGTGCTGCGAGCGTCTTGAGGATAAGCTGGCACGCCCGGTATGCCAGCTTATAACGCAACATATTGCGCCCCACCTGCTCCCCGAGGTATCCGACGTGGGTATCGAGCTCCCGGAGCTTCTCTCGCACACTTTCCTTGCCCTCCGCCTTCCGGGCCCTCCGTTCCCGTTCCTTCCTCGTGCGATCCCGCACCTCGCGGTCGCTCCGGTCGCCCCCGACGTTCCGGGTGCTCCGGCGCGTCCGCGAGGGCCCCGCGACAGGTCCGGAATCCTGTCGACGGGCCTTCGCCATCTCGCGCTTGTTGACGCGCGGTGGACCGAGGGGGCGGGCGCGACTGCAATGAATGTGTTTGGCGCGGCAGCGCCGGCACGCAGTGCGTCCGTATTCGACAACGCATACCTCACTGCTCTTGCGGCAGGAATCGCAGGCTAGGAAAAAACAAATATTAGGTTAGTACCGGAACCTCCGGTATGAACCGCGACGCACCGTTGTCTCCCTCCTGCTCCACATCGCTGTCGTCCTCGTTGTTCAGCTCATCTTCTTCCTCCTCCTCTCCTTCCGCACGCTCCGGGGACATGGTCTCAATAACCGGCACTTCATCAAATGCCGGGGCCTCCGCGTCGAGCGACTCTAGCTCGCGAGCAAGCTGGAGGGCTCGCGCGGCATCCTCCTGCGCAACCTCCGCGCGGTTGGAGGCCTCGACGGCCTGTTCCTGGTACGCGGAGATGAGAGCCCTTCGGCGCGCCTCGCGCTCCTCATAGAACTGCTGCACGGCTTCATCGCGCAGCTCCGACGTCGTCGCGCGAGCCTTCCCCTTCCCGGAACTCTTCCCCTTGCCGGCGTCGCCGCGGTCGTCCTCCGAGCCTCCATCGCGCCCGCCGTTGTCGCTTCCGTCGTGTTGCATGGTGGTTATGCTTTGGTGACCGGAGGTGGTGGTGGTAGGAAAGAAAGAAACGTCTGAGTCAAAACCAACAGCACGTGACTTTTTGATCTTGTTTATTTTCCCACGCTCCTTCATTGTTCGGCCAACTCGTTATCTCTTGGGTTCCTCATGGGAGAGGAACCTAAGAGGGGGATACTGTTATATCCATGCAACATCCCAAAGCCTCCCATCGACCTTCCGGTCGCTCCGGTAGGTTCCGGAGCTCCGGTCATATACCGGAGCCTCCGGACCTTCCGGAAGCATCGGGTTTTTACGCAATGAAGGCTTACTGAGCGTTTCCCGTTTACCCGTCTTCTTATCTTCCTTTTAATTGTCTCACAACATATCATCAGACCTCATGACAAGTCTTATTGTCATGAACCACTCTCCTTCCTATTTGGGAATACAATTAGGTATTCCATTTAAATACTACGTCTTTACTTCATGTACTTTAGTTTGATTATTAACGTTAATCGTTGCCTGGTTCTTCCTCTCGATCTGAGTCGTCTTCGTACCTCCTTATCACCTCCGGTACCTCGACTTCCGGTTATCCGTCAGTCAAGGCGTTAGCTCACCCTTAACCCCCTGTGGTGTTGCTATCCTTCCTTTATACTGCACCGGACCTCTTCCGGGCCCTCCGGTACCTCTGGTCCTAACCGGAGCCTCCGGAACCTCCGGCCCATCTTCCATCTCGTCCTAGGTCCATTCCGGCACGGTATATAACAGTGTGACGCACTGGAATATCCGGCATCAAAGTATCTTGCGGCACTGCCGCCGCTACCGCAGCCGCCGCCGATTCAGCAGCAGCAGCATCTGCAGCACCTTTCATAGAGTTCACCAGAGATTCCTTCTTTGCTTTACAGGATCGCAGATGAATACGAAGGCCATGCTCGGTCATATCTGTTTTCTGACAGAATCTACAGGCAGCCATGGCAAGAAGAATAAATAGGAAGATAGTGCGACCAAGGTATATCATAACCCGGCGCCAGTTGGTGTTTTTGTTTAAGCGCAAGAGTCTCAGAAGCGAGTCGGATGTCGAAGATTTGGAACAGACTCGCAAGGGTGAAAGGTAGCCTTGAGATGACCTAGCAAGACCTTCGCAATCCCTCAGCAGGATTTCGGCTTCGTCGCGAGGACTGAGCAAGGATTGGGCTGGTCTTGTAGGACCCTTATGAGACGCGTCGAAGCCTAAGCGGCGCTTGCCGAGGTCACGAGGGCCTTACGAGGATTTGACAAACTTGGTGATGGGGCCTTTCTTCCCACCACCGCGTCTCTACGCGGCTTTTGAGCCAACGAGCTCTCTAGTCCGAGTTTACGCGTTCAATATTCGTTAAATTGGCATAATGGCATGCGCAACGACACGCTCCCAAAAGCCCGCGTGGGAGTCCCAGGTGGCAGGCACAGCCCGCCCGCGCGCTCTCGAAAAGACGCGTCGAAGAGGAGGAGGAAGTTGAAGAAGAAGAGGAGGAAGACGAGGACATGAGGACGACGAGGGAGACGGCGTCCTTGCGCTCATCCTCGTAAGTGCCTCCCCACTGTTCTTACCGTGCCCACGTTCATGGACCCAGACGACCTCCGCGCGACGCTTAAACGCCTGCGCCGCCCGGCCACGGGCACCATCGGCTTCTCCGCACCGCACCCTCTCCCTCGACGCTCACGCTCCGGCAGGGCATGTCGTTCGGGAGGGGGGTGCGGAGGGGGGCGGGGGCGAGGGGGAGGGGGAGGTACGTTACTAACGACGGAGGATGGATAGACGCGGAGAAGATGCTGGGGATGTGCTACAGCCGGTGCGCCATGAGTCGTTTTATAGGAAGTGGGCAGGGAGGAGTATGAAGGTGCACGGCTAGTCCCTCTCGGGTGTTCGCTAACCCCTCCCCAGGTCTGATGGATGGAGGGACGCGCTCGGGTGCTGCGGGTACTTCAACCCCGACGTGTGTGCCGCGCGCGCCGAGGTGCAAGGGCCCGTTCTTCGCGATCGAGAAGCACGTGCTGCGTCGGTGGTGCGGCGCTTGCGGTGCGTGTGCTTGCCACATTCTTACGATGCCCTCGCTTACGATTCCACCCCCGCGGCGGCGTCAATGTCCTCGCGCACGATACCACGCATCCGGCCGCTCGTGGCCACCCGCCGTACGCGCCGACGTCGAATCCCGCATCCCCGGTTCTGCCGCCCGAGCGCGTCAGTTCGGAGACACAGCGTGCGCGCACGCCGCACGCATTGCCCCTGGTTCAGCACCCCCACGCGCGCGACTCGGCCCAGCTGCACTGCGGCTGCTTCGACGCACTACGTGCTGCGCCTGCACGCCAGAGTCGCGCGAGTGCGGTCACGGACGAGAATGCAGACGCGCCCCGGGCGCCACCGGGCCTCGTTCCTTCCTCATCCTTCTCTTTTGTCGCTGTGGGACGTAGAGGTAGGTGTGGTCCTGATCCAGGGACGGGTTCAGCGACTTTCGATGGAGATGCCAGAAGATGGTGGCGCCGAGTCCGGACTCGGCCTCGACGCGAATTCCGCTTGCTCAGAAACGGAGCAGAAAAACTGCATTGTCGAACCCTGGTAGTGCAAAATCCACAACAATGTCGTGGCTGATTCAGAGTCCCGGGATTCCTGCCAGGAATTCGTTAGCAATGCTAGAGCCGGAGGGAATCCGCGCACACTATTTTTTGCCTCGGATGCACAGAGCTGGAGAGAATTCAGAGCCGCAAACGAATGGCGGAGCACTTGGAAATGGCGCTGGAACAGATAAGGTTATGATGGATCATACATGTAGACCTTGTCTGCGAAATTTCGGGATATTTCGGAGCAACCTGGAACGGAATGAGCTGGTACGAACCATGCGAACGAAAAACAAGTGAGTGCGGAGACAAGACAAAATCCGGAGAAATGGACGAGGGCGTCGCGTAAGAAGATGTTGTAGAAATACAATGAAACGAAATGGAAGAGCGTACTCCGGATTGAGGCTGGTGTGCAGATTCGGGCACGGGGATGAATATGTCGGGCCTGTCAAGAAAAGTAGATGAACCATAGGAATGTGCAAAGGGAGTCAGATAAATAGAGAGAAAATAATACAATGCACATGCATGGGACCTCTTGGTTGAAGGTCAACTTCAAGTTGAGATGCCGGATCAGTGAACATACACACCGTAGAAAGACTTATCTTGCTTGACCTAGGTCAAGATGTAAACCAAAAGTCCATAATTCTGCGGTCAAATCAAATTGATAGACACTGGTTGAACATTTCGAGTTTTGAGCTCAAGGTTATGTAATACCAACGGATCCGAGCAGAGTTCAGTCGAATAAATCAGCGCCACTTGTCGACATCGTTCACACAACTCACCCGATTTATAACGAAGAACAATCGAGGACTGGGTGCCATGAGCACGTCTATTTCCTGTGCACATATTTGGTACAATCCGCAACCTTGTTCTCTCAACTCGAATTCTTCAGGCCAGCACTTCAGCCAGTACGCGAAAGCGGCTGGAACTCGTCTACATTCCGCGAAACTCTTTTATCCAAAGCCTTTGCAGCAGAGAAAGCCCGTTTGATCTGGGCCCAAGCCATTAGATAGGATCCCGACTTTTTTGTCCCCATCGCTTCGCACAACGTCTAAAGGAGCTCAACGTTATACCAACGGATCCGAGCAGAGTTCAGCCGAATAAATCAGCGCCACTTGTCGACATCGAGGACACGGGAGAAAAAGACAGTCAACAACGATGTTTTGTTCTCATTGGAATTGAGCTGCTTAGTTGCACGATGGAAGGGAGACAAAAAGGGACACCAACGTCACGGTTTTAAAAAATGGCTTGGGTCCGAGTCGAACGGGCTCACTCTGCTGGACCATTCGACCTCACAGATGCGCTCCGGGCGCTACCAAGTCTTCCCCATATTCCTGAGTTCCTGTCCATACCTGAACTAATTCCTGATTTACTGTTGCCTTAGGGAACATATCAAGCAAAATACGCGTGAGACCGAGTCGAGCGGCCTCTCTCTATTGCAGAATTCCAATTCTTGTTCCTCCCTAAATAAATTTTGCCCTGCTCAGATCCACGGTGCGAGAAAAGACGGAGCCAACCTATCAGATGAATGGCTTGGTCCGGAGTCGAATGGGCTCTTTCTGTTGTACCATTACGGTACTCTGCCAGGAGAATAGGCGCGCTTCGAGCGTTACCAAGCATTCTCCGTATTCCTGGGTTGATGTACGTCACTGAATTCCTGTTTTAACAGCTGTCGAATTTTGCGATGCCAGGTATATGCCAAGCGAAATACACGTGGGCCGGAGTCGAACGGGCTCTCTGTTGCAGAATGTCAGTTCTTGTTATTGGTCCTGGCTGAATAAGTTCTGCCCTGCTTATTGAGATCGATTGTGCGAGAGAAAACAACGAGTTGACCGTACTCCTCGCACTCTGGCGGTCTGAATTAGGTCGAGTTGATTTAGGTCGAAAAGGGAAACAAGAAAAAAGCGCACGACGTTTTACGAATGGCTTGGTCCCGAGTCGAACGGGCTCGCTCTGCTATCCAAATCATTGGAACCGACCACTGAGGACAGAGGCCCTCCGGCGCTACCAACCCTTTTTCGTGTCTATGAATCTTCGCTCATACCAAACTGAATAAATCAATCTTGGGCAGATTGTATGCGTCCAGTGCAGGAATGATTTACCTTGACGGGAAGCGATGCCTACCGACTCTTACACAAGAGCCGGAAGTTCCTGTTGATACCTGAGTGTACGTCAGTCTAGGTGAGTGGAAGGATGCAGTTAGAAATAGATGTGTATAGACCAACTGTATCTACATTGCATAGACACAGTTAGACAAAGGGGTCCGTCTACCCTTCGTCTAGGGGGGTAGACAAACCCCCTGTCTACGGGGGGTGGGAACGCAGTGATTGATTATTTGACTTTCGGCTTCAAGATCGCTGCCTGTACCGGAGATTGTGTTAAACTCATTGAAATGAATTTTAAAAATTGCAAGAGGTTTGTGACGCAACCGATCTCGCCGGGGGAAGAGAAAGGAAAGAGTGGGAACAAAAAATTGTCTGTTCAGCCACACAACACACAACGTTGTCCTAAATTCCAGATTGCAGGACAACTGACTCTAGCCATAACGATAGGATGGTATCTAAGGCACTGTTTTGTACTATAGAGAAGCGAATGCCCCCCCCCCCCCAAGTCGTCAGAAAATACATGTTACACGTGGGAAGAAATTATCGCATCCCCTTCAAATTTAGACAAGCTACGGCTCCAAATTCCACGCAAAGATGAACAGGAGTAACCCACACATGCTGGTGACCCAGAGAATAAATTGTAGGATTCCGTGTGTCATTGTCATGCCCAACGACTGCAATTTTGCAAAGAAGGAAGAAGCAGGTGTGAATCCGCCATAAACGTGGCTTTGGTACGCCGCGGCGGGGGACCCTGCACTGGTGGTCAAGAGGACGTAAATGTACGGTTACAATTCGCTAACCTCGTATGATACCAGCGACCCCAAATCCCAGTGAGGTAAGGATCATCACGGGCAGCCAGAGAAGGGCTGGGGCGAAGTAAACCAGAGCGGAGGCTCCCAGCGTGGCTCCCCGATTGTCTCTGACTTTCGGGGAGTTACATCTTGTGGTTGCAGTATCGATAATCCACAGTATACAAACTTACCTAACTTCACTATGGTGTGTTCGTCCGTCTCCATGAGCCAAGCAGCGACGACCGGGAGTATCTCACGGTTCCAGCTTACAAGACCCGTGAAGAAGTATTGAACCACATTAAGCATTATATCGAAACTCCCTTTCAAGACAGCGGTGGTCGTGTTCACAAGCCATTTCACGCGGGTGACAAATGTATTCCGTGCTGGGTAGATATTGAGCTCGAAAGGAGAGGCGGAGTAGATAGGACGGTCTGCGCACACAACGGCCAAAACAGAGCACACGACCCGGTGCCCGAAAAGCACTTGGATACCCTTTGCATAACTAAAGGGCTGTGAGATGGATTCCGCAGGCTTGGGGTGCTTTCGCAGGCTCATGGCCGTTCTCAGCTCACCGTCGTCGAAAGGGACTGCCATAGCCAGAGGGATGAAGATGAGGGACATTGTGTCTGAGCGTGCACTGGTCGTCGACGTTTGGTGTGGGCACTCGATGGTGGGAGGTAAGGCGGCAATTTGGTAATCACTTCGATCGGCACGCAAAAATAAATCGTGGGATCGCAGATTATTATTATTATTACTCGTACTATCGGCCACTGGGTAGTCGGCCACCCCTAAGTAGTTCAGCACTTTTCAACCTAGGTCAAAAGTCTTTATGTGGTGTGATAATTCAAAATGAACGTTTTTGTCGTGATACTTACTAGGGAAAGAGAAAAACTGCCCACGTGAGTCGGCATATCAAGTGCGCCCGGAGGAGGAGACACACAGGTATCTCTTCTCTTTCGATGAAACATCTTTTCAGGGCCCACAGTATCCCGGCGGAGACTTGGAAGAGACTTGCTTGTCGCGCAGAGTGCTGGACCACACGGGTTCTAAGATTTCAGGCGGCGTTGATGTTGCAGAGGAGTCCAAATCCAGACTCGGTCCAGACGAGTTACGAAAGGCTTGAGAGAGACGGAGGTAACGGACGTCGAGAGTTCGGAAAGATGCGGAGCGGAATAAACCGGCCCGTCCTGCTCCTAGCGCTTAAACAACCACCAGCACATCAATTCTCATGCTCGACCTCACCGTTCTCGGTGCGCTTCCGCACCATGTACCTCCTCAACGATTCCCTATCCCTTCCTGTGAACACCCCTTGTCTTCATTCACTCTTCACCCACTGCGAACGGAACTTTGAGGGGAACGCCGAATATGTACTTACTTTGATGCGGATGCAAAGCTATCATTGAGCTAGAACCTAGTAGAAGGAAGAGGGGAGGGATGGTCGTGCGTGTCCTCATTTCCATTCCCTTGTTTTGTACTTATCCGACCGTTATTTCTAGATCTTTTTCCGTGTATTTTTACTGGATTGCTGGCTGATTTGTGCGCAATGCCGCAAACGCGGAAACGCAGGGTCCAGTCATCCAATGCTCGCTGTCCGTCCTGTCTCTGTTTCAATCGTTTGGAGAAGGTGGGCACTTCAAAGATTCGGAACACGAATGTGTGCCATTTTGCTTTTCACGATTCTGAGTCTGAATATCTATCTTCTTTTACTTTAGATCGGGACTCGATTCGGACCCGCAGTTCTCGCTCTAGTCCCGGATCCACGAATCGACAATATACCAGCGACTTTCTCTCAGATGGCATACCGGCAATCCGCGTCAGTCAACGTCAACCTCTCCCGGCCACGTCGCACCACCGAAATGAGCACGATGATCTACCAGGGAGCCAGGTGGAGAGTGGGCGTGGGGGTAAAAGGGGAACAAGCGGCGGACAGGGGATCCATTGCCTGTGTCCCCCGTCACCATGGTCTGTCACCACGCCTTTCGTCTCGCAGGATGGATGGCAGCGGGGTGCATCTCCCACGACCGATTACCTTCCTCTACACCCGGATCTGCACGCGCCATTGGCAGAGTCGGGATGCGGTAGAATGAGCGGGGAGGGGAGTGGGAGCGAACGGACCGGGAACCCGGGGGATTCGGTCAACCCCTCCCAAGCGCGTCTCCTGCCGATGACGCCCGCCACGCCCACCGCGCTCGACCGCAGTAGAGCAGCTCCCGCGCTGTCCTCCGCGCCGCGCGTCCTCCTCCGCATCCTCGTGGGGCAGCGCGAACTCGAGCGACGTTGGGCATCTACATCGGCTTAGTGCAGCCCCTCCGCTGTCGACGCCGAAGAGGAGCTGCCTCTTCCTGCCCACGGACGCAGACGCGTGCCCGGACGTCCCGCCGCGGTGAGATCTAAGGAGGTTGGCGCAGATTCTCTGACGCGGGGGCAGGTGAGGGAGGGGCAGGAGGACGGCGAGTAAGCGGACGAGGATGCCGCAGAGAGGGCTTTATTACGAGGAGCCCACGGCACCCGGGCCGTATGGCGCATGCAGTTTGCGTTCAAGGCGCTGGACGCGACGGCGTGTTGGGCAGCTCGTGCGTGCGCGAGCAGAAGCCGCCGCTCGTCCTTGACGCGTTAGGAGTGTGGGCTCAGAATGCTCGTGGGAGCGAGGAAGGGTGCGGGGAGGGTGTGGGAGGAGATGTGGGAAGGTCATCCGAGGGCGCGGTGGACTAGGAGACACAGAGCGTAGTGCTGGCGCCCGTGCGTATCCACCCTGCGCATCTCATTGCTTCTTCACGTTGACCTTCCTTCTTCCTGACATTTCTACACGGCACCGTCCTTGAGCCTTCTTTTTGCATCATTTTTCGTCCACATCTTCCATGTTCTCGCCTCTTTGTCCGTAATCATCTCATCTGCGCATCTGTCTTTCCAATTAATCTTACTCGTGCCCAGGTACTATAAGGATGTCTCATTATATTCCTCCCTTGTCTTCGCGTGAGACCGCCCCCGCGAAGCGAAGGCGCGTGAAGACAAGGTGAACTCTGAAGACTCACCACGGTCTGGCACGCTGGAGCATCGAGGAGAGCGCCAAACTGATCCCGCATCTTGAAGTGACGTAGCAGTATCAAAATTTGACCCATTGACTTCTAGCTCGCGAACGACTTGAATCAAACTTGAAGGCCTTTGGTCATCTCTCAAAACAACGGACTATTGACTACCTAGCGGGAGTTTTTGGCCAGCTATATCCCATGGCATACATCCTGAATCTTCTAAACAACTTCGGCAGCTCCTCCTCCATGGCCTGCAAAGCTCGCTCCGCACCAACCCGCGGAGTCCATGGCACGTCACTTCCGTAAAGCTCTTTACCCACCGCAAAACATGGCAGGGGGAGGTCTGTTCTTCTCTCGCTTGCAGGGTCTAGGTATGCCGCCTCCAAAATCCTCAGGACTTGCCGCTTCTCGCCAGCTTAATTCGCAAGCATGGGTGTCATGTTGGGTTTTACTTCACTTCAACTTTCACCATCATCCAAGCCTGTTATGCCCAAGAGTCTAGGCCCGTCCAGCGGCCTTCTCTCCGCTGCCTCAGGGGGTTGATGTCAACGACGGTGGCGCCTTTTGAATATTGCCGGACCCAGTTCAGACCTCGTGTCACTACTTATGTAGGTTGACTGCATCTGTCACGGTTGGGTGAATTAACCCATAGTAGGTATTTCTCGCGCCTACGGGTGCATGTTCTCGGGGGCCGATGGCATGTATACCATAGTAGTGCCGCTCTCCATTTTACAACTTATGTAACATCGCGACTTCTGCTGTTTTACCGGAGAATTCGGGGTTGATCGAATCTTTGCATGATGCCCTCACCGCAGGCATGCATTGGAATATTCTGATGCCGATTCCCCATCCCGCTGGCAGTTCCCTCCCCGATAGATATCAAGCGCCACCCTCGTCATCACCAAATCCGTCCATCGCGACCGTCTTCATGTGTCCGTATTTTGGCGAGGTCATCTCGCGCGCCGTTGCCTTCGAATTCGCATCGTACCAATATTATCCTGAGTCTTATCCAAGGGATTATCTTCGGTGTGTTTCCTTTCACACTCATATTGATTTATTGACTAAGGTCCCATTGAAACCAGGAGGAAATCGCCTTACGAGGCGCATGAATCGTCCTCGGTTGTATTTAAATAAACCAAGGGCCCGTCTGTCTCGCCTCGGAAAGTTGCCGCCGCGTGTCCCGAACGGCACGACGGCGCGTACATGTGAGAACAAATTGAACAATGATTGATGTCGATATACGGGAAGAGGATATCATTCCTGCCAATCCACATTCTTTGCTAATTTTTTTTTAGGTTCTCGCACCCACGACGCCGGAAATCATTCATCTGTCTCACTGACGGCGTCCCCGGCAGGGGCGGAACTCCCCCTTATGTTAAGCAGGTACGAAGAGACGCTCGCATCAGGTTCACATCTAAATTAACACCGAAGCGCGATTGGGCACATGTCGGGCGTCGATCCTCCTGGGAGGGAAGTCTCCTCCAAGAGAATAAATTGAACATTGATATCGATATACGGCCAGAAGATGTCATTCCTGCCAACGCATTCGTTGCTAATTCCTTTCTAGGTTATCGCACCCACGACAGCGGAAATCGTTCTTCTATCCCCGTCCCCGCTGGAGCGGAGCCCGCCGTGTGTCAAGTAGATACGAAGAGGCGACGACACCCGCGTCAGGTACACATCTAAATTAACACCGAATCGCGATTGGACGCATGTCGGGCGTCGATCCTCTAGGAAGGGAAGTCTCCTCTTATGGGTCGCCGTTGACAGGTGCCAAAAATAGCATCGGGGAGTGGGGAGAGATCATGGACGTCCCGCTTCTCCCAGTTGGGTTCGCAAGTCCGGGTGTTATCTGGAGTTGGCCGTGTCGTAAACTGGTCCCCCTCAACACCGCTCGCTCATCGGACTGGGCACAGTGACGCTATTCTGACCGAAAAAAGCGGCGGGACAGTGGACGAGTAAACGTGTGCGGCTCCCGCGGTAACGTTAATCCTGGGCGGCCGTCGGGCGGGATATGTAAATGATTACTCGGCACTAATGCAAGTGCTCAAATTTCAGAGTCGGGATATAGTAGTGGCCAAGCGTGATGATCACGTTATGCGCATCTAGCTGTTCCTATGTGGGGCCCAGGCTGGTACCAGTAATGAGAATTCAATCTTGGACTTTTGAGTTTTGATGATTTTGATGGTTGGATCGCCGTATGATGCGTGAGTATCGCTTGCCGCGACTTGCCGCGACGGAGGCAAATTCACCCGACAGCGGACGCAATAGCAGGAATTCCTCATCCCCGTGGCTGAGCGTCTTCCTTCGGGTTCCTTGGCGGAATTTCTCGGGAACTTGGAACTTTCGTTGTTATTTTTGTTGAAGACGATCTCGTTGCAGATTGTTCAAGTCACTTCCACTCAGATCCGTGACAATAAATTCATGACTGTTCGTCCTGGAATGAGTCAACAAGGTGACGAAGCAGCGGCGACTACATACCTCCAAATGGACTCAATATAATCCATCATTTCGCACGTTGAACAGTTCGTCATACAGGCAGACGGAATGTCCGAGTCGTGAGGTAGACAAAGATCATTAAGCGAGCTCGAGGCCCTCATCCAGGACGGAACGGCCTATTTTCAGTACACAGGCTCCAGGACTCCGAGCCCGGCTTCGTTATAAATAGGGCCGAGCCCTTTCAATACAAGCCGGTGTTTATAAACATGTTTGTAGACCGGGACTCAACAAACACAACCCTGCCAAGACGAGTTCACCAGAGTTCATCCCAGCATCAGCTACGGGGACTCGGAATATACCTACCTACCAAGTTCGTGCATTCTCGTTTACTGCACTCCGTCCACATTGTCTATGTCATTCCTCTCCCACCGCCCCGGAGATCCTCTGCAATCTAGCGCCATTCTATACCCCATCCTCCTCCTCCCCCCCGAAATCCTCGCAGAAATATTCTCCTTTGTGGTGGACGCGACGTTCCATTTCGGCGACATATCCGAGGTCTCTGGACCCGCGTCAAGCCAGGCCCCATGGTTGTTGACCCGCGTGTGCCATCGCTGGACCGAGGTGGCCTTGAGGACCCCTTGTCTATGGTCCATGGTGTTTCTGGACCTCGACCGAGTCGGAGAGCGGGGCGACGTACAACTGACGAGGCTCAGACATGATCGCTCCAGAAACGCGCCGCTGACCGTCAAGATTTTTTGCGAGCAGGACTGGCGCGAATCTCACCCAGTTCTCGACGCCGCCATGGCCCACTGCGAGAGATGGGGGGAAGCCGACCTCTATATAACACTCCCGCTCGCCTTCCAGCTGGCCGCCGTCCGAGCCCGCCTATCTGCCCTGATCACACTTGGGATTTCCCTCCGTCTTGACGACGAATCCGAAGCGGACCCCGCTTTTTGGGACACCTTTATGGATTCACCCAACCTGAAAACCCTGTGCGCCTCTTTCTGGGACGACCACCACCTTCTCAGCTCCCCATTCGCGTTCCCGTGGCATCAGCTCACCCGTCTGTCAACGACGTTCTTTTCGAACACCGAGGCCCTGTCTGTCTTGCAGGCATTATCAAGCGCCATCGAGTGCAGGTTGGAGTACGCCAGGGAGGCGGCCCTCCCAGAGCAGCCTATCCCCACGTGTCTTCCATACCTGCGCTCGCTGTTGTTGCAGATGGAGGAGGAATCACGCCCCTCGGGACGGATCCATCACAGACGCACATCCTTGTTGGACTGGCTAGAGACGCCCTCCTTGGAACACCTATCAACGTACCACACCGCCGACGCAGAGGCAGTCCTCGCGCTCCTCGCCCGCTCTCACTGCGCCGCGTCGCTTCACTCCTTCCACTTCCATTCCTCCTCCGCCCTTCCAGATGTGCTCCTCCTTCTCGTGCAGGCGATGCCCTGCTTGATGGACCTCGAGATCGGGGATTTCAACGGAGCACTGTCGACACGGTCCGCCGTGTCCACATTCGTGCGTGCGCTATCCGTGCATTGGGAAACCCGCAGCCCGCCACGGCAGCCCCTCTCGGTGTGGCTCGTGGATCGAATGTATTCCACCGGGAGCGTCCAAGACCTCTCGGTTATGTATAAAGATGGCTTTATTGTCGAGATTTCGCCAAATATGTGTTTCCGGTCCCTCGTCGCGGACAGTTTTCGTTGATTATCCCTCTCGCTGTATCGTTAATTATTTTACTTCATGGATTTATGGGACGCGCGTAACCAGTATGACATCCCCCGTATCACAAATCTGGCTGAAAACTTTTTGATTGCACTGGCCTCTCTAATTCCGGAGGCCACAGGTACTGCATGAGTACATACCTTCCCTTCACCGAATGCCGGATTTCCCACGGTTGAATCAAGCGCATTTCGTGTAGGATTAAAGAACTCCCGTTATATTCTACCAATGCGCCGCGGGTGCCCACGGCCGTCTAGAGTTGCACTGTGTTCAGCAAGGCCCTAGACGGAGGTAGGTTGACATCAGGAAAATCTGAAGAGCAAGGGGTCATTATGATGGGCTATGATGGCCTATGAGGATCTTTCAAATGCTATGGGCATCCAGGAATGTCTATGGTGGTCTCTGGTAGGACTATATGGCTTCACAGCCCTTCTATGGTGGGCTATAACCACCTCCCTGGGAGACAATTAATACATATAGCCCATTGAAGTCAAGAGCATCACACTTTCAGCAGAAAAATATATATTTCACACTGTCCCTACGGGGAGTATGGACAGTGTAGTTTTCCGCTTCTAAGCTGGTCTGGATCTGTCCGTAGTTTTCTGAAGCCAGTCGCATTGCCCGACTTTATGTAAAAAACCTGGGAAACAAATCATAACAACAAGGCGCTGCACTGTTAAACCATGATAACCTTTCATTAATGCTGACTTACACTTACAAGTTATTTGCGAGCAGTCTGAGGCTTGGTCTGAGGTCAACCAGACGTGCCGCCAATCAAACTCCGTGGCATCGCTGGTTGATCAATTTTTGGTTGACATTGATCGCATCACATCTTTCTTTCCTCCCCTTTCTGAGTCTCCTCCTTTCCTCCATCTGGCTTTGCTCCAAGACTGGCCGTCGGCCGCCTTTCAAACGGACCTCCTCTCTGATATTTCCTGCTATCAAATGCTGCTTCCAATTGCTTCCAAGTCCAAAAGTCCCGTTGTAGCTCCAAGCCCATTCCAATCGTAGCCTCAAGCCCCTTCCAACCTTCCTTCAAAGCTTGTTCAAGCAACCACTCTACCAACATCATGTCTTTTGGATTGATTTTTTGCTTCAAGATTGACTCTGAACTCATCCCTCGGTGTCTCCTTTCCACTGGCAAGCGGCAGGCCCTGAACCACCTTCCGCCCGTCTGTTAATTGCAACATTATTTTCCATTGCTTGTATTTTGTGTTACATCAAGTTCAGTACAGGATATGTAGTTTGGCTGCTGGATGTATGGAGTTCAAACCAAAAGAGTGACAGAATAGGAAATGTAGAGTTTATAGTGACACGTATATATTAAATGGTATTACATTACCAAGAGAATCCCGTCTGCAAATTTTTCTCTTCTTCTTGATGGGGAGAATCTGAAGAGTTTCCACGTCGTGGTTGTTCTGGCTCCACACCTCATCGTAATTCAGGGTGAATTCCAGTTTGTTCCGAACTCCTGTTAGGTTCGGTTCGGATAAAGCACCGTACTCCGTCCACTCATGGAGGTTGCGACATCATGGTCACTGACGCGCTTTGGTGGATATTATAATTCCTATTCCACATACAGGCAACGAGCTTACCAGATTGCGAACATTGAGAGAGACCCCGGAGTGAGACACTAAACTGTTGAACGAGTCATCATTGAATAACATGTAGCATAGCGTACTCTGAAGAATCTGAAACAAGCTCTTAGTTCTTCGCATTAAACAAGGTGAATACAGAACACTTACCAGGAACATGACAAGGTTTGATAAATTAGCTAGGGCATTGCAATGTAGACGTATATATTCAGATCAGCTTTTGGTAATGCTAGGCTCGCTCATGCGAAATACACGGAACCTCGCAAGACAGATTAACAGGCTGTGAATCGGCATAGATATGTTTGTGCCAAGTCCAAGCTGAGTCACATAGACTTTGTAGATGGTCATTCCGAAAATAATTGCGAAGAGGCACTCCCACGGAGCGGCCAGACCTAGAAACGGAGTTGAAATGCAGTAGTGTGCCGAAGTCGCCTCTCACAAACTGTATGCATTGATATCCCGTTCCTCACGGCAACAATTAGAAATTCTGAAGAGACAGAAATGCAGCGATGGATGATTTGTCTAGATCTTACACTTGGATGAAGATAAAATACTAAGATTTGAGCCCGGTATAGGCAAGAAGGAAAATTATCAGACTCAGGCCCAACCCCAGGGATCGAGGCGAGAAGTACCAGTCTGCCTGTGGCAAAGTGCCCGCCCCTTAGTATCGCTGTCTTTAGGGCAGACTGGTGACGAGTCTAGGCGGTGAGAAGGATTTTATTCAGATACTTTACAATTACTACTAAGAAATGTTACATAGGGCTGCCGCCCGTTGCCGTTGCGACGGTTCGACGGCATCCGTCGAACGGGTGCCGTCCCCGTTCCGTTGGAGATCTCGGCGGTCCAAAAACGGCCCGTTGAACAACGGGCCGGAACGGCAAATCGACGGCACACGGGTGTGCCATCTTATTTTGACCGTGAATCATGTTATCTCGAGACTATTGACCACCTTATGTGTACTGATAATTCTGAGTTCTCCTCACACTTATGGATGTAGTGGAGACTATATTCAGCCGAAGTTTGGCGGACCATCATTCCGTTTTAGGAAAGACCTAACACTTCAGTTCAAAATTCCTTTGGGACGCTAGGCAGGTTTAAAGGGGTTCCAAAGAGCATATCTTACCTCCACAAGATTCTCCTGTCTTATCAGGGACTTCAAAGAGCCAGGACGACCTTCAAAGGGGACCCCAAACAAAGTTGATGCTGGAAGCCGTCGTTACGGCCGTGGCGGCCGTCCCGTTGACCGTCCCGTCCCGTCGCAGCTCAAAAGAACCAATCGACGGGCCGTAAATAGACGGCCGTGCCCGTCACGGCAACGGGTGGCAGCCCTAGAAATGTAGCTAGAGTAGCATTTGTAAAGTAAAAATGTATCATGTACGACCCTTGACAGCAACTCGGCCGTCGATGGCTGTAGCATACATTGACACTGTATGTCGGTACAGCACCTGCTTGTTCCTTATTGGGACCTCGGCAGTACTATACATCCTCCTCCTCCTCCTCCTGAAATAATACCGAAACCAGCGGCAGAAGTCCGCGTGCAGCGGCCATTCAATAAGCCCAACTACCTTGGGGTGTGTCGGCGAACGGCATCCGAATGCATTCAGGGCCGGTGTCTGCACAGCCTTGCAGGCATCCACGGATCACACTCCAGTAGGATGTCGGCACCATGCGTATCCCACGCGCACTGCGGAACCCTAAAAATGTCTTGGCCTGGATCGGTATGGTCTGTGGGACAATCTGGACCCGCTCCGATGGATGTCTCGAGCACCCATCCAATCCAGCCTTCGGATATGCTTCTGACGCGTCGCAAATGCAGACCTAGAAAGGTTCGATGGAGCTCTTGACATTCCTGCAATCCTGTCAGGAGCCAGACAGATGCACTTTCTCAAAGTCCAGACCGCCCAGACGATCGCGACGAACCGATGAAGAGCGGACCTGACCCTGGACATTTTTGGGGCTCCGCACGGATCCGTGGATGGCGCAAGGCTGCGTGGACAGCGGGCTTGAACGCAGTGATTGGGGTTGACATTTTCATGAAGGATAGAAGCGGCCGTACTTACTGAAGTACTTCTTGAATTTTGGTGAGTGTATAAAATCCATATGGATAGATTTCTCTTACCAGAAATCCAAACAACCATGTTCAAACTCTTCTCCCTCTCCATTCTGCGCCTCGCGTCGCTTACCATCAGCGTCGTTCCAACTCGTTGTCTCTGAATTCAGTGCCTCGATTCCGCATCGACTAGTCTGACTGATGCGAACGTCGATCAGCCTTAGGCGAAGATGGGTGCATCATTTGCACCCAAAAGATACCGCAGAACAATTGCTGCCCCTCATCATTCCGCAGTGCGTACTCGCCAGTGCCAACGATCTCGGTCCCGGGCTGATTTAACCTTCTTCTGCGAACACAGAAACTGCTTCGAGTGCGCGCACGCGATCTGTCTCCCGCCACGTATAAGTGCATACGACACCAAGTTGAACAAATGAGACCGATGTTATGTGGGTGATATAGAGAATACTTGGTGTCGAGAAAGTCTTCAAGTAGTAGTATGCGGATCGAAGACATCTTCTGATTAACAAGAGTGTGAATTCGCTGCCTGCAGTTTTGTTTTTTTCTATCTAGCGGTGCTTCAGGGTGCAGGCCCATCTCCCTAGACGATCCTGACAGTTTTGAATGTAAGACAAGGGTGGAAACAAGACGCTGGAAATCACGCTGATATTTTCCAAAGTCTTCCCGTTCTTTTGGGCTCTCTTTTGGTGGGTTTCCGCGTTTTTTCGGTTGTAGATAACCATGGGCATGATTAAATCTTACTTCATATTTTCCCTTGCTTGCGTTATAAAAGTATCCCGGCTCCTCAGCCAAGCACGGGTGCCGGTTGAATGTGGAAAAAAGGCATAATGGCAAGGCCAGCCCTCCGTCCGCATTTTGACCCCTGCATTTATGCAAACAACCATAATAGGTAGATACGACCCATCGGTGGTTGCAAAACAATTCAGCAGAAGACCTGGACCCGAATCCAACTGGAGTCCTTTAATGCACCAATAGTCTGTACACATTTTGCGTACCACGTCACCAGGCCTTCTTGAGCCTGTGTATTGCCCCATGAAGTAAGCCATCCTAAAGCACAACAGAAAATCAAGCTCGCTGCCCCGGCAAACGACTCGGAAAACTGGACAGATCTTTTACCGGGTTGGGCGAAGTCTGACTGGAAGCAGCTCAGCCCTGACCGGGACAGAGCCTGGGCGCAGCATGCGAAATGGATCAGCCATGGGTAGCCGTAACAGAAACTGACACCAACCGCACACCTATAACAGATGAAATCAATATAAATTCCATCTTCCGGAACTATCCAAGTGCGGGACTCTGGGTGCGACTTGTCAGACTCGGCATGGGGGGAGGCCGCCCGGGAAGGTATACCTGGTTTGATTTCCCCACGTCGCTTCTTCGCGACGAATGTGTCGGCCCGAGCCCAAAAATCACACCCTCCTCTTGTTCCCGACAGCCAATCCGCCGAACACTCCTTGGACGGGATCCTCGAACCACTATTTCGGAGGCACTATAAAGTTCGCTGTTAAACATGTAGATACAACCAAGGGTAGTTTGAGACATAGGAAACAGGTAACATTGTTTCAGTGACTTTGTAAACCTAAGAATTGTTGATTCTTCTCATCCTTTATACAGCACACGTATGGATTTATGCGTCATGTCAGTAGAGCTCCGAGAGAGCCCGCTCCCCCTAACCGAGGTTTTTGCGGTTACTCACCACCAAATTTTCAGATCGGCGCGTTTTGTACATACTTCGTGGCAAACTCCGTCGGTAACTCCCGGAGATGGGTTGAAAGTACACTAAATGCATTTTGTATTTTGTGGTTGTGTTTCGCGGCAAACTCCGTAAGTCCCGGTGATTGAACGAAGTACTACGTGGCTGTGCTTTCCAGCGAAGTCCGTCGGGAACTTCCGCCACCCACTCCTACAGCTTACGCTAACTTGAATGCATTTTGTATGAACCCTTGACATGTCCTCTAACTTCCACCACTCACTGTTCGTTATTCTATAAAACCATCTTGTTCAACTGTTTTTCATTTTTTGCATTCAACTTTGCTCACAGGTCCCTCTTCCAAGATGATGTACATGCAGTAGGCATTAAGCAATTATGTTTTCCTATTTCTTCTGCTTCAGACAAACATAAATCATTTTCCTACTGTTTCACCCCAAAAAGTGGTCTCATTTCTCGAGGCCAATTGTACAGCTAAGGCAATGTCATTCAAGTTAAAATGACAGACAGGAATGAATGCCTTCACTTACACTGGAGGCTAATGTGTGGTGGTTTCATAAAACACATTGGTTGTTCAATTCTTTGAATTTTGAAACTCGCCAGCCCACCTATCCTGATCTGTCAATCATTTCCGTTGGAATTTTTCGGATGGGAGATTATGTGAGCTCAATGATTTATTGTGCACTTTGAATGCCCTGCAGGATGTGAACCTTTGTCGAATTATATTATGGCATTTGGCAAGAGGTTGTTCAGTAATTGTCTTTTTAATGCTATATCCGTGTCAGTGGCGCGGGGCGGGCCCAATGCGAACTAGTCGACACAGAGTGTCGACCGAGCAAGTTTTGGGCCAGCCTTGAAATCATAATTTATAGATGATAAACTGTAAGAGTTGTTCATTTCCTGGATGAATTATGGATGGAGATGGCCTGACCCCAAAATTTTGTCTCAATCTATGATAGCGGGCCCTGCCGCGCCAGCGGGCTACAAAACTTATTTGCCGCGCAGCGCTACTCCCTGAGGCCCGAGGGCATTTATTGATGTTACAATCAAATTGACTAGGATGCATTTCCACCAGCGGGGGAAAGATATACCAAAGATTCATGGGCATCAGAGGCTGAGTTCGTGACAATTTGAGGCACCGGGGATGCCTAGAGGGCCTTATGAATGCGGAGTCTACAAGCAACATCGGCGGCAGATTAATCATGTTCATTTACATAATCGTGATCGGACGAATACTGAAGTTGCGCAGAGCGTCGATCCCCCGGGGCGGAGATCTGTTCTTTGCCCGCTTGCAGGGTATAGGTGTGCCACTCTCAAAATCCTCGGGACCTGCCGCTTCTCCCAGTTGAATCCGCAAGTATGGATGTCATGTTGCATTCTACTTCACTTCAACCATCACGATCACCGGAGTCTGTTGTGCCCAAGAGCCTATGTAGGCCTGTCTAGCAGCCTTCTCTCCGCTGCCCTTTCAACGGCGGTGGCGCGATTTAACGGACCTAGTTCAGACCTCGTGCCACTATGTAGGTTGACTGCATCTATCACTCGCGCTTCGGTGAATTTAACACATAGTAGGTATTTCTTGCGCCGACCACTGGCCCGGGTGCATGTTCTCGGGGCATCACCCGGGCATGGCATGTATAGTAGTGTCGTTCTCCACTTTACAACTTATGTAACATCGCGACCTCTGTGTTACCGGAGGATTCGGCGTTGGTCGAATCTTTACATCATGCCCTTACCGCGGGCATGCCTCGCAATATTCTCTGCTGCCGATTCCTCATTCTGCTGGCAGTTCCCTCCCCGATAGATATCAACATTAATCAATGTTGCGCCACCCTCGTCATCACCAAATCCGTCCATCACGACTGTCTTCATCTGTCCGTATTGTCGCGAGGTCATTTCGCGCGCTGTTCCCTTCGAATTCGTATCCTACCAAGGAATTATCATGGTGTGTCTCCTTTCACACTCATGTTGATTTATTGACTCCGGTCCTATTGAAACCAGGAGGAAATCGCCTTACCACACCCTTGGTTGTATCTCAATAAGCGAGAGACCTATGGGTCTTTGGAAAGAATGTAGTGGCTGCCGCGTGCCCCGAACGGCGCGTACATGTGAGAACAAATTGAACAATGATTGATGTCGATCTACGGCCAGAAGATATCATTCCTGCCAATCCGCATTCGTTGCTAATTTTTTTTAGGTTATCGCACCCACGACGCCAAAAATCGTTCTTCTATCACCGTCCCCCGCTGGAGCGGAGCCCCGCCGTGTGGCAAGCAGATACGAAGAGGCGACGACACCCCCGCGTCAGGTTCACATCTAAATCAACACCGAATCGTGATTGGACGCATGTCGGGCGTCGATCCTCTGGGAGGGAAGTCTAGATCTCCTCCTATAGGTCGCCG
Source organism: Mycena maculata (assembly GCA_029448575.1). Classification (NCBI taxonomy): domain Eukaryota; kingdom Fungi; phylum Basidiomycota; class Agaricomycetes; order Agaricales; family Mycenaceae; genus Mycena; species Mycena maculata. The sequence goes on along the minus strand of JARJLG010000069.1, from coordinate 87,334 downwards.
TTGATAGGTGCAAAAAATAGCACCGGGGAGAGATCATGGACGTCCCCCTTCTCACCAGTTGAGTTCGCAAGCCCGGGTGCTATCTGGAGTTGGCCGTGTCGTAAACTGGTCCCCCTCAACACCGCTCGCTCATCGGGCTGGGCACAGTAACGCTATTCTGGCCGAAAAAAGCGGCGGGACAGTGGACGAGTGAACGTGTGCGGCTCCCACGGTAACGTTAATCCTGGCCGGCCGTCGGGCGGCATGTGTAAATAATCCAGACCCGGCACTAATGTAAGTGCTCAAATTTCAGAGTCGGGCCCAGGCCGGTACCAGTAATGGGAATTCAATGTTGATGATTTTGACGTCCGTTGGATCGCTGTATGATGCGTGAGTACCTAGGGTGTCCTCGGGATACCTCGGAAACGCGCTTGCCGCGACCTGCCGCGACGGAGGCAAATTGCTTCACCCGACAGCGGACGCAATAGCAGCAGATAAAGAATTCCCTATCTCCGTGGCTGAGCGCCTTCAGGCGCCTTCCTTCAGGTTCCTTGGCGGAATTCCTCGGGAATTTTGAGTTACATTACTCTTTGTTGAAGACGATCTCGTTGCGAACTGTTCAATTCACTGCCACTCGCATCCGTGGCAATAAATTCTCTGTTCGTCCCGGAATGAATCACCGAGGTGACGAAGCCAGCGGCGTCTACATACCTCCAGATGGACTCAATATAATCCATCCTTTCGGACGTTGAACATTTCGTCATGGCAGACGGAATGTCACTCGGCAAGCTGCCGTGAAGTAGACAAAGATCATCAAGCGAGCTCGGGGCCCTTCTCCAGGATGGAACGGCCGATTTCCAGTACACAGGCTCCAGGGCTCACAGAAATCAATCGAGAAAATGTTAATCAGCCCAACTTGAAGGAGATAAAATGATAAAGGGGAAACCGGTTACAAAATATTAGGTGATTGGAGTGGTCCAGGCCAAACTGTTTCTTGAAAGTTGAGTGGTCGTATGATAGATACCGTATACGGCAAGCTCTAAGTCGACTTTTGGTCGAATTTCGAGAGACGAACCCCAAGTTCACGTCGTCTGAATGTGGTACACAGCCATGGGATCCAGACCCAAGGTCTGTGGCCGTGTTGGCGGTAGTTAGAGTCGGGTTCGGACAACTGCCGATCAGAATTCCCACCCCGGATGGGGTTAACGCGTGCCAGCATAGAGGCTTCACTTTCTCCCTTGGCAGTATCGATACTTCACCCGCACTGCGGCGTGTGAGTCTGCTATGATTCTTGTATTTATACCACATCCACGACACGGGAGCGACAACGGCACTTCTGGCGACAGCATCGGCCGTAGAAACGACTACGATCCATCCTGTACCCGCTTTGGGCGCTGGAGTAGCTTTTGCTAGACAGCGGGACGAAAGGAGGTCAAAGACTCGACATTCTGCGTGTAAACGACCACGAGACAAAGGCTGCTTGGTACGAAATTGTCCCAAGGACAGGGCCCCGGCCTAGAGAGTACAAGCGTGCTCTTTGTACATCCACTGGACCACATTTCACGTGGGTCGACAAGCCCAAAGACCACCACGATAGGCGGATCATTAGCTCTGAACGACACCTAAAGGACACCTGACTGGTCTTAAGCACAACAGACGAGGACCGTCCACATCTATTGGACATCCTCCGGGTTTTCGACGGACCGAATTCTTCTCGAGTCCACCAGCTCCCGACATCTTCAGGGGATTCATTGTCACCTCTGTCCACGATGGAGACGCGGAAAACGCGCTCGCAGACGCGCCACTCCCGCTCCCTATCGAGGAATATTTCTACAGTCAATTCGCCCCTCCTCCTCCTTCCCCCCGAGCTCCTCACCCATGTCGCACTCCACCTTGCCACCCGCCCACCTAATCTTGGGCCCCCCTCAGCCTTGCTGCCTCTCCTCCTCACCTGCCGCTTTCTCAACTCGAGTCTGAGCTGGAAGCAAAACAAGGGATTATGGAGCCAAATCGGGAGGGCAAAATTTACCACCCCGCCGCCGCCTCTGTTTGACTTCTTTGTGGCGAGCGACGGCGATGCTCAAAAGCGCACATTCGAAAAGTGGGAGATGGGCGGAAGTGTAGCGAGCCTCCGCTCACATATCACCATCATCCGCATCATCCGCAGCGGAGACATATACCACCCCGCCGCGCGCGCGGCACTGCGGGGCGCATGGGCGATGCTGGTCGCGGACGGGTGTGTGGATGATGTGGGACCGGGAGGCGAAGTGGTGGAGCGTATGGACTCGGGCGGGTTACCGGTGGCCCTTGGTCTCAGTCCCGGGACGCCCTCTCTGGCATCACTCACCGCGCCGCCCACCGCGTCCGCTGCTCGAACAGGGAGTGGCGCGGGTGATGCATCGAGAGGAGTGGCACCCGGAAAGAACCGTCGCCAGCTTGCCTGGGCTGGCGCGCGAGCGTTTGCTCTGCGATACGTGAGGGAGAGGATGTATGAGGGGCGCTTTGGAGAGGCCTCCGGTACGTCAATATCCCAAATCCTTTTCCACGACGCTCATGCGGTCGGCGGGGAATTCAGGGCACCCCGGTCGGGCGCATCCAGCATGGCGCTCGGGCTGGCCACTCGACACGGACGCGGGCGCCGCGGCGCTGTGGATTATTTGGTTTTTTGAGGATGGGGGTACGGGTCTCCACCTCCATTCGTTTCGGTTCTCTTCTTTCGTTTCTCCGTCTTTATTTACTTTCGCGATTTCGTCTTCTCCCCTCACCATTCCACTCCTCGTCTTCCTGTTCACGCCCTCCTCTCTTTCCTTTTCCCTCTCGTCATTTATTTATCTCTCTATCCCCGCCCATCCAATCATCTCCGCAATGCGCGCCTCATTGCGTCCGATCACCGTGTTACTTTCGTTATCTCCGCATCCCTGGGATCCCATTTATTCACTGTCGGGCTTTCCTTCCTGTTACGATAATCACCCTTCTTTAACGCCTCCCCATCACCACTTCTCTTCATTTCCCTATGTAGATTTCCCTTTTCCGCGTCTCTACCTTCTATCCTTTTTTGTCCTTTGCACCCCATTAACACGTCTCACAGAAACCCTTCGCGCCGAGCCTGACCCCGTGCGGCGCCACCTCCTGATCCTGCTGCTCCCGTTCGTGGTCGCGCCGTTTCGGGTGCGTTTTCCCTTCTCCCTCTCTTCCTCTGCACTCGTCCCTCATTTGCGATGGCATCCAAATACAGTACGCATCGACGCTCTGCCCCGCCCACCATTACTCCGTGCCGCTCCTGCCGGACGTCCTCGGGATGTCGGGGGGAGGAAGGGCCGCGGGTGCGATCACAGTGCCCACGAACCACGGGCCGTTCCCCATTTATACTTTGGGGGCCCCGGCTGCGTCCCCCGGCGCTGGAAGTACCGTCGCCGTCGCAGGAGGGCGAGGCGCACCTGTGAGAGGCCGCGGCGGGGGCGGAATCGGCGGTGGGAGAGGATCTGCAAGAGCCCCGCCTAGCAGACTCCTGACCGCGCCCCCAGCGCGCCTCCTCTTCTTCGCGCGCATGCAGGTGGGCGGGCGCATGGGCGTGCCGCCGCACCTCGCGCGCGACCGCGCGGAGCTCCTCGCGTCGGGCGCGCCGATGGCGATTGGGCCGACGCAGGCCGACATCCTCGAGAAGAATTCGCGGCCCGTGGTGCGGTTTGAGCGCCAGGTGGGAGTGGGAGCGGGGGAGGAGGGGGTTGTGGTCCGAGACGATGGCGGCGACGGCGACGACGATATCGAGAGGAGAGGAGATGGCGGTGCGGGTGCGGGTGGGCGCGGGCGGTGGGTCGCGGACGCGTGGCGTGCGCGGCTGTGTCGCGGGTACGGGGGGAGGGAGCTGTGGGATTCTGTGCCCTCTGGGTCTGGGGATCCTGTTGTCTCCGCCGCTGTGGGTTCTGGCGCTTTATCCTCGGATGCGGCTTCAGCGGCGGGTGAGCCGAGAACACGGGAAGGAAGAGGAGGTGCAGCACCGGCGGGAGGGAGACAAGGCAGGGGCGGCGCAGCGCCGGGTCGTATCGGACGCGTTTACGAGCTTGGGAGTTTCGCGGGGCTGTGGGCTGGAACGATGCTGGTGGGTCGTGTTTCTTATTTTTTCCCTTTCTTATCTATCGGTCCTCCTTCTGTATCGTCTTCGACTCCTTCCACCTCCTTCCCCTTCCTCACATTCCCTCTACCATACCTTCCTCATACGTATGCCCTTATTCTGCCGTCGCTCACACTCCCCTTCCTCTGCAACCTCCCTTCGCTTCTCTTTTCCTCCTTCGCGCCCCCTCTGTCCATCCTTCTCCCCTTCTAACTAACCTCTTCGCTGCAGATGCCCTCCGAAGCGCCGTACAATGCTCTCGTGGCGCTACCCGGCGGCACCTTCCCGCCCGGCGGCCTCGTGCGCGACGACTTTGTCACCGCCGCACGACCGGTATACATGCGCATTGCGGAGCACCATTCGTGAGTCGGGTCTTTTAATGTTCTGTACTTCTGTCCTTTGTTATGCATTCACCCCCGTGCTTATTCTCCCTCCTCTTCCGTCCACCATTTTCTCCCTCCATTTCCTTAACCCAATGCTTATTACATAATTTCGTTCCCCCAGCTTCCACCCACACCCTCCTCTCCCGCCCCCGCTCGCGGACAGTACGACGGGCGAGGAGGGCATGTGCACCGGCTGGCTCCCGCACGATGCTCGCGTTGTGAGTGTTGGTGACGGACGGATCGAGATGCGCGTCGATGCCTCTTCGTCATCCTGGCATAGCGGAGTAGCAGGGAGACGGGACGAGGCATACGTCTACGAGACGATCGTGGAAGGCCGCGTGCGCGACGGGGCGCACGACATGGAGACGTGTCCGGGGTGTGAAAGGGTGAGGGAGCGGGCGCGGGCGCAGAGGGCGATGTGGGCTGCGGAGGAGGAAGGGGATGACACGTCCTCGCAGGGACGGCCGCCGTCTTCCCCAGGGTCGCAGACGGAGTCGCTGCTATCCCAATCTTCCGGGCCCGAGGGGTCGTCGAGCCCCCACGACTCCAGTGCGGACGCGGACTGGCCGGAGTGGAACGCGCCGGCGTGGGCGGAGCGATTCGACGAGGGCTGGGAGAGTGCGTGCGATGGGGTCCAGGACGTGGTGTTTACGGGTGCGGTGCGTGCTTTTCCAATTTCCATTTCCTTCACGTTTTGCACTTGCTTTCCGACATCTAAAATTAAAATCACCTACCCCACCTTCCATCCCATCTCGAGCATGAGCCCTCCTGCGCGTTTCCGCTTCAGGGTGCCTGTGCGCCGATGTCTCGCGCTGCTCCTCCCGCTCCTCTCTCCCTCATACTTCTTCCTTTATTTATTTCCTCTTGACCTACTCTCCCGTCCTCAGCGCGGCTATTCACTTATTCTGATCTCATTTTCCTTCCCCACATCGCGGGAGAGAGACGATACTCATTCCTTGCATTTAACAGACGGACCCTCACCACGGAATGGCATGGCACCACTACGAGTACGCGGGGCGCGTGCGGCCATGGGATGGGCTCATTGGGCTCGTCATGCGGCCGGTATGTCTTTCCTCCATCATCACGTGCCCATGCGCTGACCCGCCGCCCGCAGCGCGACCGCACTATTGGTCTTGCGACCTACTTCATCTCGGGACACCTTGTTGGTCGCGACACGTTCGAGGGCACGTGGCAGATGGCCTCGCAGGACGTGCTCGCACCGAGCTGGGGTGGGAGCGTGTGCTTCGCCAGGGGTGAAGAGTAGGCGATGCCACGCACCCCAAACCACGCCCTCAGCATAACCTTCCCTCCAATGCGACTGTCGATAACGCTTCCCTCGTCGACCCTGGCATCGACACCCACTGGATTATACATAAATCCACTTGAGCGTATCGAGTCTCTCTTGGATCTCCAAAATGCATGTACACCAGCAGCTCTCTTAACTTGACCCATCATCGCCCATGCGCCATCCCTCGCCGCCAAGACCTACCTTCTTCATTCTCCTTTTACCATCGTCGTTCACCGACGCTCAAAACTATCTGCGCTCGCCCCCACTGCAGTCCACCCGAAATGTACATGTTCGCATACATCCTACTCGCTTCGGATCGGACCCAGCTGGACATCATATCTACCATAGACTCCTGACGTTACTGTCCCTCATATATTGCATATTTTTTCTTTCCTTGTCGCATACTCTCCCATCATTGTTTCTCTGCATATTTTTCTCTGATCATCGCTGTACATGCCCATGTACTCGCCATAGCTACATACTTGACATTCTGCAAGCTCGTGGTTTTGCTGGATCGGAGCCAACGGATTCGTGGTGAAAGAATGGATTTGGGGATCTCCGGGGAACGTTGTATTCCGCAGCATCGGCGCCGTATCGGAGTTTGAAATCATGATTGCCGCCGCTCAAAAGACGTTGAACTTCACGGTTGGGCCCAAATTTCTTACCAGCATGATCTGGTCTTCTGGTATTACACCCCATCCCATCGACAGGAAGTATAATCCAACCAAATTGAACCAATATGCTATTTTGCACCCCCGACGACACTAAGGTCACCATCGGCGGAACACGAGCATCGGTGATCCAGATCTTCCCTTGCTTCAGACACCCAAGAAACTTTTCACTATATGTTCTTGTAATTTCGGGATATTTGTGGGTGATATATATGTATGCTGAGGACCGAATGACAGTGCCAAGGACATTCAGATAATATCCTGTGAGCGAGAGTACGGCGGAATTGAGGCCAAACAAAGCACCCTACAAAAATAGGAGGACTCAATGCCACAGAATCAAGCAGGACAGTCCTGTTTGTCAGCCCCTTGCTGCCATAAGTTCGCACACAACCCAGCCTTCAAACTCCAATAATTTGAATAAAGCTGAATGAAGCCTGCACCTGCCTCGACATCAATCTTGCAAAATCTTCCCTTGGCTGTGGCCTAGTAGAATTTTCGAATTTGTTGTCTTCGCAGGACAACTGTACCTACTACCCATCAAGATCATATATGATACGACACCACCATCCCATTCTCCAACTCCTGCTGGCTCTGTTGAAATTTTCAGCTCGTGCTGCATTTTGACATAAGCTTTTGATCCGGAGGAGGAGGAGTGTATTACTGCAGAGGTCCCAATCAGGAACAAGCAGGTACTGTACCGACGTACATGGTGCCCTATGTACGCTACAGACATCAACAGCTAAGTCGCTGTGGTAGCCTACGTACTGTATCAGTACATAGACATCTCACGAGATGACAGAGGAAGACGGGCAAAAAGTTGCTATCCTGGTATCCTACAAACTATGGGAAGTAACCTGGGAGTCGCATCAAAGATTCCGAGGACATGGAAGATGAACCTTTGCAAAAATATGCCCTGCCTCAAGTTTGTTCGACATGACCAGCCATAGCATGGATGTGGAAGACACATTGAATGTAAGGCATGCATCTGGATCACAATACATTATGTCAAGTCATCAAGGAAGTTGGACCCCAACTCAATGGGGTGGGCATTCACAAGGCAATAAAATGTGTACCTCATCTTCAGCAGCCTCCAGGTAGTGGTTTCCGAGTAATAGGCTGGTCATGATCTTGGGATGTGCAGGTACAACACGCATAGTTAGGTAGTACCGTAGCCACCAGAGGACGAGTTGCAATATACCCATGCAGCCGACCCATAATAGCGACCAAGATCTGTTGAAGGTGTGTATGGACATTTGACCAGTTTTGAAAAGGACAGCAAGAATATGAATGCAGATTCAATCCACATACTGACATAGAAAGTTATGCTGTCCATCGGTGGTAGAACAGCACATTATCAGTATTGAGAGAGAGCTCACATCCAGAGATGAGGTAACAATCCACGCCAGGTACAGAATCAGTGCTTCCCACACTTAAAGTGAGCTGATCATACAGTACTTCAGACCAACAGTCTTGCTAATACCTCTCATTTTGGGTGCTTTTCTGGTAGTAGTGCCTTGCGAAGACAATTACATGGACTGATGAGAACCAAGTGCTGACATACCCAAACTCCAAACTCAAACTTGAAGCTGAGCTCAAGAATCAGATCTCCCAGGTGCAAGATAGGAAGAACCGCTAGTGGGCCAAAAATCCTTTAGACACGCACATTTTTAGCGCACCACTGGCACTTGAAAAACTGGGTAACCTTTGCCTGGAATTCCCTGGAATGCGGGACAGGATTGACACAATGAGGTTGTCATCAGCTTGTTCTGCTTTGGATACGAGATGACCCGTTTAGATGGGTAATATTTGTGGGGGGAGGTGGAAATCTGTGAAGTAGATCAAGGCAATGCCAAGTCTCAAGGGAATAAAGCAGCGAGAGACCCAGGCCCAGAGACTTCCCATCCACGGCCGTCCAATCTCATTGTGCAGAAACGCAGTGTCATCACCAAAGAATTTGCATAACTCGTGTGATGGTTCACACATAGGGAGGATGAACTTTGAAGGATTTGTTGTCCATCCATCTGATGAATCTCCTGAGACCCGTTCTGGGAGTTGGCAGAGAGCAGGTGCTGGCAAGCATCACAGCAAGCCATTTGAGTCCATGGTCCAGGGAAGCAAAAAAAATTGGCGGCTGACTGCCGTGAAATTGCTATGATGCATTCCGATTCCCAGAAATCCGATCCCATAAAGCTGTGTCTCAAATTAGCTCCTTTGGGGCAAACCCGGGAAAATCAGGCCTATTACGAGCCCAAAATGAAATTTTGACTCGTTTCTATTAAACTATTTTCTTACCACACTTTTGTGGCCTTGTCGTCCGATATTTCAACACGATCCCCATTCGTTTGCCCGATTTCGATCAATATTGAGATCAGCGATTGATCAAGCATCACCTTCTTGCGTGTTTCAGCCAAGTTTCAGCACTCTGGATGGCAGACGTCCTTAGCTTGTCCTTACCTTCGTTTTCTTCAATCGGCTTCTGATCCAGTTGAACAATCTACACATTCCACTCTCAGACACTATCTACTTGGAAGGATATGAGACCTCGACACCCTGCTTACATAAGCTCCACTCTGGCTGTATTCACGCTTACTTATGGATCAAAGTCAGAGCAACATAAAGCTTGGTGGAAAGCAAGCTCTCCTCCCTCTGGACGGATGATCTGCAGCTGTGCTTGTGTTTCCAAGATTCATATTTCATGTTTCATGTCCAAATGTTTTGTTCAAAAACAGTTCTCAAAATTGGAGTTTCGCGTCTCAAGAAATGGAGTTTCGTCAGAAATGTTTCACTTTTGTCCCAAAGAGTATTTAAAACAGGAACTTTTGAAACACGCACAGGTTTGTCCCTGTTTGTGCCAGTTCATACTGGAAATGGCTTTTAAGGCCATTGATCTGCATGACAATATGAATCCAAATCGAAGAGGGGATTTCCATGCCTTGTATTTGACTCCCCCGCAAACCTGCCTCGTTCTTCCTGAATATTCTAAGCACTATATACAGCAGAATTGCTGGCATTGAAAATAACTGAATTCAGTAAATGATACAAGAGAGGAATGCAAAAAAGGCACTCAGTCCACCGGCCCGATGAGAAACATGCACGGGCCGATCAGACACTGTGCTGATCGCTGCAGATCAATGGAACGGAAGTGTGTCTCATATGCGGAATTCAAGTTTTCCAGTTGCAAAAAAAGAAGAAGAAAAAAGGAAAAGGGAGAGAGAGATCTACAAAGATTACTGACCTTGGTCACTGTAGCACGTGATACGGCATATCCAGCATCTTGATTAATCTTGAATCCCAAGACCCATTGTGGGAAACCATTGATTTCAGGTCTTTTCGGATATACTTCGAAAGTACTTTGGAGCCAAGGAAATTCAAGATTTGCTGCCAGTGTCTCGGCTCACCACATCACTCACAGACATGATACCATCAGAATGCACCCATCTTACCTTGTTTTATTGTTCATCCCTCTTTTGTCGCTCCAAGTCACTTGAGGCCTTATCTTATGTTCATGGATAGAATCATATTTTGTCTAATAAACACTTCCCTGTCCCTGCCAATTTGGCTTTATAGACCAATGTCTTCAAACTTGTATTGCAGGTATAATCATTGACAATGTTCTGATATTGCCGTGTAATAATACCTACCTGCCTGCCTTAAATTCCCCGAGGACCAATAATTGGATAATGTGCTGTCTTGGTAACCCAGATGTTCTAGTGTGCCTGCTATCAACCTGCTATGCACGTGCTGATATCTTATCTATCACTTCAGATTGATCTGGTGGAATTTCAAAAAAAGATAAGAAAAGATGGGCACAGTGTTAGGATTTAGCGTTTTATGAGCTGAAGTCGTGAGTGATGTTTTTTTGCAGTTTAGTAAGTTAGTCGTAAATCATTAGAGAGTATTTTAAAGGGTTCAAATACTGGAAACCCTCAATGCAAGTGCCTCAAACTTAAATCAGTCAAACAATCAAGAATCACTACAATCGTGACCCAGGTCCTAGTGGACTATGTGCTTAACAAGGGAATACAAGGGCCCTAATTTCCTTAGGCAGCTGGGGCTAGGAACTTAGTTTGAATCAGCTATAGGCAACTATGGCTAGCGTCTTCGAAGTTGAGAGTAGACTACTGATGATGGATTGAAGTAAAGATGTGGTGCTGTCACATGAGGAGCGGCTCTCATATATATATTAATGAGTGTGGATGCTAGAAGGTTCCACCTAGCATTAGAATATTCTCTAGAATGTTCCTAGACACAGTAATAAGGAATGTGCTAGAAATGTTCTGGAATATACTCTAAGGTTCTGGGAATATTCCATACATTCTGTATTGTACAGTAAATATGGTACATAGATTGTCCATGTATCAACCATAAGGGTTGACACGTAAGGAATATGAAAAGACACGTATAATGTGTCTGAGTGTGAGCAGGAACAAGTTGAGGGATTCGTTCTAATAACATTTGATCTCTGATCAAATATTGATTACTCAGGCAATGGTTGAACATTTCACATTTTTGAGTGAAAAAATTGATAAAAAATGTTGTTCAATTTATAGCTATTTTTCACCGAAAAAAGAAGTGAAAAATTCAAAACATTTTCACCACTTTTTTTGACTTGAAATCAAAGTGAAAAATATGAAACAAATTTTGTGATGTTGTTAAGATGTTTCTTTTGCATTTTTTGACTGAACTCAAGGTGAAAATGAAGGTGAAAAAATTGAAAGTTTTTTCACTAATTTTTTCACCAGAAATGAAAAAGAAAAATGTGAAACAAAGTTGGTCATATTGGTAAGATGTTTGTTTCACATTTTTGACTGAAACTCAAGGTGAAAAATGTGAAATAGCACTGGTTGAACATTTCAATTTTTTGAGTGAAAAAATTCATGAAAATGTTATTCAATTTATTGGCATTTTTTCACCGAAAAAATAAGTGAAAAATTCAAAACATTTTTCACCACTTTTTGAATTGAAATCAAAGCGAAAAAAAATAAAGTTTGTGATTTTGTAAAGATGTTTCTTTTGCATTTTTTGACTGAACTCAAGGTGAAAATGAAGGTGAAAAAATCAAAAGTTTTTTCACTAATTTTTCACCTCTGAGTTTCAGTCAAAAAATGTGAAACAAACATCTTACAGCTAATTGCAGTACCGAAGGCGTGAGCCCAAAATTCCCGTTTTGGCATATTTTCAAAGAATTCCCGATATCTCAGTCAGTTCTTCACCGATTCACATAAAAACTGGGTATATCTACTCAGATAATTCACGCGCAATTAGTGATAGAGAATAATTTGTGAAAAACATTATGTATTATGTATTTTCTGGCTCCGGGCTGTTTTCGTACCGGGAGCCGTCTAGCATGCTGAGAACATGTCCCAGCGGCCTAATATTGTAGGAAGGACAACACTTATAGTTGAGGAAATATGTGATAGAGCCAGAAACACGGATAAATTATCTACAATCCTTCTAGCTCCCTCAGATACATTTGCCAGTTTTGTCATTGAGAGATATTGTAAAGATTGTGTTTATCTAGAAATTTCACGTATTTCTGGCCCTATCACATGTTCCCTCGTCTATAAAGGTTGTGCATACTAAGATATTAGGTGGCTGGGACATGTTCTTGGCATGCTAGACGGCTTTCAGTGCAAAAACAGCCCAGAACCAGAAAATACCTAATACATAATGTTTTTCACAAATTATTCTCTATCACTAATTGCGCGTGAATTATCTGAGTAGATATACCCAGTTTTTATGTGAATCGGTGAAGAACTGACTGAGATATCGGGAATTCTTTGAAAATATGCCAAAACGGGAATTTTGGGCTCGCGCCTTCGGTACTGCAATTAGCTGTAAGATGTTTGTTTCACATTTTTTGACTGAAACTCAGAGGTGAAAAATTAGTGAAAAAACTTTTGATTTTTTCACCTTCATTTTCACCTTGAGTTCAGTCAAAAAATGCAAAAGAAACATCTTTACAAAATCACAAACTTTATTTCGCATTAGGGGTGCTCAATTCTTAGCTCATCTTGCACATCTCTTATTGTGAGCTCAGGCAAGAGGAGCCTGCGACTCGGCCTGAGTGGAAGCCAAGGCAGGAGGAGAAGCCCAGAGAGGACCTGCGACCGTCGTATTCGTTGTAGATTAGATTACGATCAATCGACACCGCCACATTCGGCTCCGTCCTCCTGCCACGTCGTGTCAACCGAGAAAAAAACCTCTTCGCGTCTTTCCTTGCCCTCCAACGCCGTTTTTTCGCACCCACCCTCCACTTGCCCTCTTTTCCGCGTCCACGCTTGGGTGGCTTCGGGGCTCCTTCATCGGACCCGTCGTTGCCTTGCGTACGGGATCAGCCGTGCCCGCGTCCTCCCTTTCCGATCCGCTCTTCCCCGCTGCCCGTTGCAGCCCGGGAAGTCCCGGTCGGCTGGGACGGCCTTCCCCCCACACACACACCACACATCGTCCCTCGTTCTCTTCCTCAGATCACACGCGTCGAAGACGCGGTTTCCTCGTCCGTCCCGTTGAGAGCACAGCAGGTGCTCCTCCTCCTTCCCTGGGAGCAGATCTCCCACACGTGCGCACACCTGCCTTGGTTGTCTGAATAAATAAAGATTTGATCGTGGATCATATGCGGCATCCACGATCTCGTTGGGGCTGAATCCCCTCAAAGAAAATGTTCACATGAACTGTAAGTGATTTTATGAGCTCCTGCACAGTTTAACCCATCTATGCCCACTTCGATTACTTGAAAAATAGCTTCACTGACATTGATTCAGTTTCACCAGTCACAAATGCTGTTTTCAAAGTGACCATTTTGAGGGAGAATCAAGAAAATGGTGCCTCGAAATAACCAAATTTCACCAGACATTGTCGAGCTCCTGAACTTTCTCTCTCCAAGGTCATGTCGACATTTTGTCGAAGAGGCATGCTGAATATGATCTGATATCAATTTCTTATTTATCTCGAACAAATAAGAGATGGGTGAAATGAGCTAAGAATTGAGCACCCCTATTTTTCACTTTGATTTCAACTCAAAAAGTGGTGAAAAATGTTTTGAATTTTTCACTTTTTTTTTCGGTGAAAAAATGCCAATAAATTGAATAACATTTTCATGAATTTTTTCACTCAAAAAATTGAAATGTTCAACCAGTGATATTTCGCATTTTTCACCTTCAGTTCCAGTCAAAAATGTGAAACAAACATCTTACCAATATGACCAACTTTGTTTCACATTTTTCACTTTCATTTCTGGTGAAAAAATTAGTGAAAAGGCTTTTAATTTTTTCACTTTTATTTTCACCTTGAGTTCAGTCAAAAAATGCAAAAGAAACATCTTAACAACATCACAAAATTTGTTTCACATTTTTCACTTTGATTTCAAGTCAAAAAAGTGGTGAAAATGTTTTAAATTTTTCACTTCTTTTTTCGGTGAAAATGGCTATAAATTGAACGACATTTCTTATCAATTTTTTCACTCAAAAATGTGAAATGTTCAACCAGTGCTGTGATCCCACTCAATGTTTGAGTCGTTCAGGAGCTTGAATGCTATCCTTAGTTTGCAAATTCAATTGAGAATAGTATCTGAGAAGTGTGCCTTCACTCTAGACCCAAAAAGCGAATTTATGAATGCTAATGTACAAGGATATTCAAAATACACTATGAAATCCTGTTATCCATGACACACAGACAGAGTTCTGGCTAGGACTGTTCACGGTGCCCGTCACAACGTTTTGACAGGTGCCGTGTTCGTTCTGTCAAGGATTTTCCAATGACCTCAACGGGGTGGTGATGGGACAGATTTTTATCCTGACGGCCCGTTGCATGATGGCCGTAATGGCTGTTGAGCAGGGTGTGTTTTTTCCTGTGCTAATGGGCCTTTATCCCTTGTCAAGTACTTGTTCCTTCTTTCCACATCTGAATGTCCAGTGATGATGGTCTCAGCAAAACCCGGCAACTCCCGAAGCATGATGGCCGAGTTGAATTCCATTGGTGTTCAACTTTCCATTAATGCTGCCATTCATTTTGTGAGCTTTTCAGGGTTCAGAAAATTTATAAGAGAGTTCTAACCAAGCTTTAGGTCTATTGAGGGATGTGCCTCTTGAATTGGACATATTGATTATATTGACTGGTGTAGCTCTTCAACATTGAGTCCCCGTGCCGGAACATTGTCATAACACATGCTGTGGGGGAATATTGCACCAGATTGGCAAGAATAACCGATCTTGTGAGTTTGAGAACAGGTCTCCTGTTGCCCATCCTGTTCTGTCAAGAATTTTTTCAACCACTCGACGGGTCGTTACGCAATCGCCCGTGCCCGTCACTCAACCCATTGAATCAACGGCCGACAGCCCTAGTTCTGGCGTGCAGTTTTCTTATCATTTATTCAAACTCCACTGCATCAGTTCTGGATAAGATAAGGATCAATCTGCTAGCTGTGGGTTCAAATGTATGCTAGCTGAATGTTCAGCCAGGATCCAATCTGAGCTGGACCCAGTCTGGATTAATTCAAGAACTCCCCTTCCCAGCAGTTTCTGCACAATTGATTTTTCGCATTTTACAGTTGTATGTAGACCCATGTTGACTCATTTTGTGTTGGTATTTTCAGTCATATCTCGCTGACTCTGATACCAGTTGTATAAAATGATTGAGCATCAATTAGATGAATGGCCCAGAGTGGGGCATAGAGGGGATTGGGCGAGGGACTCAAGCTGACCAAAGGTCAGGCGAGGGTCCCGAGCCTTCGAGGCCTGGTCAGGATTCTCTTGTGGTGTTTTGGCTGCATCTAGACTTACATAGAGTTGTTTTGTGTTGATGTTTTCAGTCATACCTTGCTGACTCAATACTCTAAAATGATTGAGCATCAATTGGATGAATGGCCCACAGTGAGATGTGTTGGATTTTGAGCCTAGGGATGTAGCAAAGCTCAGTGACCCTCTGCAAACGTGCAGGGGTCTCGGTAGGATTTCTATGGTACTTATACACACGAATGAGTAATATGTACAAAAAGAGGTAAATGGAAACCATAAGAGAACAGCGTGTGCATGAGTCCATAAGAGTCAGTATAAGTAATGAGGCAAGGGAACACATGAGGAAAGAGTCGGGATGAGTCGGATAAGTGTGCACAGTCGGTAGAAATGATCTCCCGCGGCAGCACCTGGAGTCATCTTGTGTGGACGATGGCGGTGCGTTGGTGATCTTGATTGTTATTCCAATAAGGTGTAGAGAGGATTGTGTGAGGGACTTGAGTTCACCAAAGGGTCCCATGATTTAGCTGAGAGCTGTTAAGCTTAGCACTTGCACTGTTAGGCGACTGGGTAAAAACTCGTAAGGAGCCTACAGCTAACTACTACAGTTTATATACACATTAGTATTTTATTTAGAATATTCTACTGAATTCTAAGTCCTTCCGTTGCTGAGTAAGAAACCTCAGGCTGCTGACTGATGTCAGCCGATCGGACCTTAGTCATCAATCTCCAACATCCCAAGCCTCTGAGGTTTGATCAGGGTTCTCTTACTTTATGGTGAAACTGAACAACATATCAATGCAGCCCAGGGCATTGTGCAAAACAGAGGATTGAATGGTTAATGGTGACTACAGAATTGTTGTACAACAATTCTGTGTTGGAACTTACAGTAATGGTCCACAGCATGACAGCCTCTTCAAAAAAAACCCAGCTACAAGAGCTTAACCTTCGAAGCTTAGCCTATCTGTCATGTGAACGACTGACATGCAGGAAGGCAACCCTTTCTGCTGGTGAACACACAGTAAAAACAGAATGTATGGAAGCAGCCCTAGGACAATGACAAAAGGCATACACAGACATTCCAGAGTGCAGCGTGCCCAGTTTATAAAATGAAACCAAGACCATGTATCGAGTGGTAATTTCGTATTTATGGGGTCGAGCTTGCATAGATTGGTCGGCTCAACACTGTACTGAGCCCCAAGATCTGTGATGACCTACATGCGGCAGACAGCGAGGTATTTCATCCCGTGTTGCTCAACATAATGGTGGCGTGGAGTGGACAAGGGTTGTAATGTAGCGCGAAAGAACATGTTATTCCCCAGCGTCCTCGGTGTACTAGTACTCTGTCACTGTCCCGATATTTGAATCCCGTGTATCTATTTCCATTTCTGTCGTTTTGCAAACCGGTGTTCCAATCCAAAGAATACGTCTTTGTAACCCAGTGCGAGGCTCCCAATCCGCGCCGCTATCTCGTGTTCCCGCACAAACTCCAGCTTGTACCAGCGCCCAATGGCTACATGGTAAATGCCTTTGCTTGCACATTGTATAGCTCAGAATATTCGCCACCGCGCGCCAGGAGCTCCTGATGGGTCCCAGATTCTACCGCTTGGCCATCTTTCATACATCTAAATTCACGACACTGTCAATTGAAGTGAGGAGCGAACATTTCCGGGCAGCTCACATCACAAGATCAGCATACTTGGTCAAGTGGCCAAAGCGATGCGTTACAAAGATCAACGTCTTGCCTTCACCGGATTCCCTAAGCTTCTCGAACAACCGGTATTCAGCTTTAGGATCTAAAGCAGAGCTCGGCTCATCGGCGACAGCGAATCGGATCCCACCCGACAAGAAACGCATGAAGGTCCGTGATCTGAAAATTGTCAGGAACGGTGGGAATCAAATCGACTCGCTAGAACTTACGCTACAAGCCGCTGCTTTTCCCCCCCTGAAAAATGAGCTGGTTCAGACCTAATGATTCAGGGAACTCTCACCAGATACCTCTGCTTCCTTTTCCAAACTGTCCAGGATCGACTTGAGTTTCTTGTGTTTCGTCTTGTCCAAGTGCGACCCGTAAGCCGTTGGGACAGGGGAGAGAATAGTGTGTACACCATCTTTGAGTTTACTGATGATCTCGGATGCGCCACCCGATTCTGCCGCCTGCTTGATCAGTTCCAAGTCGCCAACGCGGCTAGGGTTCCCGAGGCCGATGTTTTCGGCCAGCGTCAACGGGAACAGCTTGTGCTCCTGTGTCAGAAGCGCCTGAACTCTTCGCAGGTCTGAAATCCGGTAGCTCTTGATCGGCAATCCGTCCACCAGAATCTCGCCCGAGTCGACGTCGTATAAACGAGTAAGAAGTTTGATTATTGTCGATTTACCGCTGCCATTAGCCCCGACTATGACGACTAGATGGCCAGCTGAGATGTTTAAGGAAACATTCCTTATGGCATTCTCCTTGGATTTTCCCCCGGGATAGGCAAACGAGACGTTCCTTGGAGAAATATTAGTGATCCACCTGACACGCGAGATGAAGATGACTCCTCTTACTTGAGTTCGAAAGACATTCCCTTATCGGTACTCAGAGAGGAATTTGGATACGCTTCATCGCCGTCTGCGACCTTGTTCTCCACAGACCCCATGTCATATAGTTCTTTGATGTGGGAGCAGTATTCGGCGGCGCGTGAAAAATCGAAGAATAGCATCTGGAAAGTGTAATTCAAGCCCTGCGAATGCTGTTGGAGGATCGCGAAGGACGTGACTGTGAAACTATGGGGTCGGAATATTGAACTGGCGGCCCAGTAGAGCTGGGCAAATATCAATTCCCCATCACTCAGGTCCAAAAGCACGCACCGTTGGGAGGTCCCCGCTAAGCCGGGTAAGTATACCCATGAGCGGCGTATTCTGAGAATAGTATTGGGTTTGTATTGGTGCATCTGAAATGCCGCCCAGTCCCTCTCTGGCCTTCTTGTATTCTGGACAGGTGTCGCTTTTCAGCCTTTAATTTGGATCAATTTGGTGCCTACCGGTCATTATCCACCCGAGGAGACCCGTGGAAATGACATCTTCGCGGTATTTGTCTTGCGCGAGCATGCTCAGGGCTCGGAGACGAAGGTAGTGGATGTTATCAGAATATGTCACGTATGCTACGGAGATGTAAGAAGATAATATTGGCCTGAAAAGAGTGAAAACCCACCTTTCATCCACAGACCACGACCGACCCTCGTCGCTAACAATGGGCTCACGAGCGAGAGCAATGTGAAATTCAATCCTCCACTCATTTGCTGAGAGATGAAAGTAAGTTGGCCCGCAAGTTGGAAGGCCCGTTGAAATAGTCCGGAGAAGAACTCGAATGCACGCCAGGTCTGACTAGCCGACACATTAGGCACCGCACTCTTATCTGTGCCATGCATCAGACCTAAAGCCATTCAAAAGAATAATCAACACTACCGGCGACTGTAGGGAGATCGAGCCGCAATCTTTCTAGGACACCTTCAGGATGG
This sequence comes from Mycena maculata, assembly GCA_029448575.1. Taxonomy (NCBI): domain Eukaryota; kingdom Fungi; phylum Basidiomycota; class Agaricomycetes; order Agaricales; family Mycenaceae; genus Mycena; species Mycena maculata. The sequence goes on along the minus strand of JARJLG010000069.1, from coordinate 68,676 downwards.
TCCTGATTGATTGAATAGAAGCCAGCTAACCTCGCAAAATGTGTTCTTCGAAGTGGAGCGTTACTCGAGTCTGAAGTATCCCCGCGGTGCGCTCCCTGCAATAAATTTATTCATTTCCAACGGGGAAAGAGACATAGACTAACTCACCTGGCCCAGGATATGGTCGATGTTGACACAACACACATTACTTGAACAAGCACTGCTTGCAAGATGGCGTTTACATCCGCTCGTCCTTCTACTATGCCTGATTCAACCTGAAGAATTCGTCAGGAAGTATAATTGAAGGATTGGCTACAATCACGGTTCTGAGGAGCCTCGCGGACGCATATAGCATCAAAGTTCCTTCAAAGGCGACCCCAAATCTCAGCATGAAAACCAGCAAAACAAGGCCGGGGCTCAAATGATATATGTCGGCGATAAAACGCCAGATAATAGGGAAGAATGCCTTCAATCCCTGCCATCTCGTCCACGATAATGCGAATCCTTCGGACAGCGGCGAAAATGTGCTGGAAAAGGATTGCTTGGGAAGCAGAAGACGCCAGACCCCAAGCTGCAATGTTGTGTATGAGTAGTCTTCAAGCTTTTGAGCTTCCTCGGCCGTGTCCGACTTCTCCATGATGGAGGCTGGAAGGCAGAGGTTCTTAAGTTTAGCGCCCACCGTGATTCGGTTAAGACATCTCGGTTCCGAGTTCGTTCCGAGTCCGGGTCGGAGTCGCTTACCACAGTGGCATCTCCTTTTGACGTTTTCTTCTCAGCGCTCAAAGTTTCGATGTAAGAGCATTTGGGGTTTAGCCGAACAATGTGCAGTATCTTGTTGCCCGTATTTTCTGGGGAGACCATCAGGTTTTATTGACAAAGCCTGCGTGTCTGCGTGTACTTCACAGCTGTGTTTCACTGGCACGAATCCCTGCATGTCATCTCAGGGCTCCCCTAGAATGGCTGTGCCTAGTATCGCTTCCATCTTCTCGCAATACTTAAATTTAACCTCGCCCAGCGTCAATAGAAGGTCCGGTCATGCTCTTGAGGCCGCGTTTCGCTCAAACGGTCATTTGACATTTCAAGAAATCCAAGTTGAGTTAGAGACAAGTAAGAGAGAAGCCCAAACCGAGTTTTACCACTCAGGATTCATAGATTTGCGCGCGCGACTGATTTTGGATGACGCACAGATCCACCGCCGGAGGCGCCCTGGCGCTCAACATTGTGTCGATAGAATGGGTTCTCGTGGTATATGTTGTCCCGTACCTTCATGTTCTCCGTGTCTCGTAAGATATCTAAAGAAAGATAATTGACCCACCCACCCACCGCGATGGAATTTATGGTCCCCACGAGCCCTGTGGCGGTCCTTGTTTTTCGGAACTATTGTGAAAGGGGCCCTGTTCATGGGGAAAAGCAAAAAGTTTCGGCCATTTCATCCTGCTGACAAGTCGGAAGGCGACAAAAAAGGGTGCGCGTTTATTATCAAGGTGTAAGGTGCAATAGTAAGTTTTTAAAGGAGATCGCCCAAGCCTACACCGCTTATGAAGAAGTGCCAGCCGCCGCCTCGAGCTGGGCGGCAAGGGTGTTCATAATCTGAGCGTGCGATGTCTGCAAACTGCTAGTGATAAAGTCGGTGAGGAGGAAATCCGCCTGTATTTCGTACCCTCAGGACCTCTGCGTCAAGAAGGAGAAGAAGAACGCACAGTGAGCGTATCCGTCTCGGTGAGGTCGCTGCCGCCAGTCGCGTTCGCGACAGCCCTCCACTCGTTGTGCAGCCGCACGCCCGCGGACGCGGTGTTGTTCGTGTCCATGCCGTCGGGAAGGGCCGTGAACACCGCGGTGTATGTGGTCGGTGCGGTGAGGCCGAGGAACAGGGGCAGCGAGTCGGTGACGGTGAAGGTGTTCGGGTCCGTGGGGTCGACGACGGAGGAGGTGACGAGCGGGTTCAGGTTGATCATGGTTTGAAAGTTGTGCAGGGTGGTGATCACATCTTCCACGGGGGCGTTAATGTGCTTCGTCGACGAGATGACGGACGTTTTGTCGAAGATGGAGCGGGCGACTGGAAGGATAGGTACGCCAACAGGTCTTAAACGGAGCGAACGGATGAAGGGAAAGACATACCAGGGCTGGCAGAAGCGGAGGACATGGCGAGAGCCACGAAAGCGATTTGGAAAAGCATATTTCGTTCGAAAAGATTGAAAGGGTGTCAAAAGTAAGAAGGAGAAAGAGACGCGGTCTCGAAAGAGAGAATCAGAGGAAAGATGGCGGGAAGCATTTCTTTCTTCTTAAATAATGCCACATTACAGTATGTAGATCGCCATGATGGTCACGGTGCCCTGACAACACTGGATCAGCGGTTGGCAATCAGAGACGCGCTGATGATCAGATATCCAATACTGTACCTTGAATTTGGTTTCGTGTGTTTGAGCAGGCTCGCGATTAAGGCGCTGGAGTTGATCATGCGTCCACTGAGCTTGGAATGGAACCGCAAGAATGAATGAGGAGGAATCCATATCAGACCAAGAATATTCGACGTTCGCGGGGCGAACTACAAGTGCAGCATGCGCAAAGCATGTGGATTCATTGCACACATGATGGAACGATGATCGCGAGTTCAACTTCGCGCACAGAAATGAAGGCGTTGAATTATCGTCAGGTTTCCGCCGGACCGCCTCGTAACTTCAATAAGCTACTTAGGAGACTGAATCAAGCACTCGGTCCGCCGATCTGTGTTCCGCTGACATATCGAAGCTGTATCGGATCGAGCCGGATCAATACATGAACTTTCCCATCTTCTCCGTTTCCGCGGTTGAACATTAAGTCAATGGGTCGCGACGAAGCCGTCTTCCACGCCAAATGCACGACATTTACATGATGCCTGGCTTCCGTCCGGTTAGATGTTGCGCACGAGGGTCGGACGAGCTCTCCACCCCCTGGCTGAAACAACTGTCTTTGTTTCAGACCAAGATGCTGACCGATATCCCATTGCATATAATTCCGCCTTGATATAACTGTTTGGAAATAATCATAAGGGAATACACCCAAAAGGCTGGCATTGGTATGTAACTCAAAATTCAAATGGCAGTCAGAAGAGGAGTGGCTATGTGCATATTAGAAGTAAAATGGTGGCAGATAATATGCCGACAGGGCCTTTCACCCAACTGTTATATCCCGAGCCAAAAGAGGAAAGAGAGACCTCTGGGATCTCCGGACATAAGTCCGGAGCATCCGGAAGAAAGACCAGAGGTTCTCCTGTCGGCTGTTCTCACAACACCACAGCTCGGAAGGGTGAGCGAACTGTCTGACCATCGAGCTGAAACAAGACGGAGAACAAATGAGAATAGAAGATTCTGGAGGTAACCACGTGACCCCGATGGACTTGGACAGGTACCAGAAGGGGTGCAGAGTGATCCGGAGGATGCTGGAAGCAACCGGAGGGAAACTGGCGGAAGCGGACAAACTCTGTTGGAGCCCAACACAAATGTAACAGACTTTGCAGAAGCAATACACATCCTAGATGGGACGCGAGTGACTGGAAGCGATCCGGAAGGAGGGCATGGGAACTGGGATTGATCTGTGACAGTGCAGGAGACTCGGAGGATGCCCAGAAGGGAACCGAAGAGGCTCCGGATGAAGCAGAAGAGATTCGGCTGGAAATCTGGATGACCAGAGGGAAGAATAACAAAGACAAATAAGATCTGGAGGTGTCGGAAAGACTCCGGAATGAGGATGAGATTGAAGGAAGACTCAGGAAGGCCATGGAATAACATTAATTTTCCAGATAGAGTACAGGATGTAACCTACTGGGATTATATAGATAAGTCCTTTATTGTAATACCAGAAATGGATAAGTCAGGAGACTTGGGAACGTAACAATAAGTAGTGTCCAAAAAAGGAAATGCATGGGAAAGATTTATAAGAGACAATAAAGAAGAAGACGGATAAAAGGAAAGACATAGTAATATGATATGATGCAAACCCGCTTGGCAGCAGACACATGGTCAATCGTGGGAAACTTCCAGAGCGCCGTTCGGAGGGCCGGAGGGTCCAATCGGTTCGGAGCGGAACCGGAGGTGCAGCCACGGAAACGAGCTGAGAGGATGGAAGCGTTTGAATGGATGGCCAGCTGATCCACTGCGGAAAAGTGCCGGAGGGCCAGAGGCTCTGGAGGCATGGAAACAAATCCTTGCAAGGCCTGCAAGCATACGAATGTGACCGGAAGCATGGGAACATCCTCAGAGAGTCCTCGGAAGAAGACAAGCCGGTTTGGCGGAATGGAACAGATTGAAGAGTATGATGATGGAGCTGGTAAGGTTCCACAGAAGGGATGATCGGATCGGAGCAGGTGGCTGTGCCGGAGGTTCCAGAAATGGAAGGGAATGGAATGGCGGATATGCCTGAGAATGCGGAAGGTGGAAATGAGCGGAATGACTATGCGGAAATGACTGATTGGTCAGGGAAGGCTGAATAAAGAATGAGCTTTGGAATCAATCTAAATGGGGATTGACCCGAGACTCCGGAGGGAGTTTGGAAGTGATGGGAAGCTCAGGGAAGCTCCGGAAAACCGGAGCTGTGAAGAAAGTGTTAGAAGGTGCATGGATATGACACCAACGAGGGGAAGCCCAATTTGCTTACAGTGCTGGGATTGACCGATGCAGTGTTCATTGAAGTGGAGCTGCCTCCATTGAAGTGATACTGCTACTTTTTGACTGCAATTTTTGTAAGCAAATGGGCGGTGTGGGTAGCGTACCCCCTGAGACTTACGTGTTAGTGGAGCCAGAAGCGGAAGTCGTTCCACTCACTGAAGCACTCGGAGCAATCCCATTCTTTGTGCTGAGAATGTCCGGCACAGGAGTTACAGGACTGGTGCTGGTGTCAGCGTTCTGGTGGGTCACATTGTTTCCCACCAGTTGCACCAGGGACATCATTTTCCAGTTGTTTTGCTTCATCACAGAATACGCCAAAATAAAGGTGTTGACAGACTGGTTCAACAGCTCGTGTTCAAGAATAATGAGGCCAGGGCTCTTGGGGCCGGTTAGCCATTGGGTCATCGAGGCATTGATCACTGCAAACTCAAGGAGGAGGAATTTTCCGACCAACCTCCCGTGTGTTGGTGTCTGTCAAGGAATTAGTCCACCTGGGAATCTGAAATAACAAGATAACAAGATTGTGGCCAAGCTTGGCCTTTATTTTGATGGGTGATCGGCTAAGACAATCTGAGACAAACAACGGCTTTTTAAATACATCTGTGTCAGCTCAGCCATGCCCATCGTCAATGTGTCCCCAGGGCCCACGAGTAACCCTTGCAATGCTTGCCACTAACGGACATGTCCCCAGACAGTGCATAGCATGCTTTCCCTCCTTTGGTGATTTATGACGCGAGGCTGCTGCTGCAGATGTCGCAGTCACGACGGCAGGTCATCCTGGAGAGGGCGGCAAGAAGGCAGCGAGAGGTAGCAGTTGGTGGTCGCAGAGGGTATGAGAGGGGAAGTGGAAGTAGCGGGGGGAGAGGAGAGGAGGAGTTGGTTTTGTTTGGGATGAGCAATGATTGATGCCACAGGTGCCGGATTGTGGCCGAGCTCGGCCACGATCTCGTTGTTTTGTTATTTCAGATTCCCATATTTTCTGGTAGTAGTGACCACCATAGGGAGGCTGAGAAGGAGAGTTCAAATTAAGCCATGATGCTAGAGAGAACACACCCACCAGAATTTAGGGACCCGTCCCCCCGTGGAGTTGTGGATCAGCTCCATCATCCATCCCAACAAGATTTTCCGAAGTAAATGAAAACACATAGGATCCTGCCCAGGGCGTGGTACACAGCCATGACTTTCAGGTTTGTCATGCTGGTCAGAGTTCAGGTTGGTTAGGTTGATTTGGGTTAAATTAAGCTTATAAACGCACTAGGGATGCTAGAAGGAGGTTACCATTAGATGTAGACTGATAAAGGTAAACCATAACTCACAGTGTGCACACAAATATTGTGACCGAGGTCGAAAGTCTTCTGGAACTCTTCAGAGTACCAGATGATGGTGCTGCCGATGAAGAAGTGGGTTGTGATTTGGTTCTCTTGTTCCAAAAACACCATAAGACCATCTGAGGGCTTCAGAGGCGTTATAATGACCATCAATACATGTATGGAGACGTACAGGAAGCAGTCCATCGTCAAAGCTGATGCCGATGTAACCATCAGGAGTGTCCCAGATATCACCATCAATTCTGCATCCGTAAGATCCAGAACAGACTTCAGAGCCGTTCAGGTCAGAACAGACTTCAGAGCCGTTCAGGTCAGAACCTGGAGGAAGTTAGGAATAAAATGCGACAAAAGACAGGCCACAAACCACTCGGATAAGTGGGGGTTTTGTTGGGGAGGTTTGTTGCAACAGGGTTGTCCAGGATAGTTCTGCTAGAGACAGTGGCGTTCAGGGCGTCAACCCATTCAGTGGGCATGGCACTAGAGTCGGGTGCCGCAGGAAGACCGGCAGGGTATGCATTTGTCCACTCTGAGAGAAGTTTACTGCTTTGAATGAGGTGCACAAAAGCAAAACAATGTACCATCAGAGCCGACTGTAGCATATGTCACACCATCTGTGTTATTGTGTTTAAATAATGCATGAACTGTGAAGATGCATGAGGACTAGTTGGGCTTGGAAGCATACAGTGAACCAGGATGACCAGAGGGGTGGTACCAGGTGCTTGGAAGATGTTTGGCGGTGTTGTGAGTGATGGTGGCTCTGCCCATGCAAAGAAGCGGTTGAAAGGAGTGGAAGTAGAAGAAGTGTTAAACCAAGCATGGCTGGAAAGATTAGGGAAGGAAGGAAAAAATACCGGATGCTGAGGGACAACACGTTTGATTGTTGTATTCCCACACTCTGATGACTGAGTCAGACCATCATACGAGATAGACTCGTAACCAGTCTGCTTAGTGCTACTGTGTCATATCTAAGTGCAAGCACTTTGCCGCAGGCAGACTGGTTACGAGTACTTATGTAATGAGTTCTCGTTCTTTTCTAAAAGTTTACATGAGGGTTTTGTGAGCTGCTCAAATCATCAGTCCTACTTTTCCAGTAGAAGGAAAATAGTGGCAGTGTTGAAGGCCCTCTCAGAGATTCCATTAGTTTTTTTGTGACTATATAGTGGCTGTGCTCACAGCTAATGCCGAGCGTACTTCTAAGGTCCTGAGATCGAACCTCGATGTGTACATTTTTTTCTATTCACCTTTTTTTTTCTATCATGCTCATGGCCAGAAGCATTAGGCTTGTTGGCAGCTCTCCTTTCTCTGTCTCTTTTTGTCTTCCTTTTGCTGTTCCTTTTTTTCTATTCCTTTTCTTTTTTTCAAGTTTATGCATAAAAACCTTCTGGTGCTCAAAATCTAGTCCCACAGGCTTCCTTGTGGATGTTGAAAGTCATTAGTAGACCTGTTGTGCAAGCTACAGTGTCCTATGAGGGAAAAAAGAGATGAAAAAGGGAAGGAAAAGGGAGTTACAATGGGGGGTTTCATAGTAGCTCTTTTTTCTTCCCTTTTTGCTTGCCTTTTTTTGTGCATTTCGATGGTTTGTGCACTTAGATATGATATTTTCCCCCTTTTCACTCTTTTTTACGTAGCTAAACTGGAAAAGGGGAAAACAAAAATACAGGGCAAAAAATGATGGGAATGTAAAAAGGGCAGAAAAAAGGGAGTGAAAAAGAGCTAACTGTGAATGACCCTATTGTAGTTGTTACCTCAAAATGTTCCAACCCTACCCAATCATGTACAATAATAGGGGTAGTCAGAGTAGACGATTCTGGAGTGATTATGGGCACCATTATGGACCACGATTATGAGTGATTTTAATCGTGGGATGATTACCATAAATCCATAATACACAGAATCACTGTACAATCGGCTCTGGAGGTGATTATGCAACAGTTATGCAATGATTAATTTACAATTTAAACATCAATAATTGTGCATAATTGGTGGTCATAAGTGCCTGCATAATCACTCCAACTCTGACTGCCCCTAATGAACACTAATGCTGCAAGGGGTCTCATGGGGAAAAAAATCTCCGGGTCTTGTCAGCCTCCTGTGGTTTGACAATCCACTCATCCAGCCCTGCCCGAGTCCTGCTTTATTCTGCAACAACAGGTTACCAGTACGATTCAATCCCTGCTGCTGTCAAAACTACACTGTTTGTTAGTTAGCAAGTACTGTGTCCTGTACTTACATCCCAATGTTCACGTGCCAGTCATGTTTGGAGTTGCATTCCATCTTCAAGTTATTAAGGCGCACAACATGGAGGTAGGGTCAATAGATTTACACATGAAACTCCATGACTTGGGGAGATGTGAGTGGATATGCATCTATGGAAAACAACAAATATACTGACCTATTTTGCTTATAGCCTCGGATTAGATTTTGAGGGACATCAAACAAAAGGAAATTCTACTGCTGACCTTCTTCAGTCCGGAGGTCGTAGCCATGGACAAAAATGGGTTCCAGTGAGAATTGAATGTGCAGGAAACACACCACATCAAACAGATGGCCTAAATGTTTTCAGTGAGTTGGCTGAGTGAAGGTGTACAATTATATCAACCTTGGTTTTGAGTCATCCAAAAAAGCAGTTGTATGTATGACCTTGGGCATTTTTTTTTTTTTGTTGCAGCAGAACTCAGTTGTGAGTCCAAATCTGGCAAAGTAAAAGTTGACCTTCCAGATTGTCAAGGTTAACCAAGTATCTGCCATGTGGCAAGATATGCCCTGGGTTAGTCCATTTTTAAGCGCGGGGTCCGATCGGAGTTCAGTCTTATTATGTAATCACGTTTTGAGGACCTTGCCCCAGTTCTTGATCCCGGGATTTATCTTCAGCAGAGAAATAAAGATGTTTTCTGCGTACCTCAATATTTTCAGATTTTTTGAGTCCGATGGGCCGAAGCTGTTGACCAGTCAAGTTGATGGGTTTTGGGGCATTGATGTCCCATCACATTGAAGGACGAGCTCCTGCACGGATTCAAAGACCATTTAAAAAAATCCAAAGTGACAGATCATCACGAATAGTCTCTAAGGTTGAGTTCCGCACCAAGAAAGCGGAGAAAGATACGCCGCAGAGCGAAAACGACCCAAACGAGCTAAGCGAAGATTATGTAACAAGGTCGAACTGCGATCGGACCCCCGCGCTTAATAACAGACTTCAACAAACCGAGGTACGAGGTCGATCATTGTTGAAGCGTCTGGCTATGAGAGACTAGCCCTGGGTCATAACCTGCTCAATCCGGACTTGAAGGTTGATATGGTTGCGATCATGAGCCCAGGAGAGGTTCATTTCCTCTGTGATTGAATAAAGAGTTCAAACGAATTTGCACTGTCGTGCCCATGAGTGGAAACCAGAGGAAAGAAATAGAAGGATATCACTCTATGGCAGCATTGATAATTGTGTTCTCTATGCTGCCTGTTGCAGAAACATTCAATGACCAGAATGTTCAAAACCAAGCCAATGAGTTTGAATTTTCCATGTTGATTTGGCTCTCAATTGAAATTAAGACAGCTTGTAGGTGAGCAGAGTAGTGTGTAACTTGGACATCAAGATGTAGATGAGATTGGGGCCTGTCCCTGATACCCTACTATAAAAAAAAAATAAGTACGAGTTTTGCCGGGCTATGCCACGGCCCACACCCCAAGTATGACTTGGGACAGGATTCTCAGCACCGGAGATTCTGTCCTGCCTTTTGTCTGTCCTTTGTCTATTCTTTGTCCCTCCTTTGTCTGGTAAATAACAATTGTCGAACTGTGACATGGGCTTTGTTTGGCTGCCAACCACCTCTAGACCACATGAGTGCAACACATGTGAATCCCGGGTGAGTTGGCTTTTGCTTCCGGTGAAAGCACTAGGGGGTCCCATCTCTTATCCTCGATTAATGGCTACCTAGGCAGGGGTTACATTTGAAGCATGTCTCAGATATCGGTTTCAGGTAGACAGCCGGTCTGGATCGGTGGTCTTTGATCCCCTCGACACTTCACTTTTCAGAGGCCCCATCAGGGAATCAACGCGGGGTTAGGGCTACAGGACAGCCACTGCTGTCGTTGTGGGGTCTAGACCCAAGGTCTTTATCTACTCAAGATTTCGACTTTCACCTCGTTCCCTAAGGTTAGGATTACCGTACAGCCACAACTAGCCTTGCGCCATCACTGATCGCTTGGGAATTTTTCCGCGGAGACCTGGTCCCCATGACTAGATTTCGCCGCTGAATCCCACTATAGAGATTCCTAACCCCGAAACCGAGGTTGTAGGAGGAAGACGATTCCGTTTCAATTCCGTATTTGTGTTCATGCTGACCATTCGGATAATCGACCACCAACTAGATTATATTGTGCTTGGAGGCAGAGAAAGGGAAGGGCATCTTCGCCGGTTCACGATGGTTACCGCCAGGAATAAACACAGGGGGATGTCGACTAATTTTGTAAATGTGAGGATACGAGCTGCCGAATCCCGATGATGCCGATATCAATCGGATCGGAGTGCGGCTCAGAACTTGGGTCTCAAAACAGCGCCTGAAGACCTGGGACCGCTTCGTCGTGTCTACAGATTGGAAACTGATTTCTGCGGACTATAGATGGAAACTGAGGTTAAATAACGAAAATACGAAGATAGTCGGCATAAAGTAGAAACAACCTAAGGCCACCACTTGTCGTCGTTCAAACTGAACCTGCTAGAATCAGAATTGAAATCCCTGTCACAAGTGTGACGAAACTTGGACGTGAAAAATAACGACCAACCTTGAGAGCGCGAGTCCTGAAGCCATTCATTCATTGCCAGTTGGTCACCGTCATAATCCACACTATAATCCGGAGTGGAATTTCGTGCGCCCATGCTATTTGCATATTGTGATGCGCGCGCTTGAGTATTATCCCGATATTGGTGTCCATGCACAGTCTGCAGATCATACGGATCGAACATTTGGCGGTTCATTGTCGCATCAGTGTAAAGGTGGTCCTGATTGTGTGCGGATGTATGATACGGATATTGTACCGCCGCTGTTTGGTTTGGGGTGATCAACGGATTGAAGCATTGATCGGATGATTGGTTCAACGGCGTCGAAACCGGAGTGGGGACGGGCGGCATCCCCTGAACCCTTCGAGGAGAGTAAGGGGAGGTCAAAATTATGTCCGCTGTCGACGGCGGAATCCCCGTGGAGTTCGGTGAGTCCCATGAAATGAACTCTGGCGACTGGGAAGAGGCAGTCGAGAGGCACTCCTCGTGGTTGGCACCTTCGAAATATTCACAGGCGAGGTTCTTTGATGCGCAGCGGGCGCAGGGCCTCATCGGATCCTGCTCGCTCGTTACGCACTGCCAATGGGTTTAACGATTTGTGGATAGGACTGCGAGTTGAACACACCCGAATCTTGCGCTTCCTGCACCTAACGCATGCCATAGTGGTTCGGCGCCGTTTCACCGTAAATGGGATAGGACCGCGTGAGCGGCGTGAAAATTGGTCTGCGGTCGACATAGGGATCCACACAAATACAACACCAGTATATATACTGCTCAATGATATATGCGCAGCATTTGGTGGCAACAAGTTCGATTATTGCAGTGGATCGTGCGAGAATTCGCGGGGACGCGCATGTCGTCGTACTCCATCGAAACGGACAGTGCCGTGCATCCCAAGATTGTCCCAGACGTAGAGAGGGGCAATGACCAATCACTTGCATCGCTCGGATTATGCGGGAAGCCATACCGGTGCCGACAAGGTGTAGACGGTTCCTTATTTCTTTGAACCACGAGTAAATTATGATTAGTTAACTGTTGCGGTTCGATGTGCGCAAACTGAACACACTTTCTCTTTTTTCGTCTTCGCTTTCACCAACTCGGCCGACGCCCTAGATCCTTTAGAGTACTATGCAAATCATAGAATTCAAGCATAAATTGGTGGCCGAAGTTCGTGGTGCCAGTGGCATCATTGAGTACCGGCCATTGAATAAGAAAAGGAGGGGCGCTTACCGAGACGGGCGTGGTCGGTAGGTAACATTACACGGCACGGTCCAACTCATGAACGCCGGTTTCCAGGAATTCAACATTTACATCATCGTCCCTAGAAAACGTGGCTCTGATAACAGTGAGCAACTCCACCAGTGCCGCCGACCCGGACAACCGGTAAAACGGCAAAATTCGCATATATGGAAGGGAGTAAACTCCGCCGAGCGTGGATCAAACAAGTGATGGGCGAGTCGTGTTCCTACGCACCATCGATACCGATTTATTCAAGAGGACATATCGCAGAGTCGATACGGAAGGAGGTCCGGTTTCATTCGAATGTGCGTGTGTGCTTGGAGAATGGGAGTTGGCAGGTCATAGTAGGAGACTAAACCCACGCCCGGAACTCTGACACGTCACGTACGCCAAAAGTCCCGGTTTACGATGACACCAAGTTCTTCCCAATTTCCTGCCCATGACGTCGGGATTCGGGAGGCGAGCATTGGGGGATGTGAAGATCCCGGGAGGGAATCTTCAACATAGTGTGCGGAGGGAGCGGTTACTACGCCGTCAGTTAGGGGGGCACGGACGTAATCTGCTGCGGGCTGCGGATTGGCACGTTACACGTACAAAAAACAAAAGTCAAGCTGTGTGCAGGAGATAGGGGCAGTGGATGCGCTGAAAATTCTTGTTTTTTCATGCAAAACGTCGCCCGAGACCGCGGCGGCTACAGTCGATTTCCCGTAAGTTTCCTGGAGTCCTGTGGCCCGAATGCCGAAGCGGATGGTGGTTAGGAAGTATGTAACCAAAGGGACAGCGGTTAGTAGACCGTCAGAACGGGGACGCACGTAATGTTGCTATGGAACGCGCATAGAAAACAAGACGAGCTGTGGGCCGCGAGTGCAGGAAACAAGGCCCTCCTGTCAGAATCTTTTGAGTGAAACATCCCAACAAAGGTGAATGGGGAGGGACGTATTGCCTCGTTGCGAATAACAATGGCCCAGGTTTCCAACAAAGATGAGCGTGCGTCTAATCCGACTCCTAATGGAATGCAGAAATCGTCGCCTGGTGAAAAATAAAATCGGATGCGCGTCCTCTCAAAGTAGACAAAGTAGTCGATACAACTCGTCGAATGCAATTCCGAACATTGGAACTTCGGCGCGAACAACAGAAGCCTAGGCCAGCCGAGAAGACCTAATTTAACTGGCTGGCACATTGAATGGCTAGATGAACACCGCTGCCCGCCGCGACAGCCACAGGAAGAAAGAATATAAAGAACGCAGTTGTAGATGTGCGTAGAAGTATACGAGCGCGACGAAGGCCAAAAGAGATCAGGAAATTGAACACCCACATGCTGCCGGGGAGACATGTGAATAGGGGCTAAAAACCATACCAAGCGAGTTACATCTCCAACAGCGCTCACCTCCAAAAGAGTCCAAAAGACTGATCTTCGCGGTTGTTGCGGCCCAAATTGGGCCCAAATTGCTCAGGATGTGATACTGAGCGGCGACGGCGAGACATTTCGCAGAGGAAGGCCGTGCGATCCCGCGGTACAAGGAACCAGGGAGGGCGAGATAAGGCCTGTGGGCGGGCGTGAATCGGGAGCAGGTGACAAAGAACACGGAAGAACACGGAGATTGCGATCGGATCATCAGAACTCGGTCCGCCACGTCAGACTTTTATGGCTGTCAATGTATAAGATGGATACCCCTACGTCCTGAGCATTGGCCCTGAATTAAATAAAGAATATTATTATTACAAGTACGTTGTGAAGTAGAAGTATACATCGAGGATAAGGAATGTGGAGCTCGTTTGAGTAAGGTAGAATCGCTGGAGTAGTTATTGGATGTTATAGATATGGATGTGTAAGATAGAGATAATCAATTGAAGGAGCGGGTGGGAGGGGAAAGAAAAAGACGGCGTGGTATTCACGCAGTGTAGCGAGTCGCCGTCGTACGAGACAAGGAAGAATTGTCCGATCGACGGGTCACTCAGCCACAAACCCTGTTCTGCCGATCTCTCATTCTTCGATCACGGCAGAACGTCAATTTGTGGATATCGTTCGTCTCGCTGGTGTGGAAGTGGAAGTCGGGAGAAAGCCGTGGCGGCTTTCCGGCGCAATGTGAGGACAGGGGCTCTAAGATGGATACCCAAATCAGTAGGAGTCGACGACGCATCCATCGCAGGATGATCCCCGTCTGGACTAGGAGGATGACTTACAGCGGACAGGCGGCATGGAAATACGGAGAAATTCCGAGTGCAGCCGAGGATTCGCTTGCATGTACGGCGCCATGATAGGCCATGATCTGTGCGTGCTTGCGTAGATAGAGCAGGAAGGCATCGCTTGCCCATCTGCCGATGGTCTTTACGACATCGAATGGAGTTCCGCGCAATAGATAGAATAGTGTCGCCCCAATGCGGATGCCATGACCCTGCAACGGGTCTAGCTTCGCGGCCTTGAATGCCTTATGGATGCGGGTGATGAAGGCAGTTTTGGTGAGCGGCCGATGCACTCCCTTGTGTTTGTACGAGAAGAGGTGAGAATCGAGAGGCGGTGCGTTGATTCGAAGGTGATTGGCGAAGGAACGGCGGGGATCAGTGGAATCGTTTTGGGCGCTATAGAAGATATCCTCGCCGGTTTGCTTGCTCTTGGTGACAGGTAGCCCGAGGACGGTCATTACGAGCCCATTTGCATCAGTTTCCTCTCGGACATCGCTACGCTTGACATGTTTACTCGGATCGAAGCTGGAGAGAGTCTTTACAGTGAGCTCTCCCAGACGAGCACAGGAATAGTATCCTGTGGTTAAGCATGAGCCCACGGACGCGTCGAGGGGAATGTCAGGGTCTAAATGCGAAAGGAGAATGGTGATTATGTCGACTGTGTATGGCAATCGTCTCTTTTTCGTGGCTGTTTGGGGTTGGAGTGTGATCGCGGCCCGCACGAGCGCATCACATTCTGATTTGTTCGGAGCCCAAGTGACGCCGTGAATGATATGCCATGCCCGTACACCGGCTAGATATCCATCTAGAGTTTTTCCCGCGTAATTTCCGGCCAAAGCAGCGAGGAAGGCAGAGAGTAGATCTGGGGAAGCTGGAGCTCGGTGTGCCTCCGGGACTCCTCGTGAGTCGCAGAAGCAGTGGAAAGCAAGAAGGCCAGACCCGTATGTCTCCAGGGTCCCGTCAGCGTAGGCGTGGGATAGAATGTCGGTTACATGCTGCAAATCAGCTTCCGCGACCGAGGATGTGGCATGACGGGATGATCTGGATTGTAGGGGCCGCCATTTGTAGAGGCGCTCACCAGCGAAGCAGAGTGGACGGAGAGTAGACGGAACAAGAGCAAGCCGAGATGGGTATGGTTTGGGACGTGATGAGCTGGATTTGAGCTTAGGCCCAATTCTGCTGTAAGAATTCCGCTGTCCAGGTGTCGTTATTGGGCTCGTAATCCCGTTTGTTGGAGCACCGGACCTTGGGAAGGATTTGGGCAATTGGCTCGGCACTGGGAGCATCATAGTCGACGATGAATGCAGCCAGCTCGGTAGGGATGGCAAGCGGAGGTAAGAGGAAGGCGGTGGAACCGTATTTGCCTCGGGAGGGCAAGTCGGCGGGATTAGCGTGGGAGCGGACGTAACGGGTGTGGAATGTGATGCTGGACTCGGCAGACAAGGTATGGATGCGACGAAAAATTCTGTTGATCTCCCAGTTTGGGCTACGTCCGTTCCACCAACCCTCAACGACGCCAGAGTTGTCTCCGTAGAGGAGGATATGAGGTGGGTTGGCGCTGGACGCGGTGATGACTGTGCGAACCAAGAATTCGAAGCCCACGGCTTCGGCCCAACCGATATGTCTGTGCTTCGATTCCCATCCACGCACGAGGCGCCATGCCCGCCAATGAGAACCGATAACGACGGCAATTCCGACCCTGGAGCTGGCGTCGGAGAATGCAGAGATATCAATGACCTGGATAGCAAGTTAATTTAAGTGTTCTGGCTTTATATGACGGCATTAAAGTGACCTGGCAGGGACCTGGAATAGGTCTGGACAAATCGGCCCTCAATAGACATTCTCGCCACCAATCGAGGTCGGCGGCAGTGGAACGAGGAGCTGTTCGCGGCATGAACGGACGATCACAGTAGAGGCCCAGCAAGGTCTCCAGGCTGGTGAGGTATGCACGTCCCTCGGTAGCAATAAGGCATGTATGGATGAGTTT
Source organism: Mycena maculata (assembly GCA_029448575.1). Lineage (NCBI taxonomy): Eukaryota > Fungi > Basidiomycota > Agaricomycetes > Agaricales > Mycenaceae > Mycena > Mycena maculata. Next base: position 52,545 of record JARJLG010000069.1, on the reverse strand, counting down.
CCCATGGAGTTTCTGGACGTCTGACAAGATGTGGGTGCGACGAGATTGCCACGCCGTGATGGATGCCAGATACTTTGCCATGTTCTCCTGAGTAAGCGAGATGCGCCGCAAATCCAGGTCCCAGATGATGCCCGTGAACGGAGCAGCATTGGAAAATTGGACGTCCTTGGAGAATTTCCACGGAACTCCCAGCGGCTCCGAGACCCGGTTAATGTCATCGAAATTATAGGAATATTTGGCGTCGAGCTCACTGCGTGGACTTGCGTGGGATAGATCCAGGATGGGGAATGCATAATCTTCATCGAATTCTTCAATGCGACCATCTGGGAGCTCAGATCCACCCCACCAAAAACGGCCTCCCGACTGATGGCAACCACCTTGAGCCACGAGTCGTTTATGCAGAATAGCGCGTCTACGGTTATACTCGACGAGATGGCGGCACAAGATGCGGAAGAATACCGAATCATCAACCCACTTCCCGGTCGGCCCGATCCCGGAAGCACGCAGAATGTCGGCAAAGGCATCTGCCACAAGCCCATATGCGCCTGCTCCGGAGGATTCTCCGAAGCAGACACTTGTGTCCGCAGCGAAAAGGTCCATGGATGATGAATTGAGTTCAGGGCGGAGGGAGATGTCAAATAAATTAGCAGGCAGGCGGAGAACTGTACCTGGCCACTGCGATGAGTGAGTGGGTATATTCCGGTATGCCTCAGAGACGTCTCGGACGCCCATCTGCGAGTCTGGTGGAAGCATGGAGACCTTGAGGCACATGGCATTGAACGTGCCCCAGGTACACGGGAAGTCGTCAGAATTGATGTGATAATTGATAGACGTATGATTTTCGCGAGGAGTCCGAGGGAAGGAGTAGTTTTGGACGAGTCGCATTTTTTCGAGCTCATGCGGCTTCGGAACCATGGAGAGAGGCGAGGATTGGAAAGGACCGATGAGGTTCTCGAGTTGCTCTGCGGAGAAAGGACCGATGTAGCGCTTGGCATTAAATTCTGAACAGATGACGTCCCGGAATGGGTTAAGATGGGCGACCAGAGTGGAGCTATTAGGCGGAGTGATGGTGGAATGAATGAGAGGGATAGATATATTGAAACCATGACGGAGACCATTAGGGATAGATGGGTATCGAGAGAGCAGATTTGCCACTCGGAGAGAGGTTTCCCACTCATCTGCGACCAGAGGTGTGAGCGGTTTAGAGCTTCGCTCGATAAGGACACCCCGCAGCTCCGTGATTGGGCGCGCCACAACCAGAGCACTCGTGGATGTGCCTGGGCCCCGCTCGACCCTTGCAACCGCTTCCACGCTGGAAGTCGAGGCAGATATTGACTCCGTTGATGTTGGTAAGCTTCCCACCATCGCCGCGGAAACACCGTGCTGGAGACCCGTTCCACAGCGTCTGAGATCTGCACTTCGAGACGAATGTGTGGATGCCGAGGCAGATGGCGCAAACGGTGGGCCCGCCCGCCGCGCCAATCCGAAAAACTCGGCCTTCCTCGTGGTCCTCAATTTTTGGGACACGGCTGCTGGGACTGGCTGGAGGATATGGCTGGTAACGATTGGAAGGAGCAGCTAAATCGCGTCTCGGAGCAGCCGGAGGGAACATTGGCGCGGGTGGAGACAGCAAAGGAGCGTAGGCGGATTGATTGGAACTGCAGAATGGCGTAAATTCGGCATTTGGAGGTAATGTAGATGGAAGGGATGGGCGGATGGATAGAGAGAGAGAAAAAAAAAGGAAGAGCGAGAGAAAACAATCATCAGTTACGTTCAGACCGAGAATGAATAAATACTCACGCTGCCATCTTGGAATGAAGCTTCGTGAAGTACTCGTGGGTTAGTTTTGACAGAAGGGCCTCGTTGATGATCGCGAGGTTGAACGACTGTGGAGTCCCAAGTGTACTGAACCACTCCTTCCGATAGCGGTCAGCATAGATGCGCAGGATTTTATCCCCGTGCTCTGGTTCCTGCTGATGCAGCGGATGGGTGTCGAGACCGTAGAAGAATTGGGTAAGCACATCGACATGGAGTTTCGGCCAATTAGCCCGAGTGATCTCCTTGATGTAGCGATGCCAGGCCAGCGCAAACTCTCGGAAGGAGAGATCCTTGTCTTCCACCATGTTTTTGTGGATATTGGATGTTAGACCGCTTTGGACTGTGAGTTGATTGCCATCATCCCGGGTGAGCCGGAACGAGGACGCATCATCAGCGGAGGAGAGAAGGGCATTGGCGGCGTCGTTGAGACCCCCAGTGCCAAATAAATACAGGAGGCAATACTGCATTTTATCTATTTTTGCCTGGGCGAAGGGAGAGATGCGGGCTTCGATAAAAGTGGAAGGCGCACTCGTGAGATTAAAATCCCCTAATTTGGGTTTCTTCTTGTCCTCTTCGAGCCTCGCCTCTTCGGCTAACTTGTCAGCATCCTGCTGACGCCTGGCTGCATCTGCTTCCTCAACCTCCTTATCAGCCTCTAGCTGGAGGGCCCACTGGGCCTTCTCCTGATCGTTGTTGGTGGTCCAGGATTCAATGAGGAAAGTGATGGCAGCTTCGTCGTCATCAGCGTCGATGCGCCCGCGGAGACCTTGGAAAGCTTCTGAGGTGTAGTCGGGACAAGTGGCGAGGTTTGGGTCGGACAGGAGTCGGTCTGTAGAGGCCCCGTTGGGACCCGAGAATGTGCTAGGGACAGACATTGGTCGGTGGTTGAAAAAGGATAGTGGTTGGCTGAATGGAGAAAGAAAAAGACGGCGTGGTATTCACGCAGTGTAGCGAGTCGCCGTCGTACGAGACAAGGAAGAATTGTCCGATCGACGGGTCACTCAGCCACAAACCCTGTTCTGCCGATCTCTCATTCTTCGATCACGGCAGAACGTCAATCAATATACTACACAAGTACTACAGTACACCCGTCCAGCTCTTGCGCGGCTCTTACCAAGCCCTTCCTCACCAGGTAACGGTGCGGTGATTTGGATGATTAACAAGCTCTGTGGCATCTACGACGACCTCCGCCGAGTTCCATCTGACTCCCAGTCCAATCTGACCTAGACTCGGCGACCTTTCTTTTGGCCATATATATTCTTGGAGGTCCTTGGCGACGCATTGCACAACAGGCGCGTTTTCGAGCCTAATATCGCTTCAGTGCTAGTATACCGGCCCCTTGATTGTTCGGACGCGCAGACTGGAACGGAGCTTATTCGGTACCTGGTGGGCTTCTATCCGAACACGATAGAATGCATATAAAGCTCTCACGTCCACCCAGCGGTATCCAGACCCGCCATGCCGGGAACTTTTTCTTACCACTTCGACACCCCTGCATACAAGGGAACTGTAACCATCCCCACAGGGCTCTTCATCGGAGGCGCCTTTGTGGACGGTTCGGACCGCAGTACAATTGAGTGGGCATACATTTCTTTCTTCAGTTATGTAGCTCATGAAATTTTGTCGTGGCGTGGAACAGTGTTGTGAACCCTGGTGAGCGATTCGGACTCTAGGTGCAGAGCACGGTCCCCCATACCTTCTCCACAGCGAACGGAAAACTGGTAACAAAAGTCTGTGAGGCCACTGTTCAGGATGTCGACATCGCGGTGAAGGCGGCTCGGGACGCTGTCGCTTCCAGCTGGGGCTTAAACGCTTCTGGGGCGCAGCGCGGGGAGCTCCTCAACAAGCTCGCCGCATTAATGGAGGCCGCCAAGGACGAACTATCGGCATTAGAAGCACTCGATAATGGTAAGAATTAACGCAATATGAGTCAGCTGTACACCAAGTCGAGTGTATTTTCATCAGGGAAGACCTTCACATGGGCGAAAACCGTTGATGTCGATTTCTCCATCCAGACCATTAAATATTACGCGGGCTGGGCAGATAAAATTACTGGTCAAACAATCGAAGTGTGTACTCGCTTTCCACTGCCGTCTTGCTGGACCAGCATTGTCGTTTCAGACGGACGAAAAGAAATTGATTTACACTCGCCACGAACCCATTGGAGTAGTTGTAAGATAAATTCAAAGGGCCCATTCAACACTGATTCTGTTCCCACCAAGGGCCAAATCATTCCATGTGAGCATGGGTTATTATTTCTGTCTCATGAAATCTTCTCACGCGGTTCGCAGGGAACTTTCCCCGCATGTGTTTCGCTCCGGTCCCATGCATGCCGGCCACTTATATCTTGTCTTTCAGTGTTAATGTTCGCCTGGAAGATCGCACCAGGTATTTTCCAATAGACCTGACTCTTAAAGATTCCTCATCTGGATGACAGCTCTGGCGACCGGAAACGCCATCGTCTTGAAGGTTCGTTGAACCCAGGCACGTCCGGCCTAGGAGCGCTTACCGTTATTCCATCCAAGCCCTCCGAGTTTACACCTCTAACGGCGCTCCGCATGTGCGCCCTGATCCAGGAGGCCGGCTTCCCTCCGGGCGTCGTTAATGTCGTCACTGGCTACGGCCATACCGTCGGCGCCGCCATCAGCTCGCATATGGGGATCGACAAGATTGCTTTCACGGGCTCCACTCTTATGGGGAGAAAAATCATGGAGGCGGCCGCGAAGAGCAACCTGAAGCCCGTCACTCTCGAGTGGGTACTTCTCCCATTGGAAATTGGGCATCATGATATATTTTGTGAATAGACTGGGAGGCAAGTCTCCTAATATAATCTTCGACGACGCCGATCTGGAGAATGCTGTGGAATGGGCTGCGCACGGTCTTTAGTGAGTGATTAGCGCCCGATTTCTCCTACGACAGGCAGATGGATGATTTTGTATCCAGCTGGAACCACGGAGCCGCTTGTTGCGCTGGTAGAATTTGAGTCTTTCAATCAGCATGCCTCCCTCACATCGTTTAGGATCCAGAATCTTCGTACAGTCGGGAATCTACGACGCGTTCCTCGAGAAGTTCACGGAGAGATCAAAATCGATCCGTATCGGCGACCCGTTCAGTAGTGACGTCGACCAAGGACCTATGAGCTCCGAGGCTCAGTTCAACGTGCGTTGCTCTAATTCCCTCTTTCAATGGTTCGAACACGACGCAGCGCATCATGGGTTACATTGACTCCGGAAAGGAGCAAGGCGCGACCGTGCATATTGGCGGGGATCGATTCGGAAACGAGGGGTATTATATCAACCCCACGATATTCACCAACACCCGGCCCGACATGAAGATTGTGCAGGAAGAGATTTTTGGCCCCGTCGGAGTTCTTATTAAGTTTGACGATGAGGATGGTAAACATCACCCTTCCGCGAATTCAACTGCTGAACACCATTTAGATGTTATCCGGCAGGCAAACGATACGCGTGCGTCTATTCTTCGCCCTAACAACGCTCAGATTAACACGTCCCGCACAAGTCTATGGACTTGCGGCGGGAGTCTTCTCGCAGGACATCAATAGAGCGATCAGAACGGCACACCGTCTGCAGGCTGGAACCGCTTGGGTAAATTTCCCTTTTCTTTCCAGAATAATAAGTGCGATTTTCACCATCCGGTCAGGTGAACTGCTTCAACCATTTCCGAGCGAATGTACCGTTCGGCGGATACAAGCAGTCTGGCATCGGCCGAGAAATGGGGGAGTACGCACTCCACCAGTATGTCCTCATCGTCTTTGTCGTGCCCGATTCTCAGGCGTTGCATTGCCAGCTATACAAACGTCAAATCTGTCCACATAAACCTTGGGCATCGGATGTGAGACCAAGTTTTCTTTAATACATCGTGGTCGCCTCGTGCGCAGAAATAGCTCTCTCAGTCTCTGTGCAATGACCCCGCAAGAGTCCAATCCCACCAATCGTTCAAAATGTTCTGCCGATTACCGGGGCATTTGAAGGCACGGGTCTGTAAGTTCTCATGAGTACAGGAAGAAATTCTCTTCCGAACCATTGAGCGTTGTCAAAGGCTCCCTGGGTCACATCGTTTTTCAACGCAAATCGTTCGTGGCACTTGCACGATTCAGATCTGGGGTAAGCCCGCCGAACTTGAGTCGGAATTGTAAGGTTCAACCGTCAAATTTCGTTGCCGCGAGAAGAGTGATGCGGGTGTGGAACGTCAGGCAAACAGTCGAGATAAAGATCATCATCGAGCGGTGCAATGAGTTGAACCGCAGTGCGGTGAATCCGGGGCGAAAAAGTCCCCGTTCGAGTCGAAGGACGCCTATGCAAGTCGAGGCACCAACGAGGTAAAGGTTGTCGATGCGTTCGTTGGGATATCGGGGAACATATGTGGTGGTGACTGACCAGTAAGGAGCTAGCTGTTGAATACATTTGTAACCCCCCCCCCCCCCCCCTAACCCCCCTAACCCCAAAATGATGTTCTCGACACCAACGTACATTTCAATATTACCAGGGACCTATTATAGTCCACGAAAAAGATTGACTCATGGCGATTGTGAGGCTTCGAGTCCCGAAGGAGTGAAGTCCACAAAATAGAAGAACTCAAGGAGGGGACGAGGGAGAACGGGGGAAAGATCTCCTTTGTTCAGAGGAACTAACTTACTGACTACAACTACTTACAGCTATTTAAGTAGTACACTATGACTCGATATGACTATATATGACTACCTATTCGAATCAGGACGAATCGGATGAGTAAGGATGACGGAGGCGAAGCTGCGGGAGCAGCATGAGTCACCGGAACCTTACAGCGATGTACACTGCAGTCTTGATGTAGTACTAAGCTGACTGCCAAGATTTGGTCGGCTATTTGACCGCAGAAAACGGTGAGTGCCCACAGCTTTAAAGCAAGAAGTAGAGCGAATCCTCAACTTAGTTTCGCTAGGTTTAAAGGTTGGAGAAGAAAGTGGGAGATAGGAGACGGAGACGATCGGAAGTTGATCGGAAGATCTCGGAAAATCGTAAACAGCACGCGTGTTTTTTTTTCCCCGTCCATTCATTCTCCAAACTTTCTCAGCCAATTTTTCGAATTGGTATGGCTCTGAACTTTACGAGTACGCACTACTTGCAGTGCTTTCAGCCACTTGCGGTATTTTTAGTTGCTTACAGCATAGTATTTTTAGTTGTTTCTCGAAGGCGCAGCCGATGAGTCTGCGGCGGTGAGCGGTGATCCCGCCGCTTGCCTTCCGCCGCTGCCACCTCACCGCACCGCACCGAGAAGGTAGAATCTGGGGGTCGTCCTCTTGCTTCTGACTTCGATGCCTCAGGTCGACCTTGTCATCGTCTTTCGAGCTTCCCCCACAAGCAGTGTCAGAAAAGAACAGGAGCTTGAAGATGCTCGCAAAGCGGAGGAGCAATATGCTCGTCTCATAAAAACTCTGTCTTCGGCTGGCTTGCGTGCAGTAGGAAGGAGTGGGGAGTCTCTGGGCCACCTTCTCGTGTTTGTGTCATGTCCGAAAACCCGAGTCCACGCCCTCATAAAGCGCGAGCGGTGAGTCATCGATACAAGCACATAGCTAGTTAACTGATCTTTGTAGCCATTCTGATTTCCTTTCTGGACTGCCTACCATTCCCATGCAATCGCAAGAGCAGGCCCAACCACTCTCGCCGGCAGACCACACCCGTCTCGTTCATGCCTTCATCACCTCCACAACCGCGGACGGGGGACTGGGGATATCGCCAGATTCAGCTGAATCCGAGTGGGACCTCGTAGAATCCGTCATGGCTCTACACGACCGCAAATTCAATGAACACTGGATACACACATGGACTACCAGTCGACACATCTCCGTCAAGCAGGAGCACCTCCGGGAGCAGTTCGGCGACTCTGTGGCCCTGTATTTTTTGTTCCTTCACTGTTATACTCGGGCTCTCGTCTTCCCCGCTGTCCTCGGTGTACTCTTCTTTTTCCTTGGCTCTCCCTACTCTCCGACATATTCCATCCTCATCGTCTTCTGGTCTGTCGTATTTGTCGAATGGTGGCGTGGATACGAGCGCATTCTATCACTTCGCTTCGGCAACCGCGGCTCCTTCCGCGTCGAGAGACGTCGCGCTCAGTACATCGAGGGATTTCCATGGTGGAAACAGGAACTGCGAATGGTCGCAAGTCTCCCCGTCATCGTGTTCTTTGCTGGCGCCCTCGTCCTTATTCTGACGGGGATATTCGTATTGGAGGCATTTGTGACACAACTCTACACGGGACCTGGCCACACGTACATCGTGAGCATCCCTACACTTTCTCTGCTAACGTGCTCAAGTCCGTCCATCCAGTCATTTAGCCCCACTGTCCTTTTCGTTGCGCTGGTACCCCAACTTCTGGCCTTTTACCAGCGCATTGCGATACGCCTCACGGACTGGGAGAACCACGCGCACCAGTCGTCGCACGCCGCATCCCTCACGCTCAAAACGTTTGCGCTCAGTGCACTCGTTGCATACTTGGGCCTTGCGCTCAGCGCCTTCGTGTACGTGCCATTTGGCGAGGTCCTCATGCGCGCCGTACAGGTCCGGCTCTTCAAAGGATCCGCTTCTGCTGGTTCCGTGTCTCTGTTGAACTCGACCGAGCTGGGGCAGAAGCTCGACTCGGCGCGCCTCACGGACCAGCTGATCGCGTACACGGTGATGGACCAAGTCGTCGACACGTTCAACGAGATCGGGCTGCCGTATATTCTCCGCGCGTTTCATTCTTTCCGAACCCGGTGGAGATCTACCGGGACCGGGCACCGCGAGAAGGTGAAGAAACGTATGTCAGTGTTCGAAGAGAAGGAAGAACAGAAGGAACGTAGTTTCTTGAAGGAAGTCCGCAAGCAGGTGGCGCTCCCCGAGTATGAGACGCTCGACGACTACAGCGAGATGGTCACGCAGTTCGGATACGTCGTCCTTTGGTCGGCGATCTGGCCCCTCGCGCCCGGTACGCCCGCAGTGTTCATCCCTTTCTCACTGCACGCAATAATTCCTTGCACTAGCCATGGCGCTCGTGAACAACTTCTTCGAGCTGCGCTCGGACGCGTTCAAAATCACCGTGCACAACCGCCGCCCCATCCCCGCGCGGACCGAAACGATCGGGCCCTGGCTCGAGGCGCTCACCTCCCTCACATGGCTTGCGGCGCTCGCCAACGCCGCGCTCGTGTACCTCTTCTGCCCGCGTGCGAACTCGCCCACGGTAACGCCCAGCGTGCTTGACAGGGTGCGCCAGCACATCGTCTCCGCCGCAAGCGCGGGCGCGGTGCCGGACGACGGCAGGGCGGCAGGGCGCGAGCTGCTCGGGACGGCACTGCTCATCGCGCTCGCGGCGTCGCACGGGTATATCCTCGTGCGCGTGGTCGTGCGGCACGTCATGGAGAAGGCGCTGTGGCACGCGAGCGGGGAGGAGCGGGCGCGGGAGCTGGCGGAGCGCGAGGTCAAGGCGCGCTTCCTGACGGAGCTCTTGGGCACTACGGATGTAGACGTGGACGGGTGCAGTGTGGACAGCGCGGGGGTAGAGGTGGACGAGCAGTGTGAGGATGTGGAGGCAGTAGCTGCAGAGGGCCTGCGGGGCTTCTGGGACCATGACGAGGGTATGCAGGAGATTCAGCGGATAACCAAAAATGCGTAGATTTTGCATGGAGTTGTGCTGTGCATGACTTCCTTCTCAGATCTTTGTTGAGCTATCACATCTTGGATCATGTATACATTCAGACAACTCTGGATTGACTCTGGACCTATACTTGGGTTCATCGTCGCTCAAATTTGTCGATTTAAATGATGGAAATTGCTATGTAAAGCATGGATCAAGCCGGAAATACTACATATCACACCGGCAAAAATGATATTCAGCACAGCTGAATCTTGCCGAAAATAAGTGTTTCAGGTGCAAAAAAATAGTGGTGAAAATGTAGCTGAAAACGACAGTTTCGGTGATGGAGGCATTTTAATTTAATTTCCGAACCAACGACAAAAATCCCTTGATCGCCGAAATTGTTGCTTTCGGCTACATTTTCGAACCCATTTATCTTGCACGCGAAAGAATCTTTTTCGGCAACATGAATATTTATTTTGGCCGGTGTGTGTGCATATACACTGTCTCTATTTCACCGACTTCCGACCGTTTCTGTCTCATTAAATCAAACCCGAATCTAATAGGCGGTATGGCGGCGTGGAAAGAATTGCCATGCCACAATCAAGACCACCGCCGGTGACGAAGAGAAATATTGCTGTATGCGCAAAGCATCAGAACGGACTGTGGACAGACGCTTCCCAAGCTCCCCCCTGCATTGTTAGAGAAACAGCAACATATCACTTTACTAAAATTGAGCAGACACACATGATGGGCAGCGAAATCATCCGGTGAGTTACCACTATCTTCCTTGCCTAGCAGAAATTTGACAGATCATTAGGATAATGCCGAGAAGGCTTTGGACCGTTACAGAGGAAATCGTAGGCGAAAAGTTGACGTTCTGACGTGTATATCCAAGAAAAAGGCCGGGGTCCAACGGTACTGAGAATTTCCGGACACCGAAAGGCCAAGAAGTGGGTGCACAAGAATCCGGCCGAAATTGGGCCTCAGAACTTGAGGAATTAGCTATGGTCAGTTGAGATGAAATTTGGGTGCAGGCGTCCGGTCATATGGTCCTCTGCAAGCACGTCGGACAGGGTCGTGGTAAATATTCGGGCTGACCTTGACATTTGACCACTGTGCAATAACACTTTCTATGTGAATGTCAAGTGTGTCTTTGCAAAGATCGCAAGTGAGATGTGCTCCCGGTGGTCGCAATGCCGTTTCGACCGAGTGAATGAGTCGACGTGTCTTCCGCCTTCAGTCAACACATGAAGTTTCAGAACTTCAAGAACACACCTGGCCGCGCATCCCAAGCTAGACGAGCGATGGCCATAGCCCATGCCGGACCCAGTCCGTTGGAGGAGCGGAAGTCGCAAGAGGGTGTCGACGGGTGACGGCGCGGAGGCGTTCCGAGGATGCGCTTCAGGGCCTCGACGCGGCCAAGGTGGAGGAAAAATAATCTATTGTATCAGTCGGTAACCAGCCGAACATACAAAAGGGTGTGCTTGCCTTTTCAGGTACGTGGCGCCTATTCTCTCGACGACTTCGTCGCTTAAGCGCGAGAGGGGAAATGAGAGCAAGTGCGAGGAAATTGGCACAGCGAGATCAAACATGTCATGATGAGCAGCAAGAGCGTAAAGCTGAAGCGGAAATAACGGCGCCTGGGACAAGAGCAGTGCAAAAAGGTGGGTTGAAGGCAAAATCTAAAGCGTATGAGAGGAAAAGCCTTGACATAAAGGACCGTGCGCACCGTTGATTTTGGAGTTATACCATATATCGACATTGTATCGATTGCATTGACGAGCATATTGAACGGTGGAGAGTAATGGGCGCATGAAATGTCGTAAATTGCATGCAGGATGATGTTCAGGACAGGTGAAGGCTCTGGTATGTGAAAGATGGGTGGTCCGTCGCCATCTAGTTGGAATGTGGGTAGCATTGCACGAAAACCATTGTCTGATGCACGAAAGAGGATGTCTGAGTGGACGTAGAAACCGACCGAATCCTGGGACAGCAGAACCACGTCTGGAGGTTGCGGTCGATGCTGGTTGGCAGGGTAGAATGTAGTAGAGACAGAAACAAGTATCTCCGATTCGTTAGACATCCGGTGACGCCGCGTAAGATGGGTCGTATGTGGCGCGCGAACTGCTAAAACTGCTATTTTATGTATGAGGCGTGGGAATTGTCTTCAGAATGTTCGCGAAGTTTCGTAGGGTGTCTCGTTGATGGTGGGATTTATGCGTACTGAAACAAGATTGGTGTGCTGGGGAAATATCTGGAGTAACACCATAGTGAACCGAAGTCCTGAAATTGTTGGAAAGGTCGTTGGGGTATTAAGAATCCGGATTATAAACGTCTGGGTGCAAAGATGTCTCGTCAGGCCGTGCCTCAAAGGCTCGCAATGCTGTTTCAAATAAATGAGGTGCCATTTCTGTGGCTTTCGTACCCCACGAAATTGCAGAACCACAACGAGCGAAAGAACAAAACTGATCCAACCGCTTCGCGTCTCTTCCGGTTCCTCCCGAGCATCTCCGCGCCGACCCGAGTTCCCTCCCGCACGCCGTGAGCTGGATTAATTGTGGCCCAGATGTTAAAAATTTTACATGGATCACCTACAGAGATGAATTCCTCGAGATATTCTTTGTAGCAACGCAACAGACCTCTCATCGCCTGCCGTGTGGGGCACATTGGGATTACTATACCCATCTTCTCTTCCCTCTAAGCCCGTTTCATGCCTTCGCTCCCCCGGACTCGAATTGTGGATATGTATGATCATTTACTTCTAACATGAAGCAAATAAATCTGTGTCGTGAAAGCGGCCAAGGTGCACAACCGCAGTATGTATTCACCTCGCGACTCCGAATTTCATTCCGGAAGCGAAAGGGAGGCGCATATTATATGAATATATATATATATTGTCCTGTTGTTGAGAAAACGCGCAACACTCATGACGTTCCCAACAGTTGTCCAGTCGAATGTGCCAGATCCGATGTGCCCTACCCAATGCCGAAGCACTTGCATAACATATAGTTTCTATGTATCTGTGGGAAAGCATGGGGCAGAGAACAATCAGAAGAAAGAAGGGCGTGGTATTTTATCACCGCGTGTAGGTTATGATATAATTGTTTGCTGAAATTCATGTCAGCCGGTTAGGCAAAGAAACAAATATTTCGGCTAACCTTGACACTCGCCCACTGGGAAATCAGGTTTTTAATGTGATCATCCAGCGCGTCTTTACAAAGATCGCAGCTCAGATGCGCTTCGACCGGTTTTAATGCTGTTTCAAAGGAGTAAGGCGACATGTCTGCCGTATTCGGATAGGGCACGAAGCTGAAGACCGAGAGAACGTACCTGGTCGTGCATCCCAGGATAGACGGGCGGCAGCCAAGGCCCACGCTGGACCCAGTCCGTTCGAGTGGAAGTCGCAAATGGGTGTTGGCGGGTGACGACGCGGAGGCGTTCCGAGGATGCGCTTCAGGGCCTCGACGCGGCCAAAGTGAAGGAAAAATAATCTATTGTATACGTCGGTAATTGATTGAACATTCACAATGCTGTGCTCGCCTTTTCAGGTACGTGGCGCCCATCCTTTCGACCATTTGATCGCTCAAGCTCGGGAGGGGAAATGACAGCAAGTGCGCCGAAGTTGGCTCTGCAAGATCAAAGATATCGTGATGAGCAGCAAGAGCGTAAAGTTGGAGGGGAAATAACGGAGCCTGGGACAAGAGGAGCGTGAAGAGGTGAGTGGACGGGAAGATCTAAATGGCTATATAAGAGGAAACACATTCTGCCCCAGAGAAAGGTGCGTACCGTGGATTTTGGATTTATGCCGTATCTCGGCATCGCATCTACTGCATTGACGAGAGTACTGAACGGTGGAGAGTAATGAGCACACGGGATGTTGTAGATTCCATGGAGCATGATATTCAGGACGGGTGAAGGCTCTGGGATGTCCAAGACGGATGGTTCGGCGTCGTCAGATGTCAAAATGAGAAGCAGTTCATGGAAACCAGTTTCTGAAACCTGGAAAAGGAGGTCAGAGTGGACATAAAAACGGACCGAATCCCGGGACAAAAGAACCACGTCTGGAGATCTTGTTCCATGCTGGGCAGCGGGATAGAATGTGGTAGAGATAGACACGATTGGCTCCTCCGATCCGGTAGGCATCCTGGACGTCGTGTTGAACTGGTTGCAGGTGTCGAAGTCGACGCCTTTTATAAGACGCGGGAGGGTTCTAGAAAACTCCAGGGACTTCGAGAAATCCGCGAATCGCGGACATGCTGCCGATGATGGCTGCAAAGAAATTGGAGTCGGTGAAGGAGCAGGGCCGCGGAGTCCATCGCCTCGCCATCGTCCAAACGGAAGGGCGACGACGCCGGGTGACGTCCGGTTGGCGTGGTGCTTGAATCAAGTGTTTGGAACAGGAGTACAAACCATCGTGATCGCTGATGCGGATCCGAGTCCGGGTCGCCGGCTCTTAACCGTTGACGAATCTTGGTGCCCATTTGGTGCCGATTCATTCATGTAGGCAGGTCTTCCTCCTCATAGATCAGTCATGTTCTAGCCGGCGGACGAACGCAGTGACTATTCCTCTCAGAGCACCTGGAATCACGCTCGAGATATACAGATGTTTTAAATTAGTCTCCACTGACCAGCGGATCTACACTCTCCCACAGCGACATCGGCACTAAGATCAAACTAAGATGATGAAGAGGTTCACGAGGAAAGGAATGTTGCGCTCTGTGAATTTGAGCGCACCCGATCATTTCTTACTCAACTCTTTCGGGCTCCTCGGCCATCTTGCGTCCGTGCCTATTCCTCCGTGCAGCCGAAGCAGAGAGGAGACCATAGTCGCCAAACGACAAACGCACTCGCCGCCGGACTACAGCTGAATTGCGCGAGGCAAAAGTGACTGAGTCTGCGGAATTCTTTGGGATGTGCCCACAGCACTCAATCCTCATATTGTTTAAATACTCGAGTTCGGTGGATGGGCGGATGGCTGTGACGTTGTCGGGAGACAAGGGATCGATATGGCCATGTTTTCCCTTCCGAACCTGTCAGACCACGATTGGGCGTGGCGCTGAAGGCCGAGATCAGCTTGATCAGTCTGTTGGAAAAGAGGTTCACTTTCAAGCTCGATCCGTCCATGGATTCCGAGAGGCTTTAGCCTCAGGTGTCTCCTCGGTTTGATTCGAAACCGGCAGTAATTAATATACAATTTCTATTGATACACTTGTGTTCATTAGAAGTTATAATACTTGAGGGATTCAATCGTAATATTTGAGGGATTCAATCGCACGCACCAGGGCCACCTCCAGCTCCGGGACGTCTGTTATCAGGGTATGCGCCATGTGCGACTGCGCGCTCTCGCCGCAAAACCCGCCTCACGCTCCAACCGCTCCGCTTCCCCGAGCTCAGTACCCTGTACCTTCGAACCTTGGGCTTCCCTACAAACAAGCACGTTGAGAAACTAAACCCCCAATTCGAGGCTCGAGCGCACTGCTCTTTCTGGAGCCCCTTCGCCTCGAGGGTGTTGCTGCCGACCAAGGACCCCACCGCCTGCTCGATTTTACCGGTCTTGGATGCAGCCCCGCATGAGCGGTGTGGCTGCTCGTTGATGGCACCGACCGGAGGGATTGACGCGCCAGCACCGCCAGCACCGTACTGCGGGTCCCCGGGCCCGTTGCGCATTGCATCGTTGGCCATAGCAGCCTGCATCCCACCGGCGTGATGCCTGCGGTCGACCTAAATCACAGTGTGACTGATCAATAATCTGTAGAGGTTGGACGTCGTACAACATTGAGGTTGCCCAGGGGGCTCGCCGCCCATAGTAGTCCTAGCGCCGGTGGCACCTGTTCCACCGGCAGCTCCATGGCGATCCACGCCTTGGCCAGTGGTACCAACACCCGTTGCGTATTCTGTAACTCAGTGGTGGCAGCGCCTGGGTTGCGCTTCTCGAGCTGAAAATAGACATTCAGGATCAGAGCTACTGGTACGTGTGAAATCGAACGAACCTTGTTCTCGTGCTTGTTAGATGATCCGAAGAAAGGCATTGTGATAAATGTAAATGTTTGGGTAGTTGAGTGGATGGATTTGTAGATCAAAGGACGGAGTCCGAGTACCTATTTAACCATTAAATTGCACCACTGTGACGTCGTCGGAGCGTATAATGAAAATTTCCAATTTTGTGGAGGATGTGCATTGTGGAGTAAAACCGGGTTCCAGGGTTTTTCGGAGGCCTCTGCACTCAGTCGAGACCTGTACTCCCTCGGCGCTGACGCTTCGCCCCGAGCTCCGCTCGCCCATTCGTCCTCTCGGCCCCGCTGATCCGCAGTGAGCTTTGCTCATCCATCATTCTCCGGTGGTTCGGCATTGAGTTCCTGACTCGGTGCTACAGTTGTAGCAGAGGCTGAGTCAGGAGGGAAAACTCAATTCCGGATTGCTTGGCAACGAGGCTCGCTCTTCCGTCCACCACGAGCCCGCTCCTCCCTGCCATCCGTCGAGCTCCGCTCTCAAATCTCTTTTCAATTGAATCTCGGGTCAAATCGAAAATGAAATTGCATTTCCGAGCTGATTCCGAGAAATCTCGCTGGCAACTGGACATCTGTACATTTGTTGGAATGCGAACAGCAAAATGAAACCCAACACGGAAGAAGACGTAACGAGTCCAGAACAGTTGATCCATGGATCGGCAATTTCTAAATCTCGAAAGTTGAATGAAGCAAAAAAATATCGAGGAAGAGCCTAGAGTACCTGTGGATCCTTCGTGCATAGAAATGAGTGCTTAGTCCAACTAACTAAGTGCTCGTCTCGAACGTGTAGTATTGCACCAATCGGGAACGCAAACAGGAATATATATTATTCACGAGGGGTTTATTGGTTTCAGGGCCAAATGTAAAACTCCATGAGCCTAAGCGGTTACTGAAGCTATCTTCGGAGATCCCTCCGTCGACAGGAGCAAGGTCCTGTAGGGCAGGTGCAACACCTACACAACAGTTACCGCAACTACAGTGTCGCAGAGAAACGGACTTACATGGGATTCAGTTGATAGCCTGTTTGTTGGGAATCAAAGAGGGTTATGCAGGGGTCGTAGTCGTTGGGCGGGACAGGTGGGATTTGCGGGGGTAATGGAATAGGAGATGGTTGTAAATACACCGCGCCATAGTTTTGTTGGCGGTCTGGGCCGCTGTCGTCAGAGTAGAGTCCGAAGTCGTATTGGTGATTTGCGGGGGTAGAGAATTGACCCGTTGCTGGACCAGGATGGACTGAATCAGACCAGTTATACTGGTCATAGATTTCAGTCGAAGGTTGGCTTCTGGTCAGAGGTTTGACACCCGCAGTTGGGGCAGGTTGTCTCGTGGACATCGACTGGGCGTCCTGCTCCGAGGTGGAAACGTATTCGCAACGCAGGCCCCTTTTCTTGCATCGTTGACACGACGGCAACGGGTGAGTTTCTGTTCTAATACACTGAAAGCAAAGGAACATTTTCCAGAACACCTAGACCAGAAACAACTAAAGAACTCACCTTCACTTTGAGTTTGCGGCATTGAACGCACGCGAGGTTGACTCTTTTTTTCTGGCTGGAGGATGCCGACAATAGTTCTGAATTTTCGGGAGGAGAGTGGGGCATGTCAAGGATAGAGAGCAGTTAGTTGAAATCGCTCACATTTATACCTGATTACGGTTGTGTGTAGGTTGCTGTTGAAATTAGAATAAGTAGTCTACGTCCCCCGTATATGTCAGGGAGACAGTTGCAATGTCTCCGATTATGTACATGCCGGAAATTAAACCAGAGCCTTCTCATCTATATATCGAGCTGTCGCCTGTGCATACCGTGAAGATGGCACTGCATCGGTATGGACGACCAACGGTAAAGTAGCATCTACCATCAACATTGAATGCGGGTAGGTAGGCTGCGGTCCAACTCATGAACGCCGGCTTTAAGGAATTCTCCCGGTATACACGCACTACTTAGTTACATCATCCTCCCTGGTCTCTGTACCCCTCTAGTCAGGCTCACGGTCGCAGCAAACCCTCGAAACTTCAAAACTCGCCGTGGTAGAACCAGATGAATACAAAAAAGCGAAAAAGGTCAGTACGTCAACTCGGCCCGGCCTCCAAAATCCCCATAAACCGCAATTTTGACAGCAGTGGAATAGCACAAAGCCTCAAAGGCAAAATGGTAGGTGGACACAATTCAAGTGTTAAATCTCCTCGATGTAAGTCCTCACCAAAATGCCGTCTACAGGAGTAATCAATGGCTACGGAGCTGTGCTGTTGGGCATCGCTCATTCGCTTGATAGTATCTATATCATGGGACATCCTTCGATCGGGGCAAGATGCTTCCAAATTTCCCGTCGATCTAACGAGAGAATTTGGCAAGGGGCCTTAAATGTTTGGACTCAAAGATGGAACTCCATTTAACCTCCCCATCGTTTGTAAATCCGGTTTCAAGTACATCAGACTGGACGCCATTCTTCAAATGTTCGATTAGGAGCATGAGTGGCGGTTTGCCCCATATTCCATGTACTCGTTCGTTGAAGTTCGGGCAAGCGTTCCATCGATGTCCTTCAGCAAATGCGCTCAATGCATCGGTGATATTCTCTCCGGAAAGGTCTGATGGATGAAGGAGAATAAGCGGGCTGGAGAGCAGAAATTGATAGTAGAATATAAATGCCCGAGAGTACTCACAACAGGCGATGGAATTAGCGACCACCGGGACTTCCGGCGGCGCAAAGGATGTAAAATTGCTTCGCACAGTGTTCAGCGCCTTGACGCAGCATCAAGGGTCGCATTGTCAAAGGACGCGTTCCGCGACGTGGTATTGAAGTGTCCCACCCGGAAAAGCGCAAGGGAAGAGTCATGAGTGGGGAATGGACTTATTTGTCTGCGAGGCCGACGGAATTTAAGCAAGGAGCAGGAGACTTCTATCGGATCCTTCACGGTACCAAGTTTCGTGGAACACCTTGGTCTGAGCAAGAAAACCTTCCGCCCCAAGTCCCACGTTCTCGGGTACTATTATTTCCCCGATCCCTCCGAGATGGTCCGGCGCACTGAACAAGAATGCAACTTATCTGTAACGTACTAAGTATATCAGAACTCGTACCTCAAAATTACGGGAATGACATCCCACCAACGCAGCACTGCCTGCATCCCAAGCGGGACGCTGGAACCGCCGTATCCACTTGTTGACGTGGGTAAATGATCCATCCAAATTCTTTGGTGGCAGTACAGTCTTCTACAGTCACCACTCTTCGCCCTTGCCACCTCCAAGCCACGTCGCTGCCCTCTGTCGCTCGTTTTCCATGCCATCCTGTCGTTTCTCGTTTTTCTGAGCTCCGATCCAGGGGGGTGTATCTGATCGATCCAAAGTTGGGATCCAAAGTTGGGATGCACTTTCTATTCAGTCCTCGAGGATATTCAACTGGATCTATTGTGGGCGGCGCGCCAAGCCGACGATCGTTCTGATCAAGCGCATCAGTTGGGGCATCAGATGTGGGATTCGATCATTGATGGTATCCTGATGGAATAGTCTCCTTCGTGTTGCCTTCGTGGCTTGCCCATGGCCAGTACGCGCACTACACATGAGCCTCCCACCCGCCGAACTCTCCTTTTCATTTACCTCCTACTCTGCGTCCTGTGCATCGCCGTCGCCGTGCCAGTGACATACCTCGTAATCAAGAACCCCTTTGCTCATCCTCACAAACCACATCCTGCCCCAATAATCCTGGTCTCTACCCCAGGATCCGCACCCGTCCTCCCCCCGCCTCCCCCGACGCGCTCGCACCTCGCAATCTGGAAGGCGATTCAGGCGCTCAAATGGACGGGCACCGCAGTTGCGCTCGGGACGGCCATAGCGCTCTTTTCCGCCATCCCCATCGCCTTCGCGTACCGACGCTGTTCTCCGCGATTCCTTCGGCAGCGCCCATTGTCCTCCTCGAGCCGCATCGAGCGGTTGACACGCTTCATACTGAGTCCATTATCCCTCGCGCTCATCCCTCTGCTGTGCGCCGGCGCGGCCGTACTCAGCGTTCTCGGGGCTGCCAGCACCCGGCCTCCTCACATACCTTTCCTTGACGGCGCCCTACACGCCCTCGAGCGCATCTCAATCTTTCTGTGGATGGCCATGACGATAGGCTTCTTGTGCTTTGGGATCGGATGGTTCGGCGTACGGGTCGTGGAACGGATCGATGGAGATTCTGAGAAGTAGAATGGCTAGCATAATATTATCGTTGGTGCGAGGCCACTTGTTGAACTGGCGAAAACCAGTGTTACTAACGAGCCCCGCCAGGTTATTGTCTACACATGTATCCAACCTGTAGAAACGCCAACAGTACAGGTTTTCCGTCCGATGTCCGGGTGTACTGTAGCTCTTCCGCCCCCTCATGTTAACCCCGCCAGACCTTATCTGTTATTACGCGCGCCAAATTTCCTTCAGTTATTCCGATCTCCTATACATTCTCGATTTACGGGCAAATTCGCGCTACGGCTCACTTTCGTTCATGTTGCATCTCGGTTTCCATCGTTGATGCGGCCTACCAACTTGGGCCGATTCGCTACCTCTCGTCGACCTCGAGGGAAGCGGCCCTAGTAAGCCCTACTTTGAACGTACAACAACGCGCATACGTGTCCTCTTGGTGTCCGGCTCTCGTGGCGCCGTCAATACTGGTTCTCAGAACAACTTTGCCAACTTGTGCACGCTCGGTCTTCCCATTGTTCCTATCACAAACGGTCTCCAGATCACCACTGGCTCATGCAACCCGATCCCCATTGGCAGCATCCCCTCGACGTCCAACATGCTGTCATCCGAATTCCGTGAGTATTCAGTATTTTGCTAGAGAAAAAATCCCGCTCATTCCTTGTTCAGAGAGCCCCACCAACGGTGACACTCGCTGCGAACACCACCTTCAACGTAGCCCTCGGCGTCAAGGACATACAGCTCGGTACCTTGACCGGCACCAACTCCAAGTCATTTTTAGATACATGAGAGGAAGTTCGCCGGAAGAGAAGGAGGCATCCGCGGTCCTCATCCAGTTGATTGTTCCGGCCTCTGCTGAAGGATCTGGGTGTTTGCGAGGGCGATAATGATAGATAATTATTACTCAACAAAGTACAATTTGTGCCTGCGGGAAAAACTCTCAGCGGTCGGCTCCTCGCATGTTCATTGGATATGCCACACCTCAAGCACTGTACGTAGGCAGCTGATCGTTGGGTGGGAGGTCGAATTCGGGCCTCAAGATTTCATTGTAGGCCGGTGGATCGACCGGGTATACAGAGCCGAGCAAGTCTTCAACCATGAGGCGTTCACACACTCGTCCATGCACGTCGAAAAATCCCACTGCGGTCGTGAATCAGGATGTCCATTTTTTTCAACTAAATTGCATCGCTCACCGTGAGGATTGAACAGCGCCACTCTCTCAAGCTCGACCGCATGGCTGTGATGGTGCGGACAATTCTCCATGCCTGCCAATGCCCACAGGTCAGTCAAACCGTACCCCAAAACGACAGCACAGCAACACGCACCGACAAGCGCAATCGTGATGTACGCCCACGTCTCGCCGAGAAGCTCCAACTCGAACTCGTCCATATCCATTGCTTCGCCGTCCAAGAACAGCAGGAGACTCAACTTCGGCATCCCGGGTGTCGGCTGCCAGCCATACACTGGATCCTTCCGCCCATGCCCATAGTTCCGATTTTGGTTCTCAAAGTACCGGTTCTTCACCACCTGCCAGCCCTGCATGACCTGCGTAGTGCCGCCGAGCCGCACTTTCTGAGACCAATCGGTCGCAAAGTCCGCGGCAGAGAGGCGCCCGATGTAGTTCCCGCGGGTTGAGAACGTCACCGTTTCGATGCCATCCTGACCCGGGTGTTCGCGCTGTGCTCGTGTGATCATGTGGTGTAGGACGCGGTGGACGAGATGCTGCACGAGGACGATGTTGGATGGTTGGTCGTGGAAGCGGACGATTCCATCGGGACCTGTTTTGCAGTTATAGAAGAGTTGCAAAAACATAAGGAGAAGACGATATCTTACCGATAACGCCCTTGTGGGGGTTCCAGGTCATTGAACCCGACACATCGATCAAAATCATCGTTTCCAAGTGATCTGTGCCGTACAGGATCCCGTTTGCAAGTGCATGCAAAGCCTGTTGCCTGGAGGGCGTGACCGTATTCGGGACTTGAAGAGAGTACATGTGCGACTGGATCTGCTTGTCCGAGTGAAAGACGTCGCCTTTGCTCTGATACGCTGCCAGCTTGTTAGCATCGATTTGGACTTGACGGGCGTTGCGTTCCATACCGCGCCGGAGGATGGTGGCTCTGTCGCGAGTTATATTCAGCGGTTGCATCCGAGGGGGTCTTCGTGTTCCCTCAGGCATCTCGGCGTTGTTGAGTACGTAGTACAGTCGCTTCTCAGCGGGCGTCTCCCAGTACGAGCCCTCGGGATACTGCTGGGCGAGACGACGATTCTGAACCCAGGCAACAGGAATGGGCTCCAGATAGCCTTTCTCTACGCGCTTCTGGAACTCTCTCGGCGAGTTGAGAGCCACCGCCTCCCAGTACCTCTTCATCCGGGTGGCGACGATGTAGCGCATGGCTGTCTGATAAGTTTCGGAGTTTGGTGGTCCCCATTTGCGACACATTGCTGCATCGGCACGTGCAATATTGTTCTCAAGCTTGTCGGGTTTTTGGCCGCCCCTGCCACCGCCTAAGGAAGAGAACCATTGCCGCAGCGATTCTGCTCGCTCGTCAGCACGGTCGAAGAGGGCATGCCACTCACTCACTGTCTTCTGCAGGCTGCGGCGACTCTTGTCCAGAGAGTTTCTTCTCACTCTGTGCCGCTGCGAGCAGGGCTCTGTGTGTGGTGAACAGTTCCAATCCAGTACCCTGTGAGCTTGGGCCTGGCTGACTGGAAGACACAGAGGCCATGTATTCAGGCGGGGCATGATTATTGGCCATCTTGAGTGGTGGGGGAAGGCAAGAAATGTTATGATCACATGTGACTCTGTGAGACCTCGAAAGCTAATCGCAGTACCCTAGACGGGGCTAGGTCGACATCCCGGTGTATGCCTGTCTAGGTCAAAACAATTTGCCTGCAGGCCCGACATATGTAGACCGGACTAAGGCAACCCTAGACCCGGCGTCTGACGCACTAAGGAGGATATACAAGATGGCGCTTTATGATCTGAGGCAGATAGCTGTAATCTGAGGCAGATAGCGGCTTATGCGACACATTGGGATCACCGTTTTCGGAAGGGTCGCTGATCCCATCAACATTGTCGTGATTCAGCAGAAATTCATACAAGTCCCTCTTCAACAACTTTCACAATATACCTGGGACTAACCCTATCCAAACCTAACCCTAACCGAACCTAACCTCCTAACCAAAACCCTAACCAAACCTAACCCCCCACGCAAAGTGGATACAGAGTTCCGCCCTGCCGAGCTTCAGCCGTGGACGGCAATCCATCAATGTGACATGATGGCCATCAATAGGCTCACACACATGTGTCGCGTTTTGCGCCAATGTGTCGCACATTACGGGACCTATAGCCAATGTGTCTCACATCAAATCTATCTGGGCGCGCCATCTTGTCTATCCTCCGCACTAAGTATGGTGGCGGACCGAACTTCGTGACAAGCTGATTTCCCAATTTGGTAATCGCTACTGCCGACCCAGTTTTCAAAAGAAAGAGATGAAAATACTGTAGATAGTAGCAGAACAACCCAATCTAACGATCTGCCGGGACAGAAGTTTCAAAAAGTCGATTTCTGTTTTTGCGACTCGGATTCTGCCGTTTTGATTTCGGATCACCCGGGCCGGTGGCTGTGCAGCGCCATCAACGCTGTCGACGACCATGCCCCGCCCACGTAAAACAGGAACTCATGCTCAGCGTGGTCCCAACGGAGCCTTTACCTCTACTCAAACACCCTCTGAAGATGCTGTATATCTCAGTGATGACGACGGCCCGGATGACGACCCCCTGGGATGGGAATCTGCCAGTGACGACGGCTCGGATGGGTCGGAGCCCGAGGAATATTGGGCACAGCTCCCGAAGCCAATGACATGGGAAGAGAGGATGGAGAAGCGGGCTATTCAGAAGGAGGAAGCGGCGAAGAAGCGGCGAATCACAGAGATGCGGGGTGCTGAGCACAGATTGGCAGGACCTATGCCTAAGCAGAAAGGTGCGCCGCACGTTATTAATATCCTTGCACCGTGTTAACATTTTTTTAAAAAGGCAAACAGAACGGGCCGTATTCAATTGGGGGCATGTCAGTGCGCACCGCGTCTGGGAAGCGAAAGACTCTCAAAGATGACTATGAAAGCGGGCGGCTTGCTATCTCGGAAGTCGAATTTAAGCGCCAAATGGGCTATCTTCAAGCCCGAAAGCCTGAGCCCGGAAAACAACTCACACTTGGCGACATGTTTAAAAAGCGACCACGCGTTGTATCAGTCTCTGCAGATGAAGCGGAAATCTCTTCGGGCCCTGTCTCCACCAAACGCTTGAAAGTGGACAGTGCTTCATCCTCGGCTGCTACGGTTGAACTCCATGAGGAGGAGGAGGAGTCTAGTTCTAGCAGCGAATCAGAAACTGGCAAATTGGATCTTGACAACGACGAGAAACAGCACCCCGAGCTCCTTGAGCAGGAAGCTCGCTCGAAAGAGGGTGATGTTATTGTAGACTCGATTATCGTTGCCGACGAGATTGCCGAGTGGGTTGAAACCGTTCTCGAGGATGCGGCTCCACTTGATCCCTCGGAGCTGGCCTCTCTTGCCGCTGACGGTCTCAAGAAAGCTCGGAAATCAAAAGACTATCGCAGCACAATCTTGTTTGCCGCGCTGACAGATTTTTATCGCTGGATGCCCCGAATGGGTCGATTGGCCGCGGCTTTGCGTGTTGCTAAAAACCACG
The DNA here is from genome assembly GCA_029448575.1 of Mycena maculata. Lineage (NCBI taxonomy): Eukaryota > Fungi > Basidiomycota > Agaricomycetes > Agaricales > Mycenaceae > Mycena > Mycena maculata. The sequence goes on along the minus strand of JARJLG010000069.1, from coordinate 28,234 downwards.
GTCGCGGTCCGGCGTTCCAGCGCGTGCTTTGTGCACAAGCTCGTTTTTTCGAGGCCAATGGGGCTCTGAAACCGAGCCATCAGGGACGGCGGCAGAAGCAGAACGGGATTCTTGATGATGAAGGGTTTTACATGGGTCTACAGCGATGGCTTCGCACGCTCGCAGCTGGCACAGTGAGTGAAAAATTGCAAATATAAACATAATTAACACGACCATTGTCAGATAAACCCAAAGTTACTCCAGCAGCATGTTAATGAAACCCTCCTCCCAGCCCTTTCGTTCAAAAAGAAGACGATATCTGTTCGGCAATGCCAGCGATGGCTCTGGAAGCTCGGTTACCGTCGCAAAACACACCAGAAGGGTGTTTATTGGGACAGGCATGAGCGGAAGGATGTGAAGAAGCGCCGTAAAGAATATCTTGCCGAACTCGAGGCCGCCGACCCGTTCCGACCTCGATATGCTGAGCCCGACATGTCCGAAGTTCATCGTGAAGCTGAAGACCATGAACTGGAACACATTTTCATCGTCCACGATGAGTCGACCATCCATTCGAATGATTACCAAAATAACCACTACTGGCTTCAAGCCGACGAGCAGGTTTTAAAGAAGAAAGGTCGTGGACGTTTGATCATGATTTCCGCATTTCTGTGCGAGCGCTACGGTCTCCTCGATTTTACTGAAGAGATGGTGGCGGAAAACGAAGCACTTATCGCTGAACTTCGCCTCGTGTTCACAAAATCAACAACTGTAATTTATCCGGACAACAAACCCGGCGGTGATGCTTTCTGGAACATGGAACAGATGATTGCACAAGTGAGTTGATTGATTCTATCGCCATTCGACTCACCATCATATGTTGCACAGTTGGCCAAGGCTATTTTGATCGCACGCCGGATGTTTCCCAACGCTATCATCCACTGGGTCTTCGACAACTCGTCAGCACACGGCAGCCTTGCGAAGAATGCCTTAACGGTCACAAAAATGAATGTCAATCCCGGCGGCAAGGTCCCCGAGATGCGGGAGACGGTGATTCCCTTAGATAACCCGCACGGCCACGGTGGGAAACCCCAGAAAATGGTCTTCGACAATCCCCTGCCCGACAATCACCCACATAAAAAATTTGAAGGGCAGCCAAAGGGTATGAAGGTGATTCTGGCCGAACGTGGTTACACAACAAACACAAATGGTAAGCCCCTGATCGGGGATTGCAAAGCATGCAAGGCCTCGAAGGCACGTAAACCGCATCTGGACGGCGCTTCTCCCGAGGAGGAGGCAGAGATGTATGGTGAAGACGGCAACGACAGCGAGGAGGAAGAAGAGCGGCCGGTGGACTGCTGCATGCGTCGCTTGCTCTCACACCAATCGGATTTTGCGGGCGAGAAATCCCAACTGGAGCTGGTTTGTTCCATTATCTACTGTACTACAGTCACTAACATGATCTTCACAGCTGATTGAAGCCGCGCCGGGAATGGTCTGCCATTTCCTTCCAAAATTCCACCCGGAGATGAACCCGATCGAATATTTTTGGGCCTGGATCAAACGCTATTTCCGCGAACGGTCAAATGGCCAATGGAAAAAAGCTCAGGAGCTTGTCACAGAGGCTCTGGCTGCCTGCCCTCTCCCCACTATTCGAAGGTTTTTCCGTCGCGCTGATCGATATGCCAGCGTTTACCGCCACGGCGTGACAGGACCGGTTGCCGAATTCGCGGTTAAACAGTATCGTTCTCACCGGGGAGTCAAAAAGACAGAGATTGAGGTGGCTGAGGCAATGTGGAAGTCTAAATTAGGAAGCCGACTCTAGTATATACAATTTTTTTTGGTGCTCAGAGCCTCGAGTTAGGTACACACAATTTTTTTTTGCATGCCAAAAATCTGCCACTTGTAACCCTAAGTTAGGAGTGACCCCGATTTTTCTGAAATGAAAATTTCATCGATAAACCTACCCTATGTTCCTTCCAAATCTCAAATCTTGAGGGAATCCGACCAAAAATGCGGTTTGACATGAAGTTTTGACCGCAACCATACTTAGGCGGAGGCAGGGCGGCCTAGACCGGCCCGTCTTACGGCCGTAGACGGAGATAGCCGGACCTAGTCCGTAAATAGGTCGGCATCTGACCTGGTCCGCAGTGACCCCCAAATTTTGACCTCCGCCCTTATCGCCGCCTTGGGAGGGCTGTCCCTTTGACTAGATTGTGAGTACGTCCGAGGACCAGGGCCTCAACTTCATTCTTGGTGGTCTAATCCGTGTTCAACAAGCAAGTTGAATTTGCTCCCATTCTCCTCACAGACACTGTCCCCTGAGATGACGGCGCAGAAGATCCACGCACAGTCGCGAGGATGCTTGCGGACCAGAATGGAGGATCGCCTCTGACATTATTGGTGCGTCCCAAATTCTTGCCTCGAGCTCACGCGCATACTACAGCGCCTACGCAGTACCTCTTTGCTACGTGCATATTTGGAAGGTCGGAAGCTGGAGCCCACGGGTGGCTCGTACCGATGATCCTGCGTCTGCGTGTCTCCTCGCGTCACGGCGCCTGCGCCTAGTACATATTCTCGGAGATCCAGAGCGTGTGCTGCACAATATCCTGCACCCAGGCTCTGTATTGTCCGCGCCGGTCCGTTGGGACTTTCTCATCCACGGTGGTCGCACGTTGGCGCCTCTTCTTTTCGTGGTCCGTTCGGTGCTCTGGGAAGATTGTGCTGCGGGCGAAGACGCTGCTTGTGGTCTGCGCACTGGTTCGTCCGTCCCTCTCATATTATTATTTCCACGTATCTTCCTTCCTCCCTCCCGTTCCCCGCCCTTTGTCCGTTCCCCCCTCCCCCCTCCGTTCCTCTCTAGTCCTTTACTGACAAACGTCTCCCTATTACAGACTCCCTTGCTCCCTCCGCCCTCCGCCTCGTATCTATGCCGCCACTCACATGTTACTTGTTCACGGATGGGCGACCGCTTCGAGCAGAACACCAGTAGCTTGCATCGCAGTCATGGCTTCAGAACCCCACGCACAGGCGCACGCGCGTTCTTCCGCATATCACCGTGGGGCGGGGATTCAGAAGGAACGGGACGAAGGGGGAGGGGCGGGCGGAATGGGTGATGGGAGGGAGGTACATCCTCTCATTTCATTTTATCCCCCGGTCACATTTCTCTGCCGCTCGAGCGACACGATGGCCCTTGATCGGCCTGGTGCGGATCTCGACGAAAAACTCACAAGCTGGATTTTTTTTTCCGCAGGGGCCACGGACGAGCAGCGAGACACCGACACAGTACCTGCGCACCGGGCATCGGAGTACCCACGCGCGCTGCGTCGCGCTCGGTGGTGCCCCGCTCCTATGCGTTGGCGTGGATGGCGACCACAGCGAGCGTCGGCGTGAATGTCAATGCGGCGTGGTATAGCCTCGTAGAAGCAGGGATGCAGACGATCCTTGCGTAGGTGCGCTTTCCTGCTGAGGCTTCTTTTCTTCTCTTTTTTTCTTCTGTTCAATTTCTTCTTTTTTTTTTCTGTTCTGAGGCGGGAGGAGCGGGAAGAGCGTCGGCGCCGCCCGGGGACGCGCGAACATGGGGTAGTACCTGTACCGTATTTCGTGCATGTGGACTGGGGATGCGGTGATTTATGCTCCTCACCATCTGTTGCGAGGTCGGGCGGGGGGGTGTTTCTTATTTCTTATTTCTCGTTTCTTTCTCTCGTGTCGTGCGTGCGCGGGACGTGTAGGTTGTGCGGGGCTCGAGGCGTTGATGCGGGCGGCGGATCGGACCTTATTGGCCTGCCTTGTCGTCGGATGCATCGGCATTGTGCGCGGTCCCGGAGATACAGCTCGCAGGGGTCGGTGCGAAGGATTCCTCACCCGCCGCCTTTACGCACCTGCGAGGCTGTCATGCTCTGCGCACGTTGGCGCGGGTGGGTGTATACAGTGGTCGCGTCGTTTCTTCTGGACCCGCGTCTCCTTTGCCTCCTACCTCTCGCGTGGATTTTTTTTCTCATGGGTTTCTTGTGTATGCTGCTCGCATTCTGGCGCGGGTACCGGTGGATTCGTGGACGCGCGGGGAGTGCTGTGCAGATGATACATGCGACCTCCTTTTGCATTTCCTTCCTTCAAATCTGGACGTGTCACGCGCGCCATGAGCACCGCGGCTCCTCTCCCTTGATCTGGCCGTATCCAATGTGTTATCCAACGTCAAGTACATGTAATTATATTCAATCTAAATTCTGTAGGGTTCACAATCAGGCCACGGAAACCTATATTTGTGGGTCGCGAGGCACGGGCTGAAACAACGCTGCGATGGTGCGGGTTACGGCCTCTTGTTTTCCCGAATGGATTTATCCGTATTGTGGCGCTCAACAGCATATTGTCACATGAACAGCAGTGTGGGAGCTCTCACCTTGTGTGACAATGGGCGAGCCGCCCACCAAATAAGAGAGAGACCAAGCATCACTTTTCCTTCATGCGCGTACACCAAGTAGGATAAACAGAGACGACTTGGTTGGTGCTGTATATCTACCAATGCAGCATAGCGGTGCACAGCCTTATACAAGTTAACACAACATCTCTGTTTCTGATAGTCACCCAGTCGAGCGGTCAATTGCTGCCAATAGGGATCTTCAAAGCAGATTTTGAGCTCATTTCATGCTCATTTCGGGTTCATTTCGTTGCCAGGGTTGGCCGTATATTATTTCCGTCACCTGATGTGGCAACTCTGGTCAATTTCGCTTAGATTTTGCTTAGCTGTCCTCCGTCAGTCCCGCACACCATCCTGATGGATCCCGCGTTCCCGCCTCGACCGCGCCGCCCCATTGCCACCGCTTTGAATTAACATGCTTTCAGAAATCTAACTGAAGAGGTTGGGGGATTAACCTGAGAAAGGGTTGGAGGTTCGGAGTGGTCCAGGAAGATGAATAATTGTCGTCATTGTCGAGCCCAATGAGCGGGAGGGTGCGGGACGTGTCGAGCACGATAGCCGAGTGATGATGTTTTGAAAATGAGTTTAACTTTGATACTGATGGCAATTTCGCTCACTTCGGAGCTTTCTGGTCACGCTCGTGGAAATGTAAAATGAAATGAGCGCGAAATAAGCTCGAAATCTGACTTATGGCGCTTCTTTCCACGATGCATATAACAAGCAATTGTTCTTTCCTTCCTCCCACTGCCCACATTCTGCTAAATGTGTAAATCAACTTTATGCTATGGCTCAACTTACGAACGAAAGCAGGACACTGAGTTTGTTTCAGACTTGAGCCAAGATGATTGTGGGGTCTCCCATGGGTCTGCAGACGTAAGTCAGAGATTTTCTCTGGATGGCCGACCTAAAATTGGAATTGTGTCCTTACAAGGAGCTGGCATTGGAAGCCAAGATAGAAATTGGTAAGATAACTCAAAACAATGTGATTTTCCAGGAGATCAATGCAATTTAGCCTATGATCTTATGGACAGATACCAGAATGCAAGAGATTTAAGTGCCCTTGACGCTGTGATACAGAAATTGGAGGAAGTGGTAGATCTAGTGCCACCAGACCACCCAGACAGGCCGGAATGGTTGCAACAACTTGAAGTATGTTTCACAGATCGATATCAAAGGATGGGAGACCTGGAGGACTGGACCACAGCAGTGAAGAGAGAAGAAGATGCAGTGGATTGGATCCCAGAAGACCACCCAGATAGGGTAGAATGCCTTGGTAATCTTGCTGTATTTTTCACAGAGCGATATCAGAGGTTAGGAGAACCGAAGGATCTTGAGGCTGCACTGCAACACAGGCAACAGGTAGTGGATCTTACCCCAGCAGGCCACCCTAAGAGGGCAAGTCGACTGCAAGCCCTTGCTGTGTCTTTCACAGATCAATATCAGAGGTTGGGAGAACTGGCAGATCTCCAGGCTGCACTGCAACTCAAGCAACAGGCAGTGGATCTTACTCCAGTAGACCACCCTGAGAGGGCAAGCCGACTGCAAGGCCTTGCTGGGTGTTTTGGAGAGCGATATCAGAGGTTAGGACAACTTGCAGATCTCGAGGCTGCACTCCAAAAAGACCAAGAATCCGTGGATCTTACTCCAGCAGACCACCCTGGCAGGGCAAGTCGACTGCAAGGCCTTGCTGTGTCTTTCACAAATCGATATCAGAGGTTGGGAGAACTGAAGGATCTTGAGGCTGCGCTGCAAAGGGACCAAGAATCTGTGGATCTTACCCCAGCACACCACCCTAAGAGGGCAGGTCGACTGCAAGGCCTTGCTGTGTCTTTCAAAAATCGATATCAGAGGTTGGGAGAACTGAAGGATCTCGAGGCTGCACTGCAAGGAGACCAAGAATCTGTGGACCTGACTCCAACAGGCCACCCTGAGAGGGCAAGTCGACTGCAAGGCCTTGCTGGGTCTTTCAGAGATCGATATCGGAGATTGGGAGAACTGAAGGATCTTGAGGCTGCACTGCAAAGAGACCATGAATCAGTGGATATCACCCCAGCAGGCCACCCTGAGAGGGCACATCGACTGCAAGCCCTTGCTGTGTCTTTCAGAGAACGATATCAGAGATTGGGACAACTGGCAGATCTCCAGGCTGCACTGCAACACAAGCAACAGGCAGTGGATCTCACCCCAGTAGACCACCCCGAGAGGGGAAGTCGACTGCAAGGCCTTGCTGTGTCCTTCAGAGATCGATATCGGAGGTTTGGAGAACTGAAGGATCTTGAAGTTGCACTGCAAAGAGACCAAGAATCTGTGGATATTACTCCAGCAGACCACCCTGACAGGGCAAGTCGACTGCAAAGCCTTGCCATGTCTTTCAGAGATCGATATCGGAGGTTGGGAGAACTGAAGTATCTCGAGGCTGCACTGCAAGGAGACCAAGAATCTGTGGATCTTTCCCCAGCAGGCCACCCTGAGAGGGCAGGTCGACTGCAAGGTCTTGCTGTGTCCTTCACAAATCGATATCAGAGATTAGGAGAACTTGCAGATCTCAAGGCTGCACTGCAAAGAGCCCAAGAATCTGTGGATCTTACCCCAGTAGACCACCCAGAGAGGGCAGGTCGACTACAAGGCCTTGCTGTGTCTTTCAGAGATCAATATCGGAGGTCAGGAGAACTGGCAGACCTTGAGGCTGCACTGCAACACAAGCAACAGGCAGTGGATCTTACCCCAGTAGACCACCCTGAGAGGGCAAGTCGACTGCAAGGCCTTGCTGGGTCTTTCAGAGATCGATATCAGAGGTTGGGAGAACTGAAGGATCTTGAGGCTGCACTACAAAATGACCAAGAATCTGTGGATCTCACCCCAGCAGACTACTCTGAGAGGGGAAGTCGACTGCAAGGCCTTGCTGGGTCTTTCAGAGATCGATATCAGAGGTTGGGACAACTGAAGGATCTCAAGGCTGCACTGCAACAAGCCCAAGAATCTGCAGATCTTACCCCAACAGGTCACCCTCAGAGGGCACATCGAATGCAAGCCCTTGCTATGTCTTTCACAGATCAATATCAGAGGTTAGGAGACCTGGCAGATCTCAAGGCTGCCTTGCAAAGGCACCAAGAATCTGTGGATCTAACCCCAGTAGACCACCCAGAGAGGGCAAGTCGACTGCAAGGCCTTGCTGTGTCTTTCACAAATCGATATCAGAGGTTGGGAAAACTGGAGGATCTTGAGGCTGCACTGAAAAGAGACAAAGAATCTGTGGATCTTACCCCAGTAGACCACCCTGAGAGGGCAAGCCGACTGCAAGGCCTTGCTGTGTCTTTTGGAGATCGATATCAGAGGTTGGGAGAACTGGCAGATCTTGAGGCTGCACTGCAACACAGGCAACAGGCAGTGGATCTGACCCCAGCAGGGCACCCTGACAGGGCAAGTCGACTCCAAGCCCTTGCTGTGTCTTTTTCAGATCAATTTAGGAAATTCAAAAAACCTGAGGATTTGGAATGTGTACACCAGCATTATATTGATTCTTTCAGAACACCAGGTTGTGATCCTGAACCATCGTGGTGGGCTGCTTTGAGGTGGGCTTCATTCTCCCAAGAATTCCAACCTGAATATTGTTCTGCTGCCTATTCGGCCGCCTTCAACCTCCTTCCAGAACTACTGTGGCTAGGTCATACCATTCCTGTCCGACAAGATGCTATTTGCCACCTTGATATTGGAAGGACAGTTTCAGCTGCAACAAGGATCTCCCTAGCACTTTGCAATCCAATTTCTGCCATCGAATTCTTTGAGCAGGGACTGGCCACAACATTTCAGCAAATGCTTCAACTCAAGCCAGATGTCAGTACATTGCCTCCTCAGTATGCACAAAATTTGAAAAAACTTTCATCTGAACTGTATAGTGGGACATCAGACAATCCAAGCAGAGTTGCACGTGAAAGAATAGATCTTCTTAGGGATATTCGTAAACAACCTGGCTGTGAACATTTTCTGCTCCCCAAACCATACAAAGTTCTATCTTATGCATCACAAGGAGGCCCTGTGGTGATCCTGAACAGCCATGAAGAGGGCTGTGATGGGATCATAATCTTGAAACCCATTTCAGATCCAGTCCATGTTGCTCTTCCAAATGTCACTCTGGATTCACTCAAATCTCAGAGAAGGACTCTGCAGGAACTACTTAGACACTGCAATGTCAGGACTCGTGGAGAATCAGTTTCAACTCGACTGTTTGGTTATCGAGAAGGGCTCAACTTCAGATCTGGACCCATTGAGCAGAATTTTGTAGATTTGTTGACTTGGCTTTGGAACAATGTTGTTGAACCCATATATCAGGTTTTAGCATCAGTGAGTATTCTGACAAATCTGATTTCCTCAAACTGAAATTTCATACAGCATGATATTCACAAAGGAAGATTGTGGTGGCTCCCCAGCGGCTCATTTACTGGGCTACCATTGCATGCATGTCCTCCAAAGGATCCATTTATACATTCCTATACAGCTACATTGGGATCCCTTTTGGAGGCTCAGGCAAGAAAACCAGTGACCACACCATATGAAGTTGGGGTGGTCGGAGTAACACATACTGGTCTCGGAAGAGTCAACTACCTCAAAGGAGTGGAGAAAGAGGTTGAGAAAATTCGCTCTGTTATCCAGGATCCCAGTCTGAAATGCCTTGAAGGGGAGCACGCAACTCCAGAGGCTGTCAGAAAGCAACTCCAGAACTGCTCATGGGTGCATTTGGCTTGTCATGGAACACAAGATCTGATTGAACCAACAAAAAGTTGCTTATTGCTTTACAATGGTGTATTAGAACTGGAAACAGTTCTTAAAATGCCACTCTCAAATGCAGAGCTTGTATTTCTTGCTGCTTGCCAGACCGCCACAGGAGATACCAAATTGGTCAATGAATCATTTCACCTTGGAGGTGGATTCATTGCCGCAGGTTTCCGTGGCGCTATTGGGACTCTGTGGTCAATGAATGATCAAGATGGACCACTAGTTGCAGGGACTGTCTATTCCCACCTATTTCGAGATGGTCAGCAGCCCCAAGCTAGTGATGCAGCAGAGGCATTGCAACTGGCTGTGAACAAATTGAAGGCCCAAAAGCTTCCATACCAACGCTGGATCCCATTTATCCACATGGGAGTATGATTTATGGTTGGTTTCCCACATCTTTTGTCCCTCAATGTACTAATTTACGTGGTTAGTTACGAACCATCAACCATGTAGACTGAACTACCTGGGATTCAGTTATATCCTTTTTTTTATTCGTTTTTTTTTCGGGGTCCCATTGATTGGTTACATCAATGTAGCATATTTAGTCTTGTCCAGGTCAGGCTGAAGCCCAAACTGAATGTATTTACTTTTTTTGTATTCATTGGGTCTCTTTTCATCGTGAGTCTACTTCCTTGAGCTTCTTTATTCAAGCATTCGAGTGATGACATGAGGGAGTTAACATCTGCCTTACATCTCTGCAATGACTCTGAAGGTCTGTCAGATCCAGGATTGGTCTGATGGCTGCTGAGTGGCGATTTTTTCATAAAGGCACATCGCTTCTGCCCACTGTTTCCCCTGTAGATCCCCACGCAACAGTGGCTCTGGAGGAGGTACGTGGCTGTTTGTTTGCCCCAGTTCCAAACACGTTTGTCCAGTATCATGGCTATTCCCTTTTTCAATTTCTTTTTTGTGTCTGTCCCCGCTGAAATAAAAATTGGTTTCACCGTTTTGAGGCAGCTAACAACTTCGCTGTCGGTGATGGCTGAAGACTTCAATTTCAAAGAAAACCATATCATGTTCAAAATCTGAGAATTACATAAATTTATCGTTCATGAAAAGAGAATAAACTGAAAGTTCTAGGTTTCGTAGACACAGTCACACAGGAGATTAGATGCTCAGCACTTACATAATGTCAAGCTTGAAGATACAATCCACGAGAAGTGCGCGGATACTTGAGGTCGTCACGCAGCGAGCTGTTCGGCCGATATTTTGCCTAATGATATGCCGGAAGAACGCAGCTCAGGGCTGGGCATGCATAAACTCAAAATTCTAGCTGTCCATGTCGAATACGCGCATTTTACGGAGGGAGGATGATGGGTAAATAGAAACTTGTTTGGGGGGTCGCAAACGCGTCCTAAATAGCAGGACAATCTGGTTGATGGCCTTGATGGCCGAGCCCAAACACGGACAACGCCGAGCGATCCTTTATGTCTTCCACGAACGACTCGTTCTCTGCCTTGCCCCAGTATCTGCAGCACCGAATAGACAAAGCCTTCGTCGAAAGCGTACCATCAGCTGGATCGGATCCCCTCGATTCCGGAGGTGGATTTGTAGCCGGTGTCACCGGCGGTTTTCTCGCAGAAGACAGAGCGCAAATTCCTCTGTCAGCCATCCCAACAGCGCTACAACGACTAGATCTCCCGCCAGACGACGAGCAGGTACTTCTCGTGTTCAAAAACGCGGCGTCTGGGTGGAAGTCGTCCAGTAACAAGCCCGACGAGATCGGCGAAGAGGCTGCTGTGTATGTGAGCCGGGACGACTGGCGCTCGGTCTGCGCTGTGCTGTTTGAGCATCATGCGGAGGAATACGAGGACAGCGACGGTGGTGCCGTCGGAGACCAGCCATATGTTGACTCGAGCGGAGAGGACGACGAGTATCAGGAACCCGAGCCTGATTCTGACTCGGACGAATATATAGAGGGACCGTCGACCTCGCGACGGCGTACCCGCATGAAGCGCCGTGCTAGATCGTCCTCGTCTTCTGCGTCATCCATATCTTCCCCAAAAAAGCTCACGTCTCGGCAAACGAAAACCTGCCTCGAGACCTACGCGCTCTTCTTCCCCTCTGCCTCCGAGTCTGATCTGCCTAACCAGCGCATAATGATCAAGGACGTCCAGCGGCTCAGCAAGCTCATCGGGGATACGCTCAAGGGCGAAGACGTTCGCATATTCTCTTTCTTTCTGGAATCGCACCCGTTCACATCCGTCGTCCAGATCATCGAGATGCTAGCCGAGTTCTCGACTTCTCCAGACAAATCCATGAGCTTCGCGGACTTTGGGTCGATGATGGTCGCTGCAAGGTTGGCGTGACAATCGGGGCGGACGCTCGGGCGGGGATGAGGAAGATTTACATAACGAGGGACCGTGTCTAGATCTGGTGTAGATCACCCAATACACTGGAATCCTTTTCGCATTATTAGGACGGTATAAACACAGAAGCTAATAGTAAGGTGTATATATAGTGCCAAGCAATCCCGGCGACGGGCAAAAGAATAGATAGATAAATAACAGCCGTACTACGACGCAAGATAACGAAGAGATGGGAAACGGAAAGAGTAATATGTATATGTACGATATGGACAAGAGAACGCGTAAGTCGCGCAAGATACATACGATAGCGGATGGAGAGAGCGAGCGGTTGGTCGGTTGGTACAGCGAGAGGAGGTTTTGAGATGAGATTATTAGGCCAAGATCTTCGTCGTCGTAAGTAGATTAGGGATAGATAGCGCGGCCGGGCTCAGATGGTGCTGACGTGCTGGGGATGCGAGTAGTTGTAGTTCTCGCCGCCGGGCGCAAACTGCGAGTCCATGACATAGAGGCCCTTGTCGAATTGGGCGGGGACGGTCTGCGCGTGCTGCTGGTGGTGCGCGCCTCCATACGAGTCATACTGCTGCCCCGAAGACGGCAGGTCCGACGAGTAGATCCCGGGCGAGGAGGTGAACGGCCCGGGCGATTCGGTGCGGTACATGTCGCTCTGGTACCCAGGCGCAGCCACGTACTGCGCGTCCGCGTCCCCGCGCTGGTCGATGTTCATGCTCATCATCTGCCGCATCTGCTCGCCCAGCGCGCCGTTGCCGCCGCCGCCGCCGCCCGCGCTCAGGTTCGAGTTGCGCGAGTCGGAGCGGCGCATGTTGTAGTCGGCCGGGAGGGGGATGTTGTTGTACGACGGACTCGAGTGCGTGCTCCCCGCGCGCGATCCGGAGGCAGAGTAGGACGCATACGGGTGGTAACCGCGCGACGACGGCGACGCGCCAACGGCACCCGCAAACTCGCCGCTGTTGGACGTGAGCGGCCGGCGGATCGGTTCGCCGTTGCGCACGAGCGAGGGCGTCATGCTCCGGTGGCGGCGGATGGGGCCTGCACCCGCACTGGACTCGAGGAGCATCCCCGGCGGGTAGAGCGAGCTGTGGTCAAACACCTGCTTGTGCGACGGCGCGGAGATGGACGTGACAAAGTCGTCGTAAGCGGACCCGCTCGAGGAGGAGGGGTGGTGGCGGCTGAAGTGCCCGGCGGCGATGCCCTGCGACGGGCCACTGAGCGACGCGCGCGTGACGGGCGGCGGCGGCGAGGGCACGCTCATGCTGCTGAACGCGGGGCTCCCCGACTGCGACGACCGGATGGCGGCCCACTGCGCGTCCCCGCCGGCATTGACGTACTCGGTCGAGCTGTGGTTGCTGCCGCTGCCGTACGGACGACTCCCAGACGGGCCAGGGTAGAATCCCTCCCCGTTCCCTGCGACGCCCGTGCGCATCATAAGCCCCTCCTCGTCGCCGACGACCTCGCGCACGTCCCCGGGCACCTCGACCTCGCACATCTGCACGTCGAGCGACGCGCCAGGGTACATCGGCGAGCCCGCGGCGACGCCGCCCATCCCGCCGCCCATCCCCATCCCCAGCCCGACGCCCGCCGGCCCGCCGTACATCCCCAGGTTCACGCCGATGCCCCCCGGCCCCCCGTCGTCGTCACCCGCCAGCTCGTCCACCTCCTCGCCCTCCCCGCCGCTCCCCTCCTCCTCCCCCCCACTCGCCGCGCCGCCCGTCCACCCCTCCGCGCCGCCCGCGAGTCCCTCCGCGCGCACATGCGTCCGCACATGCTGATTCAGGTTGTCGCTCCGCGAGAAGCGCTTGCTGCACCGCGGGCACGCGAACGGGCGCTCCATCGTGTGCGTGCGCAGGTGCCTCCGCAGGTGCTCCATCCGCTTGAAGAGCCGCCCGCACGAGAACAGCGGGCAGATGAACGCCTTGGTCTTGAGCTCGCCCGCGCCGGGGCCCGGCGGGCCGTAGTGCGCGCTCCCTGCCGCGGGCGCCGACGGGAACCCGCTGGCCGCGTACCCCGGCGAGCCCGCGCCCTGCGCCTGCGCCTGAGCCTGCGCCTGCGCGGCCTGCTGCGCCGTCTGCTGCTGGTTCGCCGCGTACGCCTCGCGCATCGTCTCCTCGTGGCTCCGCGGCCGCTGCTGGAACGCAGCGAGCATCTCCTGGTGGTGCTGCAGCTGCTGCACATGGTGGTTCTGCGGCGCGGGCGGGTAGCCGTACCCGCGCCCGCCGCGGCCCAGCTCCCCGCGCGCCTGCTTGATGAACATCTCCGCCGCGCTCAGCCCCGCCGCCGCGCCCGCCATCATCTCCTCGTCCGCCGCGCCGGGCACGCCCGCGATGTACCGCCCCTGCGAGCGCCCGCGGCGCTCCTCCTCCTCGCTGCCGGGCCCGAGCCCCGACGGCTTCCCGCTCTTCTTGCGCCGCTGCTTGTACGTCGGGCTCCCCTCGAACAGCGAGAACATGGCGAAGAACGGCGTCGGCGCGTCCTCGTCGCCCGACTGCTGCCGCACGCCCGAGCGGTGCGAGCTCACGGACGCGTTGCGCGACCCCGCCGGCGACGCGTCGTCGTCCTTGTACACGCCCCGGTTCACGACAAACTGCTCGTAGAGCGACTTCTTGCCGTCGTACGTGAAGGAGAGCGCGGGCTCGCCGGTGATCTGGGGATGAATTAGGGATATGTTGGTCGAGCGGAGGGAACGAGACGCACCTGCGTCGTGGGCTCGAGCCCCATCTTCTCGCGCTTGAGGTCACGCTCGAGGGCATCGAGGAAGAGGCGGTCGTGGGGGACGGAGAACCTGCGGTTGGTTATCAGTAAGCTTGCTTCGAGAACAGCGGGCGGAGGATGGGAGTAGGGTAGCGACGCGACGAGACGGATACATGCGCATGCTCGAGCACCGTCGAGACAAACGCCCACGGCGCCCGAAGGGCGGCGCGGACAAAAGAAACACGCCTCCCGCCGCCCTCCACCCACCACCCCGGAAAGCACGACACTCACCAATAAAACACCTTCTGCTTCTTCTGCGTGCGGATGCACTGGTACTTGAACAGCAGGTCGAGGAACGGGGACTGGAGAGGGAGGTTAGCGGTCGTTCCGGGGGTAGGATTGGATTGAATTGGATTGGGAGGAAGGAAGGAAGGAAGAGGAAGGAAGGAGAAGAGGAAGAGGAAGAGGAAGTAGAAAAGTAGAAGAGCAGAAGCGGACGACGAGGAGGACCACGACGGTGAGCACGACGAGCCCGACGACCACGACCACGACGAGGAAGCATGACCACGAGAACGACGAGGAAGAGGACAAGAACGAGAATGAGAACGAGCCCGTCCTCGGCACGCCGCCCACGCCCGCCCGCCCGCCCGCCCCGCCCAAATACACGCGAAACGCGAAACGCAAAACATCAAACCCCACGGCGTCTCCCTTCCAGAAAACCGCCTGACCGCCTCGAAACGCCGGACCCAAATAAAACAAATAAACAAACAAGCTCGAAACTCGAAACTCGGCAGCCAGAAAAAGGTGACGGAAAGCGTCAAAACGAGACGCCGAAAATAATAATACTCCTAATAGTAGCCCGCAGGCTGAAACGCGTCCGCACGGAGTCACGTCGGGTAGCAGGGGGGTATAAAGCGGCCGCGCGCGCGCATAAATGCCCCGTCGGAAGAGGGAAGAGGACGAGGATATGGGAGTCCCGGGTCGAAGGACCAAAGGACACCCGCCAGGCGCATATCCGTCTCGCGGCTCGCAAAGCGCGCCAGAAAACCGGCAGAAAGGGCGCCCGCGAGGTGGACGACGCGACAAGGCGAGTGCGGGGGGCATGGATGTGTGAGTCCGCGGGTCCCATCCCGGGGTCGGCGCCAGGCGCAAGTCCGCATCGCGCCGAGGGATGGCGGGAGGATTCGCATCGAGCACGCCCCACGAACACCCCCCCCAAAAAAAAAAAACCGAAAACAAAAAAAAAACCGAAAAAGAAAGGAAGGAAGGAACCGAAAAAGAAAGGAAGAAGAAACGCAAAAGAAAGGAAGAAGAAACCCACCTTGGGCTCCTCCAGACACGCGTCCGCGCCCGGCTTGAGGTTGCGCAGGTCGGAGAACACGCCCTCCTCGAACTTTTTCATGTTGCGCACGGGGCGCGCGAAGGCCTGCGGGATTGAGGTGAGTTGGTAGTGGGGAGGGGAGGGAGGGAGGGAGGGAGGGAGGGAGGGAGGGAGGAGAGGAGGGGGAGGAGTGAGCGGGTGGGCGGAGGAGAGGGAAGGGAGAGAGGGGGCAGCAGATACATGCGCGTGCGCGTGCGCATCCGTGCACCATCCCTCGAGCGCCTAACGGCCCTCTCGTAGAGACGGGCATCGCATGTATCGCCGCAGGCGCGGAGGGAAGCCTGCGGCGCATACCGCGTTCCTTCGGAACGCTTCCCCGGCGCATACCGCGTTCCTTCGGAACGCTTCCCGCCGCCTCCCCCACCCACCATCCCCTTCCCGCCGCCACGCAAAAGAAACGCACCTCAAACCGAAACACCAACGCCCGCACAATATCCGTCCCCGTAATATGATACAGCCCGTTCCACAGCACGCAGCTCACGTACTCCTGCGAGGGCAGGAGGAAGCGGTTGAGCGCGGGGTGCGCCGTCGGCGTGATCGCGGCGGGGTTGTGCAGCAGGCCTGGGGGGCGTTAGCGGGTGGTGAGAGAAAGCGAGGGGTGAGAGAAAGCGAGGGGTGAGAGGGGGGAGGGGAAAGAAGGGGGAGGGGGAAAGAGAAATCGAGTGGTGAGAGAAAGCGAGTGGTTAAAGAGAAGAGAAAGGGGAAAGAGGGAATGAGGGAAGCACACGTCGCATGAGAAGGACGGCCGACTCGAGCCCTTGAGGGTCTCGGTCAATGGCCCATGTCTGGCCTGCGGCGCCCGAAGGGCCTGACGGCGCTCTCGAGGGAAGAGGAAGCCTGGCCCGAAGGAAGAGGAAGCCTGCGGCGCCCGAAGGGTCCTCGACCGCCTGACGGCGCTCTCGCTCGGGCCGCTAACGCGACCCTCAAGGGAAGAGGCAGCCTGCGGCGCCCGAAGGAAGAGGCCTGCGGCGCATACCGCAAGAGGCCTGCGGCGCATACCGCGTTCCTTCGGAACGCTTCCCACCGCCGCCCCCACCCACCATCCCCGGCGTCCCAGTCGGAGAATGCCTGCGTTCCTTCTGAACGCCCACGCCACAAAGAAAGAGAAAGAAAGAAATGCAAGGAAACCACTCACCCGCCCCGCCGCCGCCGTCATCCTCGTCCCACCGGCTCGGCGCAGTCGCCAGGAAGAACTTGAGGCGGTCCAAATACGCGAGGCGCTCGCCCTCCTGCGGCGTCAACGGCCTCGACAGCGCGCTCCGCAGCGTACTGTTCGCGCTGCTCGCCCCCAGCCCGTGTGCGCCCCCGGTAAAGTGCGAGTTGAGCGCCGAGCCCATGGACGACTGCGAGCTCAGCGAGGAGGGCATCCCGCCGAGGTACTCCGCGTCCTCCCCGTCGCCGTCGCCGTCGCCGTCCTCGGGGTCCATCGTCAGCAGCCCGTCGGCGTCCATCATCCCCTCCATCGGTGCGTGCATCCCCCCGTGCGCGCCCGGCAGCGGCAGGCTCTGGGCATGGAACGCCGCGTGCACATGCGCGTTCCCCGGGCGCGCGGTGTGCTCCCCGCCGTTCCCGTCCTCCGCGCTGCCCAGCAGCCCCGAGTTTGCCGCCGACGACGCCGCGGTCGCGAGGGACAGCGCGGGCAGCGTGTGCGCGTGGTGGTGTGGATGTGGATGGGGCTTGCCGTTGGGCTGGGAGGGGTATGTGTGCTGGTCGCTCGAGGTCGATGCCATGCTCTTCTCGTCTCGTCTCTTCGTCGTCGTCGTCAACTCCTAATCCTCTCGTGTCGTCTAGTTGCGGAAGAAAGAGTGAGTGAGTGTCGTGGTGGATCGCAAGGCGAGGCAAAGGCAGCGTGGGAACCGGATGTCCCTCGCCGCGTGACTTGCCCATATCCCCATTCACCATCGATCGGGGATCTTCGATTTCTTTCATCAGTTATCGATGGGCTGCGTACACTGCGCAACACCGCCTCCTCGCAAATTGAAAAAAACACCCTCATCATTCTCTGAGGATTCTTTCCCGGGGGCCGGAGCGGGCAGGCGAGGCGAGTCACCCCGTTAATTAACTCATCTGATCCCGCGCACCCGGCGCCCGTGTGCACATCGCGACATCGAATCAGATTCACGCGAAATTCAAATTCCTGCCAGTGGAAGGGCAGGAGGAGGAGGAGGAGGATATATTACCACACGTGGTCCTACAAAGAACATGGCGGGTACCGTACCTACATACACCAGCCTCTAAGTGTATGCTACAGTCATTCTATGCCTCGATTCGGTTTGACAGAAATGCTGAGAGATCTTCTCACGAAAGTTGGTCATAGACGGGAAGGTGGAAGGGTGAAAAAGCATGAGCCAAAAGTGCTGTAACTCTGTGTCCATGTGGTGATGTCGAGGAAATGGTACAGTATTCGCTGAGGTTTGCAGCGCAGAGCTACAGACCATTATGATATTGAATACACCAAATTGCCTCAAGAGGCACACATGGTCCACAGAAGGTGTGCAGCACAGATGGGGTATCAGGCTGCTTCCTATCATTTAAAGGCAAGCCAAGAACAAGACCAATACAAATTTCAGCTTGAGGATAAGTTGCAGCAATCCACAAGCCCCAGGAGCGAACCAGTTCTGAGCTTGTCGGCAGTTGATATTGCTACAGTTCATGGCTTGAGAGACTTCTGGAGGAATTCTTCCAGCATCATTGGGGTGGGCATTAGCCGAATGCCGAAGTAAGTAGTTGTGGTTTTTGAACCCAGGATTTTTCAGCAGCGACGGGATTGCGGCGAGTCGCCACAAGCCACAATTAGCTAGGAGTGATCTGTCCCGAAGTGGCTGCTCAGACACTCTTGTTGCTGACCGAAACAGCCCAAAAGTTGCGTGGCAGGAAATCGTTGCCGAGTTTGAAGTGTTCTGCGATGGAGACAATTGCAGTGGGCGATGACATCGGTGATGCGGTCCGAATCCCCTGTCTCGAAAAATCAGGAGTCCCAAAGGGGCTCATCAGACACTTCCGTCACTGTCCGAAACAGCCCGAAGGACAGGCTACGACCTTCAGACGCCGTCCCTGGGCTCGGAATAAGACGAAGATAGAGGTGGTGTCTGCAGGTTTGCAGGCCAATTGCGTACATGATGCTCTGCATCCTCGCCGGCACACAAGGTCACGAATGATTTTGCAGTCCTGTCTGGCGGGAAATCTTCGCCTACAGATTTTCGTGTACAGTGTACAATCCCAATCGGCGATATCTGCCGCTGTGGTGCACATGTACTGAGTTTACGTGTCATCCCACATTGAGGAAAGATCATCTCGTGTGGTCGACATGGTGGTCAGGGGCAGGGATGCGTTACCGCGCCCTAGATAATTCTTCGTGCAGTGCGGAGCTTACGAGGAAGAGGAAGAAATCAATTTCAACCTTACATTGCTCTTACACTAATACCCACCCATCCACGGCGCACGGACGCGCAGCGGTCACCTACTACAAACCGACGATCCCACCCGCTGGGTTATGTAGTACCCGCCGACTTCTCCCCGACAAATCACTAGAAATCGCCTCGCAGCCTCAGTCAGCCTCTTCTCTTCCAAAAGTCGAATTCCACTCCACATCAAACAACATCTCACCCCCTTTCCCTTCCCTTCCTCCCCACCCTCCGCGCACCCCCACCTCGCCCCGGTATCCGACCACGACTCTCGGCATCCTATGCCATGCTTCGCACAAGTGACCGACCGCACCCGGGACCCGGGTAGGCGACGTGCGTTGCGGGAGTCCAAGTGTCTGATCACTCCGGCCCTACTTGAGTCCCCCCGGAACACGCACGGAACCCAACCCAAACCAAACTAAAATAAAATACAGAACGAACGTCGACATCACCGTGCGCGGAGAATATTAATGTCGATCCTATAGGGATCATTTCGCGGCCCGCAAATGTGGGTGCCCAGAAGTAACGTTCTTGTGGAGACTGTTGGAATGCAGGGTACAAGCCTAGCTTTACAGTCGCTCATTCACGGGCTTACTTGCCGCACAGTCTTTATCTCTACTATACTTTACAGCGCTATCTAATTTCCTGGGTACATAATATATTCAGTTGGCTGTTATACGCCGCTGTCTAATTTCTAATTCCCTATTTTGAACCGTCAATGGCAACCCTCACTGGCTGTCTGGTGGCGTTTCCAGACGAACAACAATCCCAATGCGCGCGGGGATCCACGCCGGCGACAGGAATTTTCTGCGAGACCGATTTCGATATCGCGGACTTCAATTTGGCCTAATCAAATCAATATAAGTACAACTTGGGCATCTTCAAAAGCGGAAGCGCGGGAGATTCAATCAATGCGATCTCGATGGATGATCCGCAATGCTGAGAACGCCGCTTGGTTGCTGAGGAGGGAGTCCATTGAACGCAGGATAATCCGTTCCTTGTGGGATCAACTGCACTCCAGTCCGTCGGTGGTTGAAAATCCAACCTACAACTTCAAATTTGAACATCCCGTCGGTGGCTGTACGGCTAACAATATTCTGACCATTCCTCAAGTCTGTATGCGTTGGCAGGACGACCAGGGGAGCCTAAGTATAAAGTTATGGCCCATGGATCAGTAATTGAAATTTGGAGGACGATACTTGAAATGAGATATAATTAATGCGATCGAAGATATTCTTGGCAATAACCCACGCATGGGCTAGAAAGCCCGGAAAACTGCAACTGCACCCGCTTGGCATGGTGGGTGCAATCAATTTACTTTCTTCAAACTCGCCTGCAAAAAAAAAAAAAAACGGACGCCCGCCCGCCGCGGCAGCTCACCTAAGACAAGTACAGCATCATCTTCCCACCGACTCCGCACAAACGCTCCACCACCATCGGGCCTCTGGCATTTCCCGCACCGTCCGCACCTCCCGCGTCGGATGCACCCGCGCAAACTGTTACTTACATAACCCCGACGCCACATCGCAAGGCACTCACCGCCCCGCGGCGCATCATCAATCACGGTTGATGCGAGGCTGTGCTTGTGCGCGTACTTGTGCATCGAGTGCGTACTGACCGGAGTGTGCAGATGAGCTTAGCAATCTTGCCCGGACCCTCCCTGGGGCCTGATGCCTGCATACAGCTGTCGCCACTCCAAAATCGTATTTAGGTTCCGAGTTGAATCCGGCTGAATTGGGCCTAACCCCAATGCTACAATACCGACCAGGGGCCGGGAACCCATGGCGATGCGCGGTACTGAAGCTGTGCGGTAACTAGACGTTCACGCGTGCGACCCGGTCCGACTTACCCGACGCGGAGAAGTCGTGTGAGTCTTGTGTGAGTCAGCGCGTTGGCGAGATCACAGTATTTTTGGTGCTACATACTTGGCCACGGACGCCCATGGCCATCCCCACGGTTCGAACTCTTACCGCAGGTCCCCTCCATGCTGTCGTGGAGGTACGGTCGAAGGAATTGAAGATCATTGTCATCAACGCTAGGCACAAACGGCTAGGTTGCGATCGGTGGTATGATCCCGGTCAGCGCTGGTCCAATGGTAGTAGCGGACAAGGATCCAGGGGAACTTGAAGGTGTGGAGCCATGTGCTGCTGAAATGTTCATGTTGCCAAGGGCGAGAGGATCCGTCCAGCGTCGTTGGATACAAATTTGAAGGTGGCCACGCGGGATCCCATTCCGCAGGAATTCCGAATCCTCCCTCTGGCCATATAAGCATCTGCATATTGTTGATCGCAACAGTCGTACCACTTTAGCTATAGATCACGAAGAAGCCATGATCCGCGCCGGTCTTCAAATATTATGGCCCGACCCATGCGCAATCTGATCGTGTTCCAGCGCTCGAAAGGCTTCTAGCACAGTCGCAGTGAGAGTTTTCATTTTTGATCTCGGCACCGCGAGCGTCTAAGCATATACCGGCCTCACAGCGGGAGGGGACGGAGGGCGGAGAGATCCGGCATCATCAAGTGCCCACCAGACAAGGATAAGACTCAGGTACCACCGCCGTTCAAGAGATCCGCCGGTCGCTGAGTGACATTGTCAGCGTCCGCTTCCATCGCCCCGTCCGTTCTTGAGATTTTTTTTTCGGGTCGCGCGGGGATGAGAGGAAGTCTCCATACACTGGAAACGCAATAATAGAAACAGCAAGGGCGGGATTCGGTTGCCTGGAGAACTTTCTTCTGTGCAACCAAACAGGGAGACACGCGAAAATCCGCAGCAGCAGCAGGTCCACCGGAAACTCGGTGGACTTTCTCATTTACATTTCCAGTGCAGTGATTTATTTACAGTATGCATGCTCATATAACTGGAGGGGCAATTGCGAGGGAAATCAAGCGTGCATACTCCGAACGCGATCGGAGAGTTAAGTGGCAATGGTCGGGACCAACAAACAGTGACCAAAAATGGAAAAAAAAAAAAAAAACTCACCTGCGCCTTACTATCAGTGACTAGGAACCTGGCCACACTAGGAACCTGGCCATTGGTCAAATGTAGCACCCTAGAGTGTGTAACATGCTCCCTGTGCATTCACACAATGGAATATGACCCATTGCGCATCTCGAGACCAAATTCCGACCCAAAGCAATAAGTTGATCCAAAGCTGTGCTCGGATTGATCGCGGTCCGGAGGGTGAGAACGTCAATTTGGTAACTCCGAGCAACCGTCTCGCTTGTTTCTCGACCAATATTTGGTGGATCTGGGACTTTTGAGGTTCGTTTCGATGGTAGAACTTGAGGCTTTCTTCTGAGTATGCAGCACTCGGTGGAAAGCTTGCCCTGCATCATCCAACTCACCAACACAACGGAAACAAAAACTCGATGTTCGCAAA
Organism: Mycena maculata; assembly: GCA_029448575.1. Classification (NCBI taxonomy): domain Eukaryota; kingdom Fungi; phylum Basidiomycota; class Agaricomycetes; order Agaricales; family Mycenaceae; genus Mycena; species Mycena maculata. The sequence continues at coordinate 5,889 of JARJLG010000069.1, read as the reverse complement.
CTGAAATTCGAGATCCCGAGGGACTCTTGAAGACTATCGTTCTGTTATATACCGAGCTGAAGTGGACCTAAAGAGTGAAGGGCGAAGGACCGGAGGCTCCGGTATGTCGGAGCATCGGAGGGCCGGAGGGTCCGGAACGTATACGAAGGAGGATCACAACACCACAGGGGGTCAAGGGTGAGTGACTACCCTAACCGGCAGGTATCCGATAGAGGAAGACAAGTTGGAGTACCGGAGGGAACCGGAGAGGACGGAGACGACTCAGTGCAAGGAAAGTGAGCCAAGCAACGTCAATTATCAATCTGACGTACAGGACATATTAAAGACGTATTTATACCAAGTATCTAATTGTATTCCATAAAAGGAAGAAGAGTGGTTCTTAACAATAAGTCAAGTCAGATGGACTGATGAGAAGTTGAATGACAATAAGTGAGAAGACAGGAAGACGGATAAACGGGAAACGCTCAGTAATCCTTCATTGCATAAAAACCCGATGGTACCAGATGGTCCGGAGGCTCCGGTAATATACCGGAGCCTCGGAACCTACCAGAGCTACCGGAAGGTCGATGAGAAGACTGGGGATGTTGCATGGATATAACAGTATCCCCCTCTTAGGTTTCTCTCCCATGAGGAACCCAAAAGGAATGAAGTTTGTCGAACAATGAGGAAGCGTGGGAAAATAAACAAGATCAAAAAGTCACGTGCTGTTGGTTTTGACTCAGACCTTTCGTTCTTTCGCACCACCACCACCTCCGGACTTTAAACACCAAACAAGATGTCTTCGAGCGGAAACAGCAACAGTGGGCGTGAGGGGTCCAACAAGGGCGACCGCAGCGACGCCGGCAACGGCAAGAAAACCGGGAAGGGGAAGGCGCGCGCAACGACGACGGAGCTGCGGGACGAGGCCGTCCAGCGGTTCTACGACGAGAGGGAGCAGCGCTGGGCTCGTATGATCTCGGCGTACCAGGAGCAGGCGGAGGAGGTGGCGCAGCGTGTGGAGGTGGCGTCTGAGGAGGCGGCTCGGGCCCTCCAGCTTATTCATGACCTGGAGGCTCTCGACGCGGAGGCTCCGGAGTTTGATGAGCTGACGGTCATCGAGACGTTGAAGTCGGTGTCGCCGGAGCGTGTAGAGGGAGGTAATGAGGTCGACGAGCTGAACGACGAGGATGGCAGCGACAGAGCCCTAGCAGTAAGATATAGCCTAAAAGCCCTGGATGTAGCCATAGAACATTAGGCAAAACACCTGGACCTAGCCAGGGCCTGGCTACAGCCAGAAAAGAGCATTCAGTGATGATTTCAGTAATAACTGACAAAATGAATTGCAGCTGCCTGGATTGAACCCAGACCACCTTAAATAGCATGATTACAAAAGACACATCAAAAAGAGACCCTTTAACCACTACACTAAATAGCTGTTCTAAACTACTTAGTGGCCCTGGCTAGGGTAAGGTACCCTTACCCTACCCAGGGCTGCTTATACCCAGATCTAGAGCAGGCAAGCTGCTCTAGATCTTCGAAATTGTATGTTTAAAGCTTATTATGTGTGTTTGTTGTGTTTCTAACCCTAACCCTAACCAAACCTAACCACCAAACCCCTTACCCTAACAACAAAATTCAATATACCTAGGAGCTAACCTCTAACCTCTAACCTCTAACCCTAACCTCCTAACACTAACCTCTAACCTCTAACCTCTAACACTAACCTACTAACACTAACCAGGCCCCTAAGGTGGGGCCAGAAGGTATGAAACATCTCTATTGTGAATTATCAGAGCTATGATATGGCCCTATGAATTTCATTCTCTTTCATTCCTTCTTAGCTCAGTTGGTTAGAGTGTTACTTAGGCTGTCAATGCTTATGTAACCCTAAGGCTTTTGGTCCAATCCCTGCTTCGGCCACTTTCTTATTTTAAGTAAATTTGGCAGGGAAAAAAAGCTAGCCAGGGGGCTGGTAAACTCCATGTCTTTAGACAACGGGTTTGCTGGCTGTGTCCAGGTCATTAGGCAACAACCTACAGCTACAGGTGAGCGACATCGAGCAGGAGGGCGAGAATGGTGCGTTGCAATGAAACCAGAGGTTCCGGTACTAACAGTTTTTTTATTTTCATAGTTTGCGACTCCTGCCAGAAGAGCGGGGAGGTGTGCGTCGTCGAGCACGGACGCACCGCGTGCCGTCGTTGCCGCGCGAAGCACATCCAGTGCAGCCGCGCCCGTCCCCTTGGTCCCCCTCGCGTCAACAAGCGACGTGAGGCACAGGAGGCCCGTCGTCAGGGGTCCGCACCTGTTGCGGGGCCCTCGCGGATGTGCCGGAACGCCTGGACGGAGCGGGCTGACCGGAGCGACCGCGAGGTGCACGATCGCACGTGGAAGGAGCGGGAACGGAGGGCACGGAAGGAGGAGAGGAGGGAGAGTGGGAGCCGGAAGCTCCGGGAGCTCGAGGCAGATGTCGGATACCTCGGAGAGCAGGTGGGGCGGAGCATGGTGCGCTATAAGCTGGCATTCCGAGCATGCCAGCTTATTTTGAAGACCCTCGCGGCGCCGGAAAGTGGGAGGGAGGTGCCTCCCGGAGTGGAAAGAATGCTCCGGTGGATGGTGTCGGACATGGAGGCTTCCGCGTGGGATTTCACGCTGGCGGAGGAAGCGGAGCTGGATAGGCGCGCGGAGGAGGAAGAGAAAGACGAGGACGTGCGCCCGGCGAAGCACCGGAGGCTGATGAAGCGCGGGAGCCCCGAGGTGGAGGAGAAGGAGGTGGAACCCGCCGAGTCGGAGGACTCGGAGGTGGAACCGGAGGCTCCGGTTGCGCCCCGAGCCCGTTCCGAATCCTGGCCAGAGGATTTCCGGTCCACGGACGGCGGGGAGGATATGAGGATGGAGGTTGACGCACCTGAGGCGCCGGAAAGGCCCGACGAAGTCATCGCCGCGACGTCAAGAGTCGCAAGTCAGGCGGCAGAGGCGAGGACCATTACGGTCCTTACCTTCAAGCCCGACCCCGAGCCAGTCCCGCCTCCGCCGCCCACTCCTTCGCCAGCACTGGAGCCTCCGGTGCAGGTGAAGAGGGAGTCGGAGGTGCGCAAGTTCCAGACTCTCATGCTGCAGCCGGGAGCGCCAGCTGGTTTCCACGAGGAGGGTGGAGTTTTCGTACTGTACAATTCGGACGAGGAGATGGGGGAGCCGGAGGCTCCGGAAGAGCTGGAAGCGTCCGGGAGCGCGGAGTGAAGGCCCTGGAGGCCTAAGGACAAAAGGACTTTCGTAGATATATGAACTGAACGCTGTATCTTGAATTTTGGATGAAATTTTGTTTTTCTTGATTTTTAATTTTGTGTGATGAGTTAATATTCGCTTATTAGGAAAGCGCCGTTGAAAGTTGTCGATATGTTCGGCCGCGTCCAAGTCGTCCGCCCCAACCCAAGCGTACTGATCATCGGTATTCTCGTATCCGAGCCATTCGACGTAGTACCGGAGCTTAGTCCGGAACCTCCAGTCGATCTTCGAGTCAACGATTTGCTTGATTTCGAAGTGTGACTCGTCATCGATGATTTCTACGGCTGCCGGAGGTGGTTCCTCGCGTCCCGGGAATGGGTTCGGAACGTGCGGTTCGAGTTGGGAAACATGGAAAACTGGATGGACCTGCGACAAGGATTTCGGAAGCCGAATGGTATAAGAAGTGGCACTGGGTTTGCCAATAACTTCGTAAGGGCCAAGATACGTCTCCGAGAATTTCGGAGTTGGCTGGCTGGTGTGAAGATGCTTCGCGAGGATAAAAACCTGATCGCCAATCGAAAGCAGAGGTTGCGGAGCCCGTTTCCGGTCTCCGGTTTCCTTGTACTGCTCCTGGGCAAAAGTGATTTGCTCCCGGAGGAACTGGTGCAGTTCCTGAAGATCAATGACGAAATCCTTGGCGTACATGTTCGCAACGTCACGCTCCAGATGGACCGTGATTGCTGGATTGTAACCCTTGTTGGCGAAGAAGGGGGAGATGCCGGTTGAAGCATTCGGAGCGTTGTTGAGAGCGAATTCCGCGAGCGGAAGGAGTCGATCCCAATCGTCCTGTTGATACGAGCAGTAGATGCGGATATATTGTTCAACAGTCTGATTCATACGTTCCGTTTGACCATCAGCTTCCGGATGATAACCGGAAGTATAATGGATCTCCATATTGAGAAGTTCACCCAGCGACCGGAAGAATGAAGCGATGAATTCGGAACCCCGGTCGCACGTAACATGTGCCGGAACACCGTGTTTGGAAAAGACGTGAATGAGGAAGAGGCGAGCGAGCTCCGGCGAATTAATGTGGGTATCGCAAGGAATGAGAATGACCTGTTTGGATGACCGATCAACAATCACCAAAATGCAGTCAAACTCGCCGGAGAGAGGGAGTTGCTCGATGAAGTCCATGGAAATGGAATGCCAAGGCCGGAGCGGAACCGGAAGGGGTTTCAGGAGTCCGTAAGGCCGATGCCAAGGCTTTTTGTTGCGCTTGCATAGAACACACGACCGACAGTAGTCCCGGACGAAGGTCCGAACCTCCGGCCAAGTGTACTCGCAGCGTACGAGTGCTAAAGTGCGATTTTGTCCAAAGTGGCCAGCCAACTCGTGATCATGCAAATTCTGCAGAACACGTACGCGGAGCTGGTCCGGAGCATCTCCGGAAACCACCGGAACATAAATGTGATCGTAGAGCTGGAGCATACCGGAAGGGTCGAGTTTCCAGCGCGGAGTAGTGCCGGAGGCTGCGGAAGCAATGCCCGCAACGGCGGCTGGGTCATCGTTGTAGTGGGCACAAATGTCGGAATAGAGCTTCTCAACATCCATAACGATGGAGGAACGGAGGGTAATTTCCTCGAGGAATGTGGCCCGGAGCGACGCGGTGAGTTGATCTTGAGTAAAAATGGGGCAAAAATTTTGAGGATTCAATTGGCTGTAAGCCCTATCCCCCTCTTTAGGGTAGACGTCCCATCGTCTAGTCAAAGCGTCTGGCTTAGCTCCGAGCTTACCCGGACGGAACCGGATAACCATATTGAAGTGGCACAGGTATTCCGACCAGTGGACTTGGCGGCGAGTGAGGATTTTGGTTGTCGCGAAGTATTCCAGGTTCTTGTGGTTGGTTACGATGTCGACCGGAAGCTCCGGTCCTTCGAGATAATGCTTAAAGGCGTCGAAGATGGCCAGGAGTTCCTTGTCGTGAGTGTGGTAGTTGAGTTCGGCGGGACCGAGCATCCGAGACCAGAACGCAATGGGATGAATTTCGCCATAATCTCCGAGGATGGAGAGAATCGAGGCGATTGCGTAGTCGGAGGCGTCGGTTTTGACAGTGAGCTGTCGGAACGGAATCCAGTGTGAAAGTACCGGAGCCTCCGTAAACACGTGCTTGAGGGTGTCAAATGCATGTTGGCAAACCGGGGTCCAATCCCATCAGACGTTGGAACGAGTGAGGCGAGTAAGAGGGATTGTGATCGCCGAATAGTTCCATATGAAACGCCGATAGAAATTACAAAACCCAAGGAAGGACTGAATGTCCTTCACTTTCCGGGGTTCCGGCCAATCAACGATGGCGGAAACCTTGTCCGGAGACATTCGGAAGCCTTCCGGCGACAGGATGTAACCGAGATATTCGCAGGTGGTGACGCTGAACTCGCACTTGGAGAGTTTGCAGAAGAGTCCGGCCTTCCGGAGGCGCCGGAGCACCTCCCGAACATGTTCGGTATGTTGGGACGGATCATCGGAATAGATCAATATGTCGTCCAAATAGATGACGACGTACACGTCCAACAGATCCGGGAACAAACTGTTCAGGAACCGCTGAAAAGCGGCCGGAGCATTGGTAAGGCCTTCCGGAACAACCCGGAATTCAAAGGACCCATAGCGAGAACGAAAAGCCGTTTTAGGTTT